>VXBQ01008972.1:618368-831583 GCA_013400175.1 Phainopepla nitens | reverse complement strand
GCGCGGCCGCCCCCGCCGGGCTGCGGGAGGGCCGCCGCGGGAAGCACAGCGCCCGCATGAGCCTGCTGGGGAAGCCGCTGTCGTACAGCAGCGGACCGAGCTGCCGCAGGAACGCCAAGTACCGCCGCCTGCAGAACTACCTGTACAACGTGCTGGAGCGTCCCCGCGGATGGGCCTTCGTCTATCACGCCTTCGTGTGAGTACCGACCCTCTCCCCTCTCCTCCCGTCCCGTCCTGTCCCCACCCCTCCCGTCCGTTCCACAGGCTACCGCCCGCACCTGTCCTGAGCAGAGCCCCGCCGCACGGTGCGGCGCGTACCTCCCCGCCCGCCCCTCCGGTCCCTGGGCATCACTCCGTGCCGGGACACGGGGCGGACGACTACCCGCGAGTCGCGCCGAGTGCCCGGGAGGAGTCAGCGGAGGCGCGGGGGCCGCTGCCACCTGCGGAGCGGCTCTCCGCGGGCTGCGGGAAATCCCGCGCAGCCCTGGGTGGGTGGTGATGAGGGGAAAGCTCGGTTCACCCAGCAGAGAGAACCGGCGGGGAGCACGGCGGGGAGCACATGTTCGCTGGTCTCCCGGGCAGCCGGCTTGCGCGGGGGGAGACTGCGCGGCGCTCCCGCTCATGCCACACGCCGGCCTCGAGGTTAGACGGAGCGAGGGGCGCCGGCGGCTGCCGGGTCCTCCCCGCGACGGCGGGGCTCAATGGGTACGCCAGCAGTACCCGCGGTGCCGGTCCTGCCGGGCGCACACCGAGCGCTGCGCGGTTTGAAAAGTTACCGCCGCGGAGCCGCAGCGCTCGGTTCTGCCTCCAGCGTGTTTTCCGGGCGCGCCTGGACCCCGCCTCGCAGGGAGCGCGGGTGCCAGCGCCTTCCCACGCGGGTGCTCGCCGCGGGATGCTGCGCCCCAGGTGCGGCCACCTGCCGCTGGCAGCGCCGGGGCCGCCCGAGGCGGGCTGCAGCGAGCGGCCGCCGCGCTGGAGGTTTCTCCATCCGTGCCTGCCGCTGCTGAGCTTTTGATCTTAGCAAGCGACGGTTCCTGTCGCCCTCATCCTGAAAAAGCCCGTGACGGAAATACATGTTCCGTCTCATCGCTCAGTGGAGAGCGGTACTGTCACCGCGCTGCGGAACATGTGCTGCTTTAACTTCAAGAGGCTTGTCCGGGACACCTGTTAGAGGGGACCCGTGGCTATTACTGCTTGCAGTATCCTTGAGGTCAGCCATGTTCCTCGGTTCATTAGCAATCCTCTGTTTTAATGGGTTTTGGTAATATTCGGGGGAAAGGCCCTACTCAAAATCCTTTTGGATGGCTGAGCAAAACATGCAACACAGTTTGATAAGGAGTCATGACAATGGATCATAGCTATGGGTGAAAACATGATCAATTACAAAGGAAGGAAGTTAAGCATTACTGTACTGGGGACATAATACAAGGTATTATGTCTGACTACGGGAAATACATTATAAACAAAACAGAATATTTAACTGATATGCTGTAAGTAACTGTATTTATTCCATGATAGTAATGGAAATCAAGCTAGCAGCATCTTGGCTAAAAAAGCAACTGTTCCCTACAAGCTGTTTGACAGCATAAAGAATGCTCCTCTCCCAGCAGTAGGGGAACCCTCAAACCTCAGTTTAATAGCAGCTGTTGTAAGTAAAAAAGTGCCAAAAACATGGCAGTCTGATTAATAAGATACTTTGTGGAGAGATTAATTTAGTCGATGACAATTACTATCAATAGCAAGTAGTAGAAATATGCATAATGTCATATATTATGCAGTAAAAGGATTTTTGTCCACTTAGAAGATCTTCCCATTATTTCTGTTTTACTCTGAAAATCAACTCTTTCACTCAAAATTTTCTTCTGGGAGGGCATTTATTTGGTACATTTTGCTGTCTGGGTTCTTACAGGTGTTTTCCTGTGGCCTAGATGGGTGTAAATTAGTGTTGGAACAAACACCAAAATATGTACTAGGAATCATTTTACTGCAGTGCCTGAAGTTGCTATACAAAATCTGCAAATTATAGTTCTGGACCATTTTGTTTGAGTTCATGATAGAAATCTTTAAATCCGGAAAAGTTCGAGTTGGAAATACAGCTNAAAAAAAAAAAAAAGGTGGTAAATTTCCAAACAGAGTGGAGTCATGACACAGCAGCGCTGTAAACAAGCAAGATTGCCAGCTGCGTTTAGATAATTGCCTGCATAGAAAGAGTGCCAGTTTTAATTTTTAATTGCAAATGGCAATTTTGGCAAATGTAATGCCAACATTACATCTTTTATCTGAACAGATCTGTGTGAAAGAGTTTGAAACATTGCTGTAGTATAAGACACCTAGTAATGATATTACCTTAGAGTATCTGTCACTGATACAGTGTTTAAGGTGCATTTGAAATTCCATTGGATTTCAGTTTGACAGCCATCTTTATTGCCAGTCTACAAATTATTTTAATGCATTTGTATAATTCTGATTTAATCATAGTCAGATAATAGGATAATATTTATGGTGTTCCAGGCTCATTTTTTTCCAGACACCTGATCAAATATAGTTGCATCTTGGAAAACAGACTTTCTTACAGAATTGAAAACCAAAACATAATAAAAAAGCTGCGACTATTTGAAAAACAGAAGTTTTGAGACGAGTAGCTCAGAGTTGCAAAGACATTACAAGGTACATGGAGGAGATGTCTGCTGCTCCCAGTGCTGAGCTATTCTTGACTGCAGTGGAGCCCGTTATAGCTCTGTACTATTTCTGTTACAGGAATGGGCTATCTGGGGTGAGACCTTTTGAGTAGATCATTGGTCTCCTGAAACCTCACTCTCATATGCAGGTTGAAGTCATGCAAGGGTGGTTACAGAGTTTTGGTTTAAAGGCTTTGATCTAGCAGTTTAGATTTGTGTGTTAGTTTTTTAAATAAGAACTAAGGAATTGAAGATTTGTAACAAATGAGAAACAATTCCTGCAGTGATATTTTCATGTATCACTCCCATAGGGAAAAACACTTTAGAGCTGAGAAGTTTGCCCAGTTAACTCTTCTTTTTTCTTCTTGCCCTTTCAAATAAGATAAAAAATAGGCCAGCCACCTAAGGAATGAGTGTTGTGACCTACATTCAGAAGTCAATTGGTTGGTTTATTTGTAAATACAAACCTGCCAGAATCTAGAAAAGACAGCTATTCTGCAAACTTCTGCAACTGGGGGAAGAAGTTACTCTTGAGCGAAGGCCTTTGATTTCAGAGCCATAGACGACAGGTTTCTTGACTTTTTTTTTGTGCACCTCAGTAGCTCTTTACGTGGAATGCCCTATTAAAATTTAAGATCTTTCCTGCAAGTTTTTGAAAACCTTCTTTTCAGATACCACAGTTTTCTGCTCTTAATCTTTCAGGGGCACCAAAATATGAACACTTATAAAATCAGAAAAGAACATTCAAAGCATTTGTGTGTAATGAGTCAGTAACTTAAACTCCTCATAGTAAAGTATTTATGCCACACCACATAAGATACACATGGAGCTGTGTGCATATCTAACACATGTTCTTACATTAAAAGGCAGTGATACTGTAACTTTTCAAAAGCATTGTCTTGGGATGTCACAGGATTTCTTTCTGTTATTGCTGTTGCAGTTTATTATGGCTTGTTTGGTGTGATAAAAATGTGCAGCCGTTGCCTTTAAATGACCAAAGGGGAATTCCCGATTTGTTGCAAATTTAACTCTGGGTTTCATCTTCAGTTATCATAAGGACTCTGTATTATTTTTGTTCTTAACTGACATTCTGAAAATGAGATGGCATGAGATGTTCAGAAAAAAAATACTGCTCTTTGATACTGTTTATGCTGGTAGGATATAATTAGTTGCATAAATTTCCTAATTTAACATGTTGGATTTATTTCAGGAATAATAGAGTTTCTGTCTCTTACTGACTTCTTTGTAACATATTCCGTGCAGAAGTCTTTGACATTTGTTGTGGGGATGTCCTTCTCTTTACAAAGCTACCAACTTTTGCTCTGGAAGCTTCTGAATTCCAACTCACACGTCTGGATGTATGCACCAGGGCAGTAGCACTTTGCATGGCCTGTATTGATAGGTTTTCATGGGCATCTCCCATTGGTCACTGCAGAAGACAAGATACAGCATTATTGAATTGCAAGACCTGTGTGGTATTATTCTTGTCTTTTGCATTATTGATGGAAAAAAGACAGAAAAATTATTTCTGGAAAAAATGTAATGATGCCATCAAAGATTCAACTAGCTATTTTAGCCTTCTAGATCTGCCAGAAAGGACATAACTCAGTAAGGATCAGGGTGGCTATTGAACAGCAGGTCTTGGCATGTGAGCTAACAGAGCTGCATCACACCGTGCCCTCAGTATAATAATGGAGGTTCCATGTTCTGATTAGAAAACCGACCATGTGCAACAGCCAAAGGACTTGCTTTTTTCATGATATTGAAAGCAGGAGAAATTATTTTATCTCTCTTTTTTTTTTTTTTTTTTTTTTCCATCTTGTGGCATCTAATGAACTAGTTCCAGGTAACTCTACAGATCTCATCTTTTCTGTCACCATTTCAGAGTCAGGATCTGGTGCTGTTAGGGTAGCCATATATTTCTACATGTTTGTAAAAAAAAATAATAACATGATAGTTACAATTAACAAATAATAGTGTTGACAACATAAATATGTAGCAAATCAAATCTTATTAGGTACCGAGGAGATAAAAATGTAAACTCTTTAACTGCAGCACACAAATCTTAGTAGGCATTTTCTTTCAAGGACCATGAAGAAAAGTGGATATTTAGATGTCCTTCAGTATAAATCTGCAGTGATTTGCTGCATTTGAAGCAGTCTGTGATTCTCTGCATATGCATATTTCTCACCTACACATTGTTTTGAAGGGACCTAAGGAAGTTATCCAGTCTAGCTGGGAGATACACTCTTCTCAGTTGTGTGAGAGGGCTTTGTCAAGACAGGTCTTAAATTTCACTGGGTGATGGTCCCACCACCTTGCTGAGTAACCTGCAGGTCTGCAATACCTGCCTGTTGATAAAAGAGGGGGTTTGGCATGGGGAGGGAAGAATGGAAGAGCCACCCTGAACCTCCCAAGTGGCAATTTATGGTCATTTTTTCCTTTATATATGTTCTGCCACTGCTGAGAAGATTTGGCTTCTTTATTATTGTGATTTACCTTCAAGTAGATGTAGGCTGCTGCTAGGTCACCTGTTAGACCTCCCTTCTGTCAGACCAAACGTGCTCAGCTCCATCAACTGCTCCAAGACAAAAGCTCAAGGTTCCTGAGTGTCTTGGTTGCTTCTCCTCTGTCTTCTTCACATCCCTGTTCAGCTGGGAAGGATCACAGCTGACTGCTCCAGTGTGAGGCCATGCTGAGTGGAGAAGAAAACCTTTTCAGCCTGCCAGTCCCAGTCTTCTAATGCAGTTGCTTGCTGCTTGCCCTATTTCTGAT
The DNA here is from genome assembly GCA_013400175.1 of Phainopepla nitens. Taxonomy (NCBI): domain Eukaryota; kingdom Metazoa; phylum Chordata; class Aves; order Passeriformes; family Bombycillidae; genus Phainopepla; species Phainopepla nitens. Next base: position 826,130 of record VXBQ01008972.1, on the reverse strand, counting down.
AAAAGCATGCTGTTGGCTTGCACAACCTACTGTGTCCACAGAAATGTCCTTTTTGCTGGGTCTGCCACCCAAACAGTGGGTTCCCAGCCTGAATGGAGACACAGGATTATTCTGCACCAGGTGCAGATATCTGCTTGTCTCTTAGCTGCACTCATAGATGTTTATGGTCACGTCTGGAATTTTCTATCTGGAATTTTCTAATGTTCTATCTCAGTCATTTTGTACTGACCAGAGCACTGGAGATGTAACAACCCTTAAACCCACTTGTCCTCTTGCTTTTGATTGGCAGAGAAAATTAGATACTCACCCATGCCTCATTCCTCCTCTTTCTTGGTGTTGCTCATGGACAGCAGACATCTCCTAGAACCCTGTAATAGGCACTAAATAACTATCTTCTATTTTTAACTTGTTTTTTGTTGACTTTTTTTTATTTGGTTCTTTTCTTCGGGAGAGGGAGTTGTTTATTCTTAATTTTTTGTTGTTTTGGGGTGATTTTTTTTGGTTTTGGTTGTTTTTTGTTTTGTTTTGTTTTGTTTTCTTTCTGGAGAGTTATTGTCCACCTCAGGATTTTCCACTGATAAGTATCAGAATAGTTATGCTTACCTTAGTAAAATATTGTTTCACATTTTTTTTTTGAGGCTTGATCTACTCAATTTTCTCATTTGTACTGGCCTTACTATCTGACTCAAGAGTAGTGATCCGGGGGAAGCGACTAATTTTCCATGAAAATCAAAATTGATCCACAGCTTTCTATAAATAAGACTGCAAAAGGCTTTTTTTGAGAAAGATTCACCAAGACCTGGATCAGGTAAAGTTCATGCATGTGGAATTTCTTCTATTTGTCAAAAGGTTAATTTCTTAAATGAGTTTAGGAATTGTGTTTAGGAAGGTAGGTTGTAAGTTAGTATTTGAGTTTCAAATAAATGTACAGCTTTTGCAATCAGAATCTTCCTCATCCTAAACTAAGACATGAATTAAGAAGTTTCTTTTTTAATTATCTTTTTGCTGTAATTTTTTCTCCTTTCACAAAACCCATGCAAGGAGCATTATATATGGGGATGAGACTCCTATCTCAGATCTGTTTTTCTTGGTGTGCCAGTCTTTGATGAGGCATTTCTTGTCTTTTTTATTGAGTGTCTTGTGTGATGTGGGGGCTCTTGGGAAACTTTCCGTGGTCTCATATGATGAAAGAACCCTCCTAATAAATAATAAATAAATAAATTAATCACAGATTTATTCTGAGGGATGGTGTATGAATTTCTACTATGGCATTAAATATGTTCTCAAAGGAGAAGTGGTTTTAGTGAATTAAAGAAAGAATTTATGAAGATTTTAATTGCCTGTGAGAGAGTATTTGTGTGACAGATTTTCAAAGTAGGGCCTGAACAATGTCTTAATGATCTAGATACCTTTCTTCCCTGGACACTTTAAAAAGTTTCTGTGCTGTTCAACTTTTTAAGTCAAAAATAGGTCATGATATCTATTCAGACTTGGTTCTTCAAGTCTGGCTATATTTTTAATAGCTATTTACCCTGCTGTACTGTTGATTGTAGCTTAATTAAGTTTCCTGAATTGTGTGAAAGTACAATGTGCTAATATTTTGCAATTATTTCAAATAATTTGTAGCATCAAATGGAATACCAAAGATTATTCAATTAATAATAGTGATTTCCCCTATTCATGAGAATAAGCATAATTAATATACTTAACAATATTCCTAAAAATGCAGTTAAATTTTCCATAAATGTTTCAGTGGAAAGGAAAAGCATGTGGTTTGTTACTCTATTAATCCTCTTTTTATGGAGAAAATATATAGAAGGAAAACCTTTTATTCCTAGACAATGTAAACTGCTGACAGTGCAAATGAATCTCAATGTAATAAGGTAGCTATTTCTTACAAATTCTAAGGTAAAACTTATTTGCCAACTGTTTAACAATCTTATATGGTTCATATTTTTAATAATAGAGTTGCTGAAAATTAATGAAATTTGCAGCTGATTTTAATTGAAGCAAAATTGAGTCTTCTGTTCTCAGGTAGAAAGGATGGAGTAGAAAGCATGAATAATAGTACCTAACAAAAAATCTTTAACATGTATACATAGTAGACATAATTTACTATGTTATTCCTAATGAGGCAGATGTTTATTTCACAGTAAATGTTGCTTTTCACCATTAACATTAACACCCAAACCATTTCTCAAATCATTAAAACAATACAGCATGCATTGTTGGTTTTTTTAATTAATGCTGGTGCATTGAGAGTCACTTGTAAACCTGTGTTACATAAAATGTACTGAGTATGGGGGAACTTGCAATTTTTTTTTCACCTTGTTTTCTCTGTAAGGTTTTTTTATTTCTTTTTGTAAGCTGGTTTTACAGATTTCCTGTAAGAGAGCAGATGTAGATTACCCAAGGGATTGCCACTGCAGGTCAGTTAAGGTAGAAAATTCTCGAACAGTACGGTTTATCAATTGCAGAATAATTTTAAGGAGTTGCCCTTTCATGTGCAAAACCCCTCTTCCTTTAAAGATATTAATTAAAAGTTCAGAGGCTGTTTTATAGGTCAGCTGCACCTAATCAAGAAATATTTTCAATTTTCTATTGAGCATTAGATTTATCTTGTGATAGCTATCTGAGTTGCAGTGTAATTGCATTACAGGAAGCTCAGCAAAACGTTCATCATTTGGGGCACTGAAGTGTAGTCTCAGACAGTGTCTTCTGCTTGAAAGACTATGTGATTGTTTTTTAATAAATACAGTCTGGTCCAGTGATTCAGAGGTGGACACAGTCCTCTAGCCAGACATATCTGAAATTTTCTATTTGGACTTCATCCAAGAAAGTCTTCAAACATAAATGTGTGTGTTTTCCTTAACAGAGATGGACGTAAATATGTCTCTAAGCATTTTCTTGAAGAGTGAATAATTTTCAAAGGCATGAAGTACCTGCAGCTTCCTTTCATTATTCTATTGTGCATTCAATGGGTAATTCACTTTTTTCTCCCCACTTGTACAGAATGAAGTTTAACAAATGAATCATGCTCTTAAACTGATTAGAAATAATGAAGAAAGGAAGTTCAGTACCTGCCCACATCTTGATTTAAGCAATATATTCCTGTTTGTCTTGGCTTCCTTCTTGCTTTGAGACTCCATAGTTTGACCAAGCAAACATATTAATGCCTTTTGAGATTTCTGTAGAGTTTTAATTCTTTTATTGTAGTCATACCTGACACCATATGGAAGGAACAGACTGGTGCCAGGAGTCAAATATGACCAAACCAAGAGAATAAAAACTTTATGCTTTGAGAAAAAAAAATGCTACCGCACACATTCAGATACCTCCTATTTTACTTGTGTCATAGATTAGAACACTTGCACACACCCGTGAGGTCATTCAGTCAGAAATAGCATCTAACTTCTCCTAGGGCATTAAATTTAATTATTTTATATGTCCTAAGCTTATCCATAACTGTGGTATCTGAGAACTACCCATTAGAAATAAATGCACAAATCTTTCCCTTTGAAGCTCTCATGACAGAAGTGCACTTAGAAGTTACTGCTGGGCCTTTCTGAATATGGGTAAGGGTTGTGACATGCTTGAGAGGGTCTTTTTGTGGGAAAATTAAGTTGAAATATTGTTCTGGATGGGTTTCTGTAGTTAATGGGGATGCAGGGCCACTGATCCTTGGAAGTGAGTTTGAAAATGTAGGCCACTCTCTCTGTGAGGAAAGTCTCTGTAAGTGCATCTTTTTAATAGTGAACCTGCCCTGTCACAGGACAGATGACAGGGGATGGCTCAGTTGAAGCTGGCTTGATGAGGCTGGCATGATGTCCACCCTACTGCCAGACTGGGAAGCAAATGATGTCTTCTTCCCATCGGGTAGCCCAGCACTAGAGAAATGGAATTGCCATGTTTCCAGAAAAATCACACAGTGAATTCTTCAGCTTGGAAAACTCTTTTACATCCAAGAAAGTTATGCTGACTGAGGTCAGAAGTCTCTACATTCATTAGGAGGAAAGTTTCTTTTTCTGTTTACATCTCTCTTCAGCTGATACTTATCTGTAGAGTCAGGTTTATTCCCATGTACCAGAAGAATCATTGCCACAGGAAGGAGTACAGTCTTGCTCTTTGCAGCTCTGTGCAGAAGGATCTGTATAGATGGCAGGAAATGTAAAGCCATGTGTGAACGAGCTGCTTGCAGGTATCTGTGCAACAGGGAGGGAGGAAGGAAGAACCTATGCTGGCAGTGAGAGGGTTTTTCTTAGATCTGTCCCTCAGACTCTTCTAAATGTAGTTCTGAGAATTCAGAAGTATCAAATTACAGAATCATTTAGCTTAGGAAAGGCATTTTAGATCAGAGTCCAACCGTAAATCTAACACTGCCAAATTCACCACAAAACCATGTCCCTGAGTTTCACATCTACCACAGGTCTTTTAAATGCCTCTAGGGATGGGAAGTGAATAACTTCCCTGAGCAGCCTGTTCCAATGCTTGACAATCCTTTCTGTGAATAAATTTTTCCTAATATCCAATCTAAACCTCCCCTGGCACATCTTGAGGTCACTTCCTCTTGTCCTGTTACTTGGAAGAAGAGACCAACCCCCACCTCAGTTCAACATGCCTTTCTTGTACCTTTGGCCACGCTTACATTTTTTCACTAGAAATGTTAATAAAATGTTGCTTGTTCAAGGAACTTCCATTACACTTCAGGTGCAGCTATGGTTAGTTATAGTAAGTGTGCATGCCCTCAAGTGACTTATTCAGCTTCTAGTAGATGAATCTGTGCCTGTTTCTCTCTTTGATACGTCCCCACCACATCTACAGACTGAAGATGAAGCAGAATTTAGAATAAAAGATGAACAGCTTTGCTAATGTCTGGGGGTGTTGTAAATTTTTATGTAATACAATTTGCTTTTGCATATTTCTTTCCCCTTAAGCTTGAAAAATAGAGATTTCATGTAATGGTTGGAGGTACTGTCTGGAAGGGAGTTATCCTTCCTGAAAGGTCACACTGACTGCTGACTAAACTCGTGATTTGTCTTGCAAATAATTTGTTTGCTGGGTGGAGTATTGGAGTTGAGAGATCATTATTGGCTACGATGAGACAGATGATGGTCCTGAATCACGAATATTCTTTGGAAGGAATTTTGACTTTCATCCTGAAAATGCTTGTAGACATAATTTTAGTGGAGTTATTAATAGGTTTAGGTATTTACAGAGTAATTACTAGAAACCATCAAACTGATCATTGATAAAAGCTCTATATTTCCTTCAGGAATGATGGCAAAAACCCGTAGGAATTAGAGAGATTTTATAAAGCTTCCTGAGTTTTACTTGTGAAATTCTTCTGTGAAGAGAGGAAGGCTTAATCTGACATTCAATGCTCCCACATTATGTGTGGACATTCTGCACGAGATTTGGCTTTTTGGAGATATTGCATGGGAAGAGCTATGGTGAGAGCATTTGTGGTGTTGCAGAGGCAGAAGGTTATCTAGGTGGCAACTCAATCATTGAGGGAAAGGAGAATCTATGAACGTCTACTTGACTGTAACAGTACTTGACTGATACTATATATTACTTTCAGGTTAGAAATGTGTTTGTTTTCTATTAATAATATGCTTTTAATATTCCCCCCCCATTTACCTGTTTTCTGTAGAGAGAAAGCTAAAGTGATAGTATGAGTCAATTTACTGGATAGTATGAGTCAATTTACTGGATTTATATGTAAATAAAATATGATATTGACCTTTACATTTTTCTTCCATCGAGGTCTTGACCCTATGTGCAGATCTGAGGAAATATCATAGCATGAAAGTTTTGTTCACTACCTGATTGTTTTCCTGATTGCTTTTTCTTAGGTAAATATTCATGTAAATCTTGCTGAAGCTGAACCTCAGCTAGTTTATTCCAGTTTGGGTCCACTCTCTGCTGGAGCTTGGGTCACTTTTTAGCTGCTCTTACACGTCATTTCATGGGAAGGGCTGCAGCTGGACAGCAAGATGCAGTCCAATCTCTGACCTCTAGCATGACTACATCTACACTTGGAGGAAAATCTGGGGAGATGCATCTGAAATACCCTCTGGAATTCAGAAACTTGGTGAGAAATGCAGTCCTCAGAGACTTTTTCTGCAGAAAGGGATTCAGTCAGTGTTACTCTTGTCCAGGGAGTTTTTCCTTGAAACCATAACGAGTTTATAACACACATGAACTATAAAAGACATCTAAAAGTATATTAATATTAGATTAAATGTTGTTATTGCTTCTGTTCATGAATGGGAAAGCTGGAGCTGAAGTAACTGTACCAAACTGAACACAATACCACACCAGTACATGTCCGAAGTATTTACTTGGAAAAATCCTTTGTATGATTTTGTTTTCCAGGATTTTTCATCTGCCCATATCTTTAAATTATTTCCCCACAATGCAAGGTCATGGCATTTTTTGGCTTGCATTTATCACCAGCTTTAGGAGTTAAATAATATAATGGATAGTGACTGAAAGCTCAGATATGTTAAGATAAAACAGTGATATTTCAGATATGATCTCTACCTGGAAGATAAAATTTACTAGCAGAGTGCTCATTTATTTAAAAAATATGATTTTATGAAATTTTGATTGTGTTTTTCAGGCTTATTAATCCATGACAAAATTGTATTTTTCTCTGTCTTAAGTATAAAATCTCTTTGAAGGAAGACTTAAATGAAAATGATCCTGGCTGAAAATGAGAACAGTTGTAAAGATTTGGATGCAATTTGCAGACGAGTCAGTCAAGAGATCTGAAGTGTATTCTGGTTTTGGAAATGCGATCAGTATATTAGAGAGGCCCATTCATCTCCCAGACTATATTTAGCATCCTGCAGTGAACCAGTGACTGCCTTCATCCCAGTGCAGCGTGTATCACAGAGCTGTGCCTCACGACCCCGCAGGGGATCTGCTGTAGTCAGTATTTTGAGATGGCTCAGTAACAAAGGCCTGTCTTTTGGCCTTGTCTTTAAACGTGAGGCACACTGAACTGGATATGTGACCTTGGCAGGTTATGCTGTTCCAAGTATGGATCTGTTGATTAATTTTGAACTGGAGGCTGCCTTCCCTACCTCTAGAGGATGTGCAGGTGGTGGCAACAAATCACTATACATACAGTTCATACTGTTTTCTGGCAGGAGAATGGAAATGTTATCTTGCTGTCTAGCCCTAGGAATTGCTGGTTACATGTTCTAAAAAACCATTAGCATGTTAATTTGATTAAAAACAGTAGGTAAGGAAAAACACTGGAAAATTGTTAGAAAAATGATGGCACCTTTTGACAATGATGGCATATAGAGATACAGCTCTGGAGGAGCCGTCTGCAAATTTATTTCATGTGACAAATGCAGAATATACGAGTTCATGGTAAAATAATCTAAGCATTTAAATAATCCTGCATTTTTCTAAATCACTGCAGACAACACTAGTCACTGTCTTTTATGCAGGGTGATAACCCAGACATCATTGTTGAGATGGACCTTTATAATTCCTAACATGATCTGTGTTGAGCTAATATCTCAAAGGTATGATCTATCTGTCACCACATCTCAAATTATTGTGCAAACTCGTAATGTTTTGGTTCTTGCCACCTTCTTCTGTCTGGACTCAGCAGTATGCTCTGTGTGCTCATCCCTGTGGATGCCCTTGCTCCTCAACAGCTCCTCTTACTGCTCCCTCCTTGCCTGGGGAGAAAGTTGCTTCTCTTCACTTTCAATAGCTGTAAAAAGTATCTGGCTAGTTCATTTCTAAAATTACATTTATAAGAGAATAACAAAACCAGAAAGTCAGCTTTGCATGATTCATTATGTGGAAGGAAACAGAAAATGGAACTGTTCCTTTTTGCTGTGTCTGACACTCTCAGTAGCATGTGATAGAAGTGTTTTTCATATACCAATAAACTACATGACAGTAGATTAGCATGAATGCACTTCTAATTTACTGCAACTAAACTCAACTCCAGTAAAACTGTAACTAAACCTATGATGTGTTTTTTTCCCATCACTTTTGGAAAGTGACACTTATTTTGGCAGATGCTGAACTGTTGCATGAGCTGGGAATTTCATTGTTTAACAATGTTATGAAGATTAATTATCACATGGTAGATGAGAGTCTCCTTCCTGCATTATTTGTCTTTGTCTGAAGGTACTGAGTTAGAGAAATGGATGACTGGTGGAAGAACAAGCCAAATGGCAACACAGCTTCTCAGCATGTGGTAGGGAAACTAGGATGCAGATTAATTAATAGTGCTAAAGATATACCTAGTTTTACAGGTATATTCTCTGAGATTGGGGGCTAAAAATGCCAAATTAAGTTGCTGGTGGAGACTGGTAAGAATATGGGGAAAACAGTCGATGGGATAACATAGAACATACTGAAATCAGTCTCATGGGTTCTTTGAAACAAGTTGCTGTCAAAATCTTAGGGCTTGACAATCTTTGAGAAAGGCACACATGCATTGGAATAGTTTGTTCATTTTCAGGTATGTTTTTAGGAAGCTGATTCTCCCAAAACACACTTCCACCTCTGTACACTTTTACAGTCTCTAGTATGGAATGAGAGTGGACTTAATGCTCTTGAGATAGTTTAATCAATTTCTAGTGATCATATTGCTGTTATATCATCACTGTGTCTGCTGGGACATTCTACCAAACCTCTAAAACTATGTATAAATTATGTGCAAATTCTTCAAAAACAGGAGTGGAAAAGAGTATTTTTGCTTGTAACCTTGGATGAAACAGCAATCCAGATCTTTGCAACTAAGTCTCTTAAATAGTTTTTCTCTCTTACAAACTAACCTCTGGATGACAGGTGTTTAAAATTGATATATATACCAAGATAGGTAGGTGTCTAGATAGGCTGAGTCCACTGTGCTAGCTGTTTCAGTTCTGCATTGAATCATTCAATACTTGTTTATTAAAACAAACCTCTGTCTTCCCCAAAGACCTAGCAAATAAGACTGCCAGCTCTTGTATCCTGAGGGGAAAAAAGAAAAACAAAATCACAAAAAACCAAACCAAAACAAAACAAAAAAAACCCCACCCCACAACACACCCTCCAAAAGCAAACAAACCAACCAATCACAAAAACCAAAACAATCAAAACCAAAAACAAACAAAAAAACCCCAACAAAACCTACTGGAATTTTGTTTTTCTTTTCATGTGGAGAATCATATCAAGATTTTGAGTCTGAAGTGTTTCTAAATTCTTTTTCCAATGGAAAGGTGAACAAAAGATAATTTTTCTTCTTTAAGCGTATAGGTGTTTTCTAATATACCACTCAAAATTAAGACATAAGACTTCAATTGGAGTGGTTTTTTTAGCTACTCTACCAGTCAATTTTTTCTTCTTTTCCTTGTGCTCAGTTGATTTCCTAAGGGACTAATGACCTTTTCCTACCTCTGCGCTCTCTGATTAACTCAAGTTTTCCCTCAGAGGACGAAGGAACTGGAACCTAAAGGCCCACTAATGGCCACCCTTGTAACAGGATCCCATGGACATTGCTGAAGGTGAAAAGAGCACAGCTTTTAGCAGCATGGTTTATTTCCTTTGAAATTTCAGCACCATCCTGGCATTTACCTCACACTCTTTTGGCTTTCAGAAAACTCTCTGATGCATTCAAGCATGTAGTTATTTATAAATATATATATGTATATATAAAAGCGCTGACGTACAGTGCTGTCTCCATTAATGAAAGCAGAGAACATGATTTATATTTTGTTGAGTCAAACACTAGTGCTTTTGGATAAAGAAGTCTTTAGCAGGTACAAACGGCGGGCCAAATCCTAAAGCTGTTTACTAGCCGTTAATTCCAGGCTCAATCCAGAAGCTCTTACTCAAGCAAAATGCCTGTAAAGTAATAGGATGCTTTATCTTCTTACTCTTGAATTTTGTAAGAGTGCTGTGTAATTTTTTTAAAACTTGTGCAGGTTTCTATCAACCCCCCATCATCTTGTCTTGTGCAGCCTCAGGAGTGACTGCTTGTGCAGTGGTGTATTATCTGGTAAATCCCCTGCAGCTGCAGTGTATCACAGTACACTGCAGACAGTGTTTCTATATTTTTGCTTTAATGGTTTGCAATGAGTAACAGAGACTGTAAGTGGCGAAATACTTTGTCTTGAAAAGTAGCCATTGAAATATAGCTGCAAAAGTAACCATAGAGTTTGGAAAATGATATGGTACAAAAATCACCTATTTTGCTACATACAGTTTTATTCATGTCTGGAAATGATTGTTCTTTTGCAGGCATGGAGATCTGGATATGTTTCTAATGTAAAATGAATAGGAAATACTTCAATTGTTCAAATAGCTCTTAAATGTATTTTAGTTTGCTAGCTGATTGTATATTATGTTTGCAGCCTTTGTGCAAAGCAGTGTTTAATAGCAGAGTTTGCTCCATAATGAACATAGATGAAGACTGTTCTTTATATTATCAATCTAAAAACCCACGTGTATTAATATAATGCTGTTGATGTTAAGTTGTCCCATTGCTTGGAATTTATTGCCACATTGCTTGGCACGTAGCTGTCAGCTAAGAGAACTCTTTGCATCTCCAACTTAAGACTTATCACTTCTCATTTAGAAAATGACCTTACAAGTTAGTCAAGTGACTGGACTGCCATGGAACAGCAGCTGTTAGTGGAAAGTTCTCAAAATTGGCATGGATCGCTTACTGGTCTCTCCTTGAATTGCTGATATCATTGCCTGTGTGTGCAGTGGTTATCAACGACTGTAATTGCTTTATAGTTCTCAGACCATTTTCTAATGGTTAGGATTGATTTTTAGCTTTTAAGTTGAAAATATCTGAGAATTAATCTACTGGTTTGGTTTGTGCATTTTCTAGCAACTTTGTGTAAATTGCTAATTATTAATCACACCCTCAAGGCATGAAGATAAATACAGCAACATTTTAATGATGAAATATATTTTATTTCATACCATATTTAGTCCAGTTGATTTACATAAGTTGCCTGCATAACATTGTGAAAGAGTAAAATAAAACAGCTCAGCTGCACCTGCTGTCTTCGAGATGTTTCTGAGTGAACACTCCCAGACAAACCAGGGGTTTTTGTGGTTCATTTCTTTAGTCCATTGCCCACCTGGCCTGGACCATTGCAGAATACAGTGCCCAATCTCAAAATTTTACCTTAAGGTAAAATGACAAATTCTCAGCATGAGCTACTACTTAAGTCTGGTTTTGTACCAGTTCTATGTTTGTCATTAAAGAAATTAAATCTGTCTGGAAGATTGTCTACACAGAGGTATGATCATCAAATTAAAAACCCTTACATTTATAAAGGTTTAAAAAGGTGAGAGTTAACAGCTGGTAATCACAGGTATCACTGCTTTAGTGCACTTACCCTCATTCGATGGCTAGTCCTGTTCTGTAATATTTCAGTGTGGAATAGTTGATCATGCGACTCAAGTTGTGTAAAGTTGCAGTTGTGAAGATACTCTCAGCAGTTCTGGGTACAGATATACTTTGAACCTGTTTCCTGTTGTGCAGCTCTTCCTTGCAGTGTGGTGTATGCTAATATGTTACAACTTGCAACTTCCAGTGTTTTATTGCTTAATTTAAGCATAGTTTGCATTTCTTATGGTTTGATTGGTTGGCAAGACATGCAGAAATTCTGAGTCAGATGCACCTATTTCTGGATATCCAATGTAATTAGGTGCAGCCCTGAAGCAACATGTTTTGTGCAACTTTCCAGGCACACAAAATGCAGAAATACAAGGGAGGGTTTAAAAATTGTTCAGAAAAAAAAATTAGTGCCATTTAACTTTGAATTATGATTGTATTTGTTCTGATGAGCTTCATAATTATGAGATTCTGCTGCTTTTTTTTTTTCTTCCTGTTTTCTTTTTGTATTCTTTTTTTCCCCTTTTTAGTAATTATAACTTTGATACATATGAAATATGCCAGATGGACATTCCTGGAAATGTCAGTGTCCTGTATAACTTTGGAGCAGTTAGGTAGTTTTCTGTAACCTTGTCCTGAGACATTGCTGTTGAAAGTGAGTTCTGTTTCTGTAGCTTATGTAGTCTGGTTTGCATGACCAGCCTGCTAAAAAGTGTGTGTTGATTACTGGTACTGCAGCTGGGTGCATGGTGCTGACTGAAAACAGGACTGAAACCAGCAGCTTCCTCCAGGCATTATTCACTGCTGCTAATTTTTGGCTCCTAAAAATTTGGTTTGAATTTGTCACTAGCAGAGAAAAGCATTTTGACTGTAATTGTCTTACTAAAATGGAAAAGTATCTGAAAAAGGTTTAGGTACTTGTGAAGACTAAGGTTCTATTGAACAGATAATTTTTAACTGCATCAAATACAATAAAGTGCTTAATTCCTTGTGTGTAAATAACAGAGTAAAATCCATATGGATAGTAATTTAGGGAAAAATTAAGTGTCGCAGTGTATAGTATTGGTTTCCTTGAAATACAAGAAATCTGTCAATTGCCAGAGCACAAAATCATATTCACCCATTTGTTGAAAATATTGCCCCCTAAGAGAAGTGTGTAGAATTAAAAGGTCTAAGGAAAAAAATCCATTTATTATGCACTTTTTAAAAGAAATCCAGAATCCACTTTTTGTCTTATTAGATTGGTTTTTTGAGGTCTGCCCCAGTTTTCTTGGCTTGGTTTGAGAGGCGACATCCCATGTCAGCTACCCTTGGCTGAGTGCAGGCATGGTTTTCCCAGGGTGGCACCAGTAAATGTCTGTAAGCGTGTGGCTGTGTGTGAAACCAGGCTTGCTTTTTGGTGCTCGTAAGCTGCTGGTCTGCTGGTGTTATGGTAATCACTTCAAATCTGGATAGACAATCTAGTCTGTAGTGATGTGAATGCTAGGTTGGGTCACTATGTTTTCACAGTTATTGTTGGTTAGGCCTTTTCCCTGTTGCTCATCTTCTTTTTCTTTTTTTTTTTTTTTTTTCATTTTGTTTTAATAGAAGGTCTTTTGAGTCTTGTTTATTTCCCCTACTAAAAATCCTTTAAATGTGATTTTTTGCTCTGCAAAACCTTACCTTAAAATTAAAAAGACTCCATTTAATAGATACTATTGCAAAATTGTGTTAAATACTTGACTAGATTATTCACTGTAGTTAAAAGACATTTTATAATCCTGTTAGGTAGATAATAACAATATATGCACTCCTAGTAAATAAAAATTCCAGAAAATAAGATAGACCATGTTGTAAATTTCCAATAGAAGAAAAATAAAGTGGCATTGGAGACTCAGAGAGAAGAAAAATGAAGCCAAAACTGAAATTGCTGGGGAAATTGCTGGGGCATTTTTTGGTTTAATTTTAGAAATTTGAGAGATAATTTTTATAAAAATATCATTCTAAAACCCCTGCACCGTAGTTTTTAATAATGAATATTGGTGTGAATGAACATTTATCCCTTGTCCTGTAGCTTTCAAAACTTTGACATTTGTCCCATGCTTCAAGCTGTCCCTTCTTTTCTGTGATGTCTGCCTTTTGACTCAGTGGCCATACACTGGATAGGTGCTCCAGTGCAATGCAAGCATGTTTACCTGTTATTTAATGTATATGATGTGTTATTCCTCATGCTAAATGCATAAAGAAGCACCACCAAGTGAATGAGTTCCAACAAATTGCAGACCCACCTTTAGGTGGACTCTAGAGCTTTCCTACACAAGTGTATGTATATAAGTGTTATATGTAAGCATGTTGTTAAAGTAGCAGCTCCTGATCTTAAGGTGAAATGATGTGGGCTTTCCTGTTTCCACATCACTGAGGTCTAACCTGCACCAGAAGGGACTGGCTGCATCTATCCTGTCTTGTATTTGGCATCTTGTACTCTTCTGGGCATCAGGTGATAGTCCTTACATATATTCCTTGGGGGTTTTGTCCAAACTATCCAAAAGAATGAGAAAACTGTGCTGCAGCCCATCAGAATGGTGTTTTTTTATAGAACTAAACTTAAATCACATGTTTTATAACCCACTGTTAAGTAGCCTGTGAACCAGTTCTGTGGCCACTTCATCCATCTGGTGTCCTTTTCCCCAAAAATGAGGGGTTGTGGGAGCAAACTGTTCCTGAAGACAAAGAGCAAACCAGAGCTGAAGTGTCCAGGAGTGTGGTGCCCAAGAGCTCTTCTGGGCCACCTTGCCTTTAGCAGTATGGACATACCCAAAACTCCACAGACCGTGGTATAGAAGGGGTGATTGGCAGTCAGAGCTGGTAGAGAATATTCTTTGTCTTGTGAAAATGTGGGATTAAAAGAATTCCATCCCAAATTGCAGCAAAGACTTGGTGTTCTGTCTTTTCTAAATCAAATGGAAAAATATCTCTTAGATAAATATTGTGCTTCAGTTTAGGCCCATCATACTTTTTTTTTTAAATATTGAATTTAACTTCACTAAGAAGACTTTCTCACCTGAAATCAAAGGCTGTTCAGACTTCTCAATATTCCTGTGAAGCAGAAGTAAAATCAATTTCCTTTGATGAAAGTTCGTGCACTTGTGAATCGGTATGTTTTTTCAGGAGAAATATTTGCTGAAAATTCCCAACCAGCCATTCTCTCTCTTCTACTCCCCCCCTTTTCTCTGCAGATGACCAAAATGTGGAAAAGAGGTGAGACGCCAACTAGAGATTTCTTGTTGCATTTTTCATGAGGAATTCACAGAGGGGAGGCTGGTAGTCTTGACATGAGCTTCTTGCCTCTGCTTGATGCTCTAATCAGCACAATTCAGTATTACAAGTAGAAAGCAGAGTTGGAGAGCTGAAGGAAAGGGTGGAGAGACAGGGTATAAGTGCTGCTGAATACTGGTTAAAAGTATGAGAAGCTGTTAATAGAGTTTAGCAAGTGACCTCCAGCTTTAACTTTTAATCACTCACTTCCACCCCTCCAGAAAAGACAAATTATTCTGAAAAAATTGGTGACCCTTTCTGGGCTGTGTTCTGAAACTTGGTGAGAAGGATGCTCTGCATTCAAACTGTGGAAGTTGTATGTGTAAGTATGTTTTTCACCCTTCCTTACTCAGACTCTGTGTCTCTGATAATACTTTCAGTTTGAATATTGGTGTTTTCCAGGGCTTCTGCTGTAAGAGAGCTGAGGACCATGCAGCAGTGCCCTGCCAGAGTTATTAACCAGAGCCTGCTGGTTGCAGCACAGAACTGGGCTTGCACAGCACACACACTGAAGAGACTCGCTTTGGCCTTTGCAGTTATTAAGGGCTCAGGTCTTATCCCTCAGGACTGCAAACATGGCTCTATACATTTTCAATATATGATTAATACTTGAAAACCTTCAATGAGCCAGCTGCAGTGTTGTTGTGCTAGCTGTTCCAGGCTTCTCCTTTTGTCCCACTAGAGATGCAGGCATTTCAGAAGAATCCATCTAAAGGGAGATGTTTGTCCTTCATATAGAATCCCAGTATCTTAGAATAGTTTGTACTGGAAGGGGCCTTTAAAGATCATCTAGTCCAATGCTCCTGCAATGAGCAAGGACATCTTCACCTAGATTGGGTTGCTTAGAGAACCTGGCCTTGAATGTTTCCAGGGATGGGATGTCTACCACCTCTTTGGGCAAACCTTATATTTTTTGCTTCCTTTTACCTGAAGTCTTGTATATGTAATTAATATTTTTGAAGTGTATTTTTAACCCCAGCACACTTTAAAGAAAGGTGACTTCTTTCATTTGTGTTTCTTCATCTTTACTTATGATTTTTCTACCTTGATTTTTTTTAAAGACCTTTAATCAAAGTGAGCAGTTCAGGTATCAAATGAAGCATTTGTGGACTTTATATGAATGTACAAAATGCTTAGACTGATAAATAATGTGCGTAGTAGTACTTTTGTGTTTGGTAGTCAGATGTAATGTTTTAACCTTTTTATTTTTATCTGTGCCTGAAATAATTTTAAGATAAAGAAACCCTGTTATTATGCTACTAATCAGAGGATAATTCAAAGCAAATTTTCTGCAAGTTAGAAATATTCTTCAGGTTGTTTAACATTTCACAACTGCTGGTTGAGAGAATGCAAATGAAGCAAACCAGTAATTGAAGACAAGTTCATGTTATGCACTTACACACTGGTGGTTCTTCTTTTAAATTTGGCTTGAGGCATAAAATAACAGCTTGAGAAGCCAGGACAACAACCACTAGCTTTTATGATTCATTTAAAGTAGTCACAGTTTTAAGCACGAAGGAACTTGTTGAAGCTATGCTCTTGATAGAAAAAAAAAATATTCATAGAAAAAATATGCCCTTAAATGTGACGATGTTTTTTCTGTCAGGTGCTGCTGTAACAGTAGGGAGAATTTCTTAGATCAGGAAAATAACCAAATAATTGTAGCATTTTTTAAAATGTTATACTATGAAATACCAATCAAGTGCCATTCAGCATTAAATTCTGGGAAAATAGTGTGTTCTCTTTTTCCTAACCTTACTCATCCCAGTTAATAGTTGTTTCTAGAGGGAAACCACAAGTAAGTGCAACAGGCACCAGTTGATCCTCCTGCAGTTCTAGTTGTGAGGAACATACATGGATGATGTCTCTGTACCACTTTGCTTCACACTCCTGCCCACCAAAACCTGTCCTGCTGACTGTCTGCCTCCTCAGATCCCTGTGATTTCAGTTTGCCATTTGCCATCTGTATTTCTTTAGTGGACCTCTCTGGAGGCAAGCTGAAGGGAAGCTCACTAAACAGAAACATCGATGAATTTGGTAGCTGGAGCTTTGGACATCCTACCGCATTCCTATGGACATTTTAGAAATTATATAATTTAGAAAAAATTCTGCACTTAATATATCTCCTGATTAAACTAAGAATTGAAAAATATATGGATTTTTTTTCATTTCTGTGGGAATTTTTATTATTTTATTCCAGTCCACTCTTGGTCTTGAATATCTTGTAGTTTAAATAAGCATTTAAATGTTTTGTTTGAAATAAAAATATGCAACATGCTGGAAACCAATTGACCCAGACCATTTCCATAGTTTCTATGTTTGTTTAGTGAGGAATGTTTGCTGTGGAGTTGCTGGGATCTCCTTGATACCCTACTACCCAAAATTTTGGAGTAAGAAAAGAACAGGTAGCTGATACCCTGCAATATGACTCTTCCCTTTTTCGTCCTGGAAATTCTGAATGATCTAAGCTCTCTACATGTGTTGGGCAATTGGAGAGCAATGACAGTGAGCAGTTTGAGGTCTCTCATTTTTTTAAAGATAGATTAGAAGCTAGTGCTGAATATCACCATTTATGGTTCTGGGTTAGCACACAGACTGCACAAGTTAATTCATATAACAAGCAAGGCACAAATAATAAACTAAAATTCTGTGGAAGAGAATTGTTAAGGCCACTGAAGTTCCTGGAAGTGCCAGGCAAATGCAGAGCAAACCCTCTTGTTGGGTTTGGCTGGACACAGGCATGGTGGGAACCTGTTCTTTGGCAAACAGGTATTTCTGCTGTGATCTCTCTGTTAAATGAAAAGAAATTATTGTCTCACATTTTGCAAAGGTATTTGGCAGCAACAACCTTACTTCATGTTTATTGACTGATTCCAAGACAATATTGCTAACTCTTTTCTCCAAGTCAGATACTTCGCATATAAAAAGTCAGAAAATACAGTTAAAAATTATAAAAGTTGCTGGATGAGTGGAGAGTTGCAGAACCACAGGATATACTGGGGTGGAGGGGACCCACAAGGATCATCAAAGTCAAATTCATGGCTCTGTACAGGACACCCCCCAAGAGACACACCATGTGCATCAGAGAATTGTCCAAATGCTTCCTGAACTCTGTCAGGCTGGTGCTGTGATCACTTTCCTGGGGAACCTGTTCCCGTGCCCAACCACTCTTTGGGTGAAGAACCTTTTTCTGATATCCAGCCTAAACCTCCCCTGACACAACTTCAGGCCATTCCCTCAGGTCCTGTAGCTGGTCACCACGGAGAAGAGATCAGTGCCTGTCCCTCCTCTTGCCCTCACAAGGAAGTTGTAACTGCAGTGAGGTCTCCCCTCAGCCTCCTCTTCTCCAGGCTGAACAGACCCAGTGACCTCAGCCACTCCTCACATGGCTCCCCCTCAGTGTGATTTTAATGAACAGGTAGCCCCTTAAGCACCAAAATGAATAAAACACAGCATTATGTTTGTTTTCTGTTTTGGTGCCTTACGACGATCAGAACTCAATCTGATGCTTTTTCTTCTGCTGTGGCATCATATTGCAGGTTCCTCCATATTGCAGGAGCTGTGTCACTTGTGGCACCTTTCTTTGGCACAAAATTTGCACAAAATTTCTTTCCTTTGCTAGGTCATATATTTTCATTAAATATGTAAGAAGGCAAAATTTTTAGTCAATTTTCCTCTCTCTCAGTTCAGATTAGAATCAGCTACTGAGTTGAAAAGCCAAATTGCTTTGGGGGGAACCTGGAGTGGATGAGTGGGCACACAAACCACCTGACTCAGAAGCCTTGTTTCCAGAAGAACCCAACTCTATTCTGTCTGCTATCTCATCTATTACTGAAGGGGACTAAACAAACCATATTCCCAGAAACAAACAATATCAGCTTGAGACTATATGGTGTGTTTTTTTAGAATACACTAAAACTTGGCCCAGTTGGTCTGATTTAAATGAATGGCAGTAGTAACACCTATTTTCTTGTGCCATAAACATGCATTGTGCTCCTTCAGAAGAGGAGTCCTCTCTCTCAGAAGTTAACCTAAATAAAATGCAAATCACAACATATTAAAGTTGGTTTGACACTTAGGTTTCACCCAGGGTCTTTCAAGCATGAACAAGAACAGCATTTCCTTTGAATGAGAGCTCTCCCAAGAAGGTAAATATGAAGTACCCCCACACCTGTTATTTAGTCCTTAGGGACTAAAAAGATTTGAAAAGATAGGAAGATCAAAATCACAACCTCTTTTTTTTACTGGTCCAGAGAGGTGTTGGTGTTAAGCAATTATAGTGCTTTCTAAGCAGTAGCCAGCATTTGGAACTATTATGGAGGGAAGTTCTCTAAATGAACTGGGTGGCCACTGGGCTGCAGGGACTGAATAACGAGAGAGGGCTGCCAAGAAAGCAGAGTGCGGGACACCACTTGGATAAGGCCAGGTATATGGGGTGGATGAAGGAGCCATGCAGGAAAGGGGCTTTGCACCTTCAGAAGCATCCAGAAATGCTCTAACTCCTTAGGGAGGTGATGCAACCATCCTCCAAGTACATTAGATTAGATTTTAAAAATATTTGAGATTGTGTGGAAAAAACCCTAAATATATTCACTGTTTTGTATAATATAAAAACACTTGCAGATTTTTATTTTCTGCACCTTTGTCTTTCCAGCAATTTAGTTGCCTTGAAAAATTAGGCTTTTTTAGTCTTAAATAGAGACTTTCCCTTGGATAACTGTTCTGTAGAAAAACAATTTAGTTGGTAATGTTTGAACTCTGCTAAATAAATTCAGTTTGGAGTAAATTATTTCAGTTTTAAATCAGCATGTTTTAATATCAAGTGTTTTAGTGTGACTTTGCTGTCTGCACTACACAGAAAATGCAATATCCTGCTTTAGGAGAATAACATCTAATCATATCTCTCAGTAAAATTTTCTTCAAGGCTGTACACGTTAATTAATATAGTCTCACCAGAATGTTGGAGGCAAAGAAAAATCACATATTGGTGACAAAAGAGGTTCCAACCAAAGTGGCTTTGTTTTTAATTTCACGGCTTTCACGAGAATGATGATTTTAAAGTCTCTTTATTTTTTGCTGCTGATTTGTAGGTGTAACTGAGAAATACTTTCTTTCTTGCATTTTTTTTCATCTCCCAAATATAGCTCCAGTAGAGTCAAAACTAAACTCTTTGTTAACTAATGAGAGCTTTAAAGAAATACATATAAAAGTAATGGAAAAGATTAAAATTAATGGCGTGAAACAAGAGGCACACATCAATAACCCAGAATGACCAAATGCCTTAGAAACAACATGCTCAAGGTTAGGTTCACAGGCTAGTTGATTAGCAGGAATGGAGAGACTGAGTGTACGTGAGCACAAACTGTATAAGTATAAATTAATTCTATTCTAAACTTGGGAAGTAATTTAAATGAAGGACTTGGTTGGCATAATTAATCTACCTGAAATTCAAAAAGCAGCAAGAATTTTGCTGCATGCCACCCTCTGCCTTTGAATGCCATTACATCTACGTGTGAATGCTGTGGAAATTGGTGACAGATGAAGGCACTGCTCCTTTCAGTTTCCTTGTTTGAATGTCACCAATGGCTAAAGTTTGTCTTTGTTAAATGAATGAGATCATAGCTGTTTATTGATGTGTATCCATCAAAAAAGCCGCCCAAAAGACCAAAATGAACATTTTATTTGTCACTATTTGGCAGGATGGCTAAAAGTTCTAGGCCGATATGTTAAAAAAATAAAGTTATATGAAAGCTGAAAGGCCTTTTTTTTCCAAGACAAGGTCACTGAAAGGCTTGGATGGAAAGGAGACTCTTGGAAAGAGGATGCTTGAACTGGTTTTGGTTGTTTTGTGTGCTTGGGTTTTTTTCCCTTACTAAAGAAAGAACATAATTGCATGCCTAAAATAAAGAAGAAAAACAAACAACCAAGAATAAATGCCTAGAATTCCTTTTTATTCTGCATATTCTTGTCAATTTTATAACGGAATATTATCATTTTAACAAGCTACTTCATAGCATTTTAAACATAGTCAAGAAAATAAATTGACTGAACATCTATTTTTTAATCAAGATTTTTTTTCTAGATACTGGTGATCTTTGGAGGACAAGAACAGTTTCTTAAAGACTTAAGTAACTGCCGTATCTTTTATCAGCAGTACATGTGCAAGAAGTTAAAGCCTGTGTCCCTTTTAGGTTTCTAAGATTTGTAGAGTTGCAAACATTCTAGCAAAATTTCTGATGCCAACAGAATTCCATTAAAAATATTATTATAAAGTTCTTTATAAAAACTTTTTTCCTATTTATGTTTTTATTGGCTCTCTGTAGGATATGGGTTCACAACCCAGTCATAATCAGTTCCACTCTGAAATTAGAAATGGGAATGAAGCCACTTTTCCACAAGTTAGAGAGTAAGAGCTGTTTTGGTGCCAGCAAAAATGCAACTAATAATGGTTCTTCCTAAAGATATGAAGTACAAGAGGCAAGGTATAAAAAGGGTTATCTGGATGATATTAGATAGGTCATCAAAAGATATATTGTGAATGAATGTAACTCATTTCTAACTACATCTCTAAAGAAAAAAAAACCCTGGAATTTTGCTGATTTGCTTTTATAAATCCTGTAAACATATGCCAATATAATTTATACTTCAGTTTACAATTTATATGCTTCTATCTCCAGAAATTTTCAGGTTTGTGGGGTTTTTTTTCTTTTCTTTTGTTTTGTTTTGTTTTTGTTTTGTTTTGTTTTTTATAATATGGATTTCTAAAGCAATTTAAGATGAAAACAAATGTGAAGAATTGTGAAGCAGCTGTCAGTTATTTCTTAGAATTTGTGGAGGTTTTTCTTTCTAGAGTAAAAAGCTGGGATTTAAGAAAGCTGGAAAACCAGACAGAGATGAGAATTTGGCTGTCCTAACATGCAAAAATATGATTTTCAGGCTAATTTTGTTAAAATGAGTTTCATTTGCAAGTTCAGTTTCCCTGTCAAGGCAATGTGGACAGAAATGCTCCAGTCTGGTTGTGTCGTAGAGAGGGAAGTGGTGACAAATTTGACACAAGGTATTTTATTTTAATTGCAATGTGTGCTGACAATGAAAGGCAAAGGGGTAATCAGTGTAAGAATTTCTGCTCCCTGCTGAGGCATGCTGTGTGCAGGACCTTTCTCATAGGTTTTTGCAAGCTTGCAAACCAAGATTATTGGGGAAGGGGTTTGGTGGTGTTCTCTGCTAGTTCCCTTGGAACCTCCGTAGCTGTAAAACACCTTTGAAGTAACCAAGGGCCAAAGATGACAGTTTGTGCACCATAGAAGATGAAGGAAGTCATTCCCATTTCTCTGAAGCTGAGGTTCATGGGTGTGGGTGGCTATGCTGATTACAGAGGACTCGAAGCAGTCTAACCCTTGACAGGCCACAGCTGTAACTAACAAGGATGAGCCCTGTGAAAGAGGGGATCGGCTGATCCTGAGTTGGTGGAGGGTCTGCCTGCTGAGCTGTGAGGATGTGCAGAGTCAGTAAGAGTCTGCTGGCTGAGCTGAGAGGAGGAAGGGTCTGGTGGCCAGGAGAGGGACAGGGAAGGTAAGGTGTTATATGAGGGACAAGCGGGGTTAGGCAGCCAGAGAGAGGAGTTAGCTGGTTGTGCAGAAGAAAGCAGAAACAAGAAGACTGCGTGTGGTGGCCTGAGGATAGGTCTAAATTTAATGTGTGTTTTGTTCTCCTGGGTCTGGGGAATATCAGCAGAAACAAGGTTTAATCCTCTGAAGATGGTGTGANAGAGGGACAGGGAAGGTAAGGTGTTATATGAGGGACAAGCGGGGTTAGGCAGCCAGAGAGAGGAGTTAGCTGGTTGTGCAGAAGAAAGCAGAAACAAGAAGACTGCGTGTGGTGGCCTGAGGATAGGTCTAAATTTAATGTGTGTTTTGTTCTCCTGGGTCTGGGGAATATCAGCAGAAACAAGGTTTAATCCTCTGAAGATGGTGTGATGCTGCCCAAAGAAAAGGGCTGAGTGCTGGTCCTTGTGAAAGGAAACAGAAGGCTGCAAGAGAAGCTGCCTGAACCTAGATCTCCAAAATGTATTGTGTCTGTCTCAACTATGGCATATGGTTGCAAGTGCAACACATGTAACTTATAGCTGTGGGCAACCATGACATGTGGGTCTCTCAACAGGATGCAGTTATGAGGGACCTGAACCCAAGTTCTAATATGAGGACCAAAAATTACTTCCTTAAGGTGAAAGTCATTCAATTATCACTCCTTTGTAGAAGGATAATTGCTGTGGAACATTGGAGAAGTGATGTCCACATTTTAATCTACAAGAATAATGACATGGAAGAAAATATTTGCTATCAAGCATCTTAAGGTAAATCAATCATTAGGACTGTGTATAATTGAACTCAATTTTTAAACTAAATTCTGTATGCTGAAATATTTGTAATCTTTATGTTCTTAATATCTGAAAAGTGTATACCAGAACTACTGTCTAGATAATCTACTTTATTACACGTTCATCAGTGGGGATTATGGATATTTTGATTTTAAAATTGTAAATAGAAGAAAATTGACAGACTGTTATATAGTGCTTGAATACAGTTTATGTATCTTTGGGGCATGAGTCTCAGACACAAAAAGATCCATTCAAAAAAAATCCAGATAGTAGTTGATAAATATATGTATATCAACAAAATGTAATGTTAGGCAATGTCAGAGAAAAAAATTATACTTTGTGACACCATGTATTTTGCAATAATCAAGGTATACTTGCATTCAATATATGAAAGGCTTTCAGTTTTATTTTTCTTGTCTATTCTGTACCTTTGGCAAACTTGATCAAAGAATTTGTTTCAGAAGAATCAACAGGAGTTGAGGGGACTATGAGTCTCTATTTGGTAATGGCTAAAACCATTTAAAGGTTTGAAATGAGACAGCAGATTTGGCTTGAAGCTCCAGGCATGCCTAATATGGAAAACAGTAAGGAAAAGAAGGTCAGTTTCATTAAAAACATGATGTTTGTTCCAATTACAGCAGTT
The DNA here is from genome assembly GCA_013400175.1 of Phainopepla nitens. NCBI lineage: Eukaryota > Metazoa > Chordata > Aves > Passeriformes > Bombycillidae > Phainopepla > Phainopepla nitens. The sequence goes on along the minus strand of VXBQ01008972.1, from coordinate 802,439 downwards.
GAAGATCAAGTATAAGAGCAGTGGATATCTGAGAGAGCAGATGTATGCCACTGGTAGATGCGCTGGCTCCAAAAAACCTGTGAATTGACAACTAGAAAATAGCTGTGCTGAGGCAGAGTGTTGTGTGGCGTGCATTGGCTTGATTTTATTTCTCTGCTTTATCAACAGAAAGTCCTGATCTGTGCTGGCTGGTGTAGTGCAATGCATCTCACCTTCCTTGCTTGCTGGTGGGATCTCTTCCTGCTACTTCTCTCAAGTGACTGCTTTTCCTGAAAACAGTAACTTCAATTCACCTCTGTAACATTTCAGACCTTTTTGAGAATGGTCTACGATTTTTTCATAGTGCAAGTCTTTATATATTTAGGCATGTTTTTGCTTTTGACGCATTTGGTTTAAATCTTGTACCGAACCCACTGTAGCACTTTCATACCCAGAAAGCACTGTGTTGAATTTTATGTTTTCTCAACAGGGACTATAGCAGTGACTATATCCATTTGTTTCAACATTCACTCATGTTTGCGACCTTGTTTTTTAATACTCAACACATTTTTTTTTCTTTAGGCGTATCTCAATCCCTTCACTTCTGTCTCAGTCACTGCTGTTTCTGCCTCCCTGGCTTTTTTTTCTTTTTTGTATTAACCAAGGTGTCACCACTTTCTCCTCCTAATAACTGTCATCTTTTTCTATCTACCCTATTTCCAAGCTACCTTAGCATTGGGAGGCAGTGCTTGGTTTTTTTTGTGTGCTATTTAGTGCCATCTGTGGCAGTGAAGCTGACTTTAAGCTTTACATAGCTTATGATATGAGAAGATACCTGCTGTATGGGTTTATGGGTGTCCATTGAATCCGAGGCAGCTGCTGCAGGAATATCTAAATACTACAGAAAAAACTGGAGGGAATCATTTAACATAGGTAGGCATGGAGGTAGTTATCCTGGCATCAGAGAACTCCACACATTCATTGTAATTTGGATGACTGATAGCAAGTGTTCCCAAGCAATGTGAAAGAGCTCTTACAGAGGAAAAGCTGACGTGAGCTCCAGTCTAAGGTCTGGATCGGATAGCTCCTCCTTGAACAAAGCGGGCTTAGAGCCCTGCATTAAAATGGGTACCTACTGTGAGTGGCAACATGATTCAGTCCCTTCATACTCCTTGGGGAGACAGCAGCATAAGTACTGCCGTGATGATGAGCAGACAAAGAGCGCAGAATGCGTTGCTGGAGAACGGCGTAAAGGTCAGGCAAACTCAGCTGGTCCCTCGCCAGGAAAACAACAGACGGTTACTGTCAAAGGCCATGGGGCTGATTGTCCCTCCTCAGCTCGTGTGCTGTGTGCTTGGGTGAGCCCTTCCCTGCAGCTTGTTCAATGTAGTGGTGTTTATCAACAACTGGAAGCATTCACTGTTGGTATAAGTTGGATGTTTGTGGTACTGTGAGTACATCTGCCAGTCCTGTACCTCTGGAAGCACACTTGTTCAGCAGTGGTGAGCCCTGTCTCAAAAAATAAAACAAGGGCTTTGAAGAACCTCCTGCTAATTTATTTAGTATCTGCTAAATTTGAGCTTGATACTGTATTCTGAATCATTTGCTGGCACAGATTGGCAATGGATTTAAAAACAGACCTTCTTGTGTTTGTGTTCCTTTGATATTACTGAAACAATTGCTTTTTGATATAAGAAAGCTGTCAGTGATTAAATATGATGTGCTAAGATGTTGAAAAATATCTGGAACCACAGGCGTCATCCAGGCAGAAAGTAGTCATTGGCCACAGTGGCCCAGCTGTGCCAGATGTGCCTGTCCTAAGCTTCCTCTTCCTGCGCCTTGAAACTCCTGGCTTTAGCCTTTAGGTCTTGCGCAGCCCATTCGTTATACCTTGTCAGCAAGTTATCAAGGTGACACCCGATGGTTGGCTTTCAACTCCAGTTTAGTTCTCCTCTCTGAGACAAGGTATTTATTCCCCTTTTGTCCTAGCAGATCCCACCACACAAATCTAACCAGGAAAAAGGAGTGCTAAATAAAACCAGAAATTTCCAGTGTTTGCAATGTAGTTAGTAGTAGCATCCAGCGAATTGATGTGTTCGCATCATCTAAGTTAGGTTCGAGTCTTTGGCTTTCACCTTATGGAAAAACATGTAGTTCCATATGAAGGCTGTACATAATAAAAGTAAACAAATGACAGTGCACACACATTTCATGTTCTGGGAAGATATAAATCCTTATTAAGGCATTTGGCCCATGCCAAAAGGTTTTTGGATGCTGGGATGCTAAAGACTGTGAAAAAACACATTCAAATTACACTAGAATTTATAAACTGACATTAATCTAAGGAGTTACCTATCACATAAAGAGTTGTCATACTGAATGCAGATTGTAAGGTTAGAAAACTATCTTGTTTTAGAAAATGGCTTTCAATAATAACACACAATGGGCTAAATGATAAATATTTTTATTTGCCCTTTTTTTCTATACCACCAGCATAATGGTGCAAAAATACTGTTTTCCTCATCTTTATACTTTTTCCGGCTTGATTGCATTTACACAAAAATTTATCATAGCCAGATTATTAAGATATTCTTTCAGCAATGAAAGATTATGTTAAACAATGAGAAAATATTAATTCACATTTTGATCAGGATTCTTGTAACTATTGATATAGAATATTCACACTCTACAAAAATTTCTTAAAAATGCAGGGAAGTAAACCCCATGTTCCTTTGAAAACTAGGGTTGTATTATGTATCTAATTTTTTTTTTTCAGAAAGTTAGGTGATTTTTAAGACACTTTTTAGTTAATTTAGTTTACCTGTCCACTAACAGCCAGTGCCACCTATTTTCTATAGGGAGACTGGCTTTCTCATCTTAGATCTGGATCAATGTGAACCAGAGCAAATTAAGTTGGTGCAAGTCACAGAAAAGAGTTTCTGTATCTATAGATAATCTTCCAGATGTTGTAGGGATGTGTGGTAGATACATACTTAAATTTTGTGCTGCTGTGTGGGGTTTCCCTTCTTCATTGTTAGTGACTTTTTAACATGTTTGTTGTCAATCTTAAAAATCAGGTGTTCAACATAATCATTTGTCATCTCTTTTCTTTCCCCTTGGATTGGAGCTGTACCATTAAATTGTATACTTCTCTACCTTAACAAGTCATATTGGAAAGATTTTGCCATTAAAGACTGAACCAAGAGTTGTATCATGACAAGTCATATCATGATAATCTGTGAGAGGCACAGAAGTACCACTGCTATCTGATAATGAGAAGTTTTAAACATCAATAATGATAATTTTGAGTATGGATGAAGCTAAACATTTTCAGATTGAGAGGTCTGATACCTTACTAAGAGCTTTAGAGGTGATCTCTGCTCAAAAGCTGTATAGACTTTACAGAATTAATGCAATTAAAAGACTATTACCTACACATTGTGGTGACGAACTGTTAAGTAACTGTAGCATGTCGCTGTATTCGGCTCTGTCAATTCACCTTGCTGCTTAGTGGGGGCGATTTCCTGTCTGGTACGTTGTACAGCATGGAAACAAAATTGGGATAAATCTCTTGTCTAGGAATCCAGACAGTCTAATTTTCTTTTGTTTCTCATGTTTATGTCATCGCTTGAGTCTTACTCCATTTGTGGGTGGGGGTGCGCAGGCACACACGTCAGCGGCTCTTTCTGTATTTTTGGGGTGGATTTGTATAATTTTCATAGTGCAGCCTTGGTGAAGGCTTTCTTTAATTGTAGCTGAACCCACACAAAAGTGTGTTCTCTGGTTTACAAGCTATGATTTTGGAAATATTAGCTCTGTTTAAATGGTGAGATCTTTTGAAAGTTTAGGAAAAAGAGGAAAGGATGTAAAGCCCTAGTACATATTACAAGCTTGCCATGCTGAAGGAGACTTATGAGACTGGCAATTGGATGAGAATAGAAAGTAGAATGGATTCTCACTATAGATGGTCATAGGAGTATTCTAGTTTAGTAGATAATTTCAGAATTTGAAAGAAAAATTCTGAAGGAAAGAAATCTCTTTGAACTTACAGAAATATAATTTCACGTGTGAAGAAAATTTTAATTGAGGTTTCTTCTGTGTTTTGTGCAAGATTCATTTGTTCAACTAACAGACTTTATCTAAAAAATAGATTTTTAAAATAGCATTTATACTTCTGTTACAGTTCTGATTCTCCTATGCTTTACCTTATGTTCCTGCTAAAACAAAATATATAGTGACTTTTTTCCTGAGTTATTAGAAAAAGGAGGTTTTTCATGTTATGATATCTGAGAACATTTGTTTAGTAAAATATTTTACAGCTTCTAAAGGAGCAATAAAATATAACACTTGCAACTATGCGAATAATATGTAGGGGATAATGTTTTAAAAGATCTGTCTTGCCGTTCACTTCCTCTAAACAGAATTTTCTTGTCTTGTTTCTGCTTTCTGACATACATGAAGTTTGGTTGAAGCAGTCCTACAGACAGATCTCTTCCTTCTGACTGGGGGATTTCGTAGTCCTGATACGTGATGTCTGGATACACATTTTTGCATGGCTTGAATGCACTCTGAATGCCACGGCAGCCTCAGAAGAGACCTGAATTTTCCCTGTAAGCAGCAGTCCCTGAGTCATCACAGCAGTAATTCAGTCAGGTGTCAATAGCAAGCTATCCCCTCAACTTCAGCAAGACAGGAAACTTGCAGTTCATGTCCTGAGTATGAAGGGTGCCAGGTCCATCCTGTGGCCGTCAGATCCCTCTGTCCTCCCTTGCAGCTTCCAGTGCCTTATTCCCTCTCCTGTGGTTATCCCCCTTTCTCGCTCCTGTGTCTGGTGGTCCCAGCTTTCACCTGGTGAACTTTCCAAACTGACTGTTCTTCATGGACACCCACAGGAGAGCTCCTGAAACAACTGAGGAAATGGCTGGAGTGTGTATTTGGGTTCTTTTGGGGAAGTCGTTCTTGTGCACTTGTATGTACATCAATTTAGGACCTAATGAAACTCTGCATTCCTTTACTGCTCTTTTCCCTTTTTTTATTTAAAAGTGAACCAGAACTAAATGCTGAGAAATTTAAATTCTCAGTCAACTCTACAGCTGCAGAGTCAGCACTGCCTTTGTTTGCAAGTAAAACTTCCAAGGGCTGTTGAAACAGGACTCACAGAAGTTTCACTGTACTGCATCTCCCTAAATGACAGGCAACGAGAGGTAGGTAGCCTGAAAATACATAGAGACCTCAGGCATTTTGAGGATGACATTTCAAAAAAAGAAAAAAATTCAAACTCAATACTGAAGACAAGGAGATGTGGTATTTTTCTTGCCTTTTCACTTGGGATTGATGAGTTGAAGTCAGCACCTTACTGCCTGCAGTTTGGAAAGAGATTTAACCACCTGTACTCTCATGTTTTAATCGATTGCATCTGCAGCATGGGAGGACCAGTGAGAATTCAGGATGTTGTTTAACATTTTTATTTGCAAAACAAATGTTGGGCATCACATGGAGAAGGTTTTAGTGCAGGATGAATCCACACCTGGTTTCAAAAATCGCACTTAATACTAATAACAGGGACTGAAATGCTATTTAAAGTATAGTATAATTATAAGAGTTGGAATACATCTGATGGTGTAGGAAAAAAGCATGAATGAAGCTTTGTGCTAAGTTGTTTCAGGTTAGTAATTGAACTACTTCATGTTTTTTTTGTTGTGCCATCTGTGTTAAATATGTCCTTAGAAGAGACTTTTTAATGTTAATGACTCAAACCTTGTAGTTCCCAGTTCAAATTATAAGTTTTTTCAAATTAGGGGGAAGTGGGAGAGTAAGGCTGCTTCTGTGAGTCTGACTTTGCAGGACTGAGTTTTAATCATTTTAAGTCTGTAGCTTTGAGTTTGTCAACTTACTCAAGTTTGCTTGAAGAACTGTGTTTTCCTTGTCTTTGTCTTCTTTATGGATAAATGTATTTGCTTTTCTTCAAATGTCTAAGTCTTCATAGCAATTATTTTTAGGAAGAAGATTAATATTTGATAATTCAGTAAAGGTAAAGAGTCTGGAGTTCTTAAACGTGAAGTTATATTGAAAATTAAATAAATGCCATAGCTAAAGGAAGAGTAAACCTATGATGTCATGTTCTCAGAGAACATCTGCAATTGGAGTGCCAGTTGGGAAACTGCGCTGAGAGGGGGGTAATGAAGTGAGAGCTTCAAAAGGATGGATTGAAAGTTTGGCCTTTCTGTGTGGTGAACGGTAAAAACTTGGGAAAATCTTACTGGGCTGAGATTTTTAATTTTTGGAGGGAAATGTTTCTCATAAATATGATATGGCAAACCTATGAGAAAGATGCTCACATATTTTATGTACTTTTCTTTAGAGTTGTTTATTTCCATTCTCTCATTTTAGAAAAGATATATTGAGTAAGGGGAAACAAATGTTTTCAGGACTGGAGATGCCTGTGAATTGTGATAATGTGTGAACAGTCCTGAACATTTCACTGTCTGTTTCTATATTCAGAAATGATGAATTCATATGTGTTGTTTTACATATGGCTTATGGTTATAAGACAGCATAAACTTAAGGACAGTGAATGCTCTTTCTCTTTTCTAATTATAGCTTGAGCCACTGTCATTCCCTGATCTCAGATTTGCCTGATGTTCTTCATCCATGTGTCAATAATGAGTTTTCAGTCATATTTTTTAGTTGTGGGCCATACTAAAAGATTTTTTTTAGCCATGTGTTTCCTTTCACCTGAATTATTTAGAAAAGCATAATTTAAAACATTCTGTCATACTTAAAGAAAAACAATCAACCAAACAAAAAATGAAAGAGGAAACATAGACGACTTTGTTTACATTTAGCTACCAAAAACAATGCAAGGAACTGGGAGAGAAACTGTCAGAGTTGCTTTAGAGCAGAGGTTTGCAGTTATAGATGGGTCTAGCCATTAGGAAAGGATCTAAAAAGGATGTGAAAGCAAGGTGTCTCTTCCCTCACCCTTTTGTGAAGATAATCCTGCCCTTCCATAGCCTAGAGCTTGTGCACAGATTGCCTTTAGGCATTTGCTTCTCAGCTGGAGCATGGCAGTGGAATGTTGTTCACACCTGGAGTTCTCCCTCTAAAATTAATTACTAAAGGTAATTTTATTTTGGTCCATCATGAGATAACCAGTGATACAGGGATCTGTGACCTGTCCACAGATCTTCATGTCTGGGTATGGTGAAGGGGATGCCAATGGCATTTGCACATGTCTACTTTGGCTCGGTTCCTTAATTAATTAATAGTGCAGTGATGTTATGAGGTTGGCTTGATTCCTTTCCCTTTCCTGCACTTCCTGTGCCATGACAGCTTTTTCCTTCATGTTTCTTTGGGTGATATCTTGCATTTCCTTCAAATCTCAAATCTGTATCAGGGTCCAGGCTGATTTATTTAACTGGATTTTGAGCCCCTGCCTTTCCTCCCCTGGGCATGTGTGACGCATGAAACTGGCCTTCCAGAAACCAATTAACAAAATAAATTCAATCACTGAGTGACTTCAATAATTTAAAAACAATGAGCATACATTGTGTGTACGTAGTCCTCACCTAAATTAGACTGTACCCTCATTAAGATAAAGTTGCTTTGCTCTTCATTTACAGGAATTAGACTGAGTAAGGATTTTCCCCCCTAGCAAAAGCTGGATGCTCCCAGGCCTGCATGGCTGTTTCTGTCCAATCTGACTGACCCTGCTTTAGCTGATTGACTTCTGTTTGCCACCATGGCAGGATAGTAGCAATCAGAAGGCTTCTTCTGTCCTGAGAATTAAACATTTCAGTGCCGGCAGAAGGGGCCTTGTTGCCTTTTTTGCTGGGAGTGGGATCTGCAGCTCTGTGGGGAAACACAGGTTTGATGACTGATCCAGAGGCAGGTATCACTAAGTGCTAAAGAGAATCCACTAGTTCATGTCATGAAAGCTTGTGGAGTTCTGGCCAAGGCACATGTTAAAATTTATTAATACTATTACATTTTACCTAAGGTGATTCTCTGGGTCTGGTTGGTTGCAGCAGGTATGAGGAAAGCCATTTCCTTCTGGATGAGGGGATGCAGGTTTTCTCCCTGCAACCTTGCTTGCTTGCATGCATAAATTAAACATAGGTGAATTGCAGTTGTGCTCATCCTTACGTTGCTGAGGGAGACAGAAGCCTGCTTATTTGCTTTAATATGTCCCTGCTTTTATCCTTTTCCTCATTTTGCCATTTATCCTTGCCAAGAGAGTATAAGACTGCAGAGTTGGGAGCAATTTGGGTCACTGCGACTCTGTTTGCAGCATATCAGGTAGTTAATGGATAATAAATAATTTGAATTACCTCCTTTCCATCTGTCTGCTGACTTGAATCTCATTTTCCCTTACCTTTACCTCAGTCCTCCTTTTAGTTTTCTCTTTTTTCCTTCCTTCGATTTTCAGAAGGGTACTTTCTAAATGCACGTTTAAACAGACTCCTTGTGGATATGTGAGCGAGCTTGAACATTGTCACGAGAAAACAGCTGAGTTTAACTGGTACCCAGAGATACACTGGGAGAGCTTTCCTCCTCCAAAGGCACTGGTTAAGGTTCCTCTCAGTTGTTGCTGCTGCTCTCACAGAAACCTAACTCCTGTATAACAGGTGGTAACATCATTACCTACCTTTCTGGCCAGTTTTATACAAGAGTAGTTCCTTTAAACACTTGATCCCATATCAAGACATGTACACCATGAGTTTTAATACTGCCAGAATGAAGATCCTGTGTTAAAATTAGCCAAGAGCATGTTGAACAAAGCCACCCAAAGCAATGCAATGCTTGAAGTCAGCTCACATTTTGAATAACACACTTGAACTGCCAGAACATTAGCATGCTTGTAAAATTTGAGGTTAACTGTGTTTGTAAAAATTTGTATTGCTTTGCACCAGTTGCTGAGCTGGAGGACACAAACATTATTTTAAATAAACGGTTTTGCCTGCTGCTGAGAATTTTATGGAAATCTTTTACCAACTCCTGTTTACACATGTAAATTCTAGTTCTTTCACAGCCACACATGAAATATGACCTGGGCATTCCATCCTTCTATTGCAGATGTTCAAACTTTTAAATATGTTTGAAGGGTAGATGTTTTCAGAAAAGAAACATCTTTTTGAAACAATACAAATCAAGATTTCAGTGTGAAATATTGCTATTTCTCAGTTTTTACCACCAAAGTGCATAGTCTAAAAATAAAATTGCTGGCAAGTGCTTAACTGCAATAGCATAAGGAAATGTCTCCAGAATAAATAAATAAACCAGCCTTTAGCTAAAGCACTGGAGTAAAATGAACATATAATTCATCTGTGAAGCCACATATTGGAAGGTGGTATGCTATGCTATGCTAGGTGGTTTGTCTAATTTATCAAGACAAAACACTTTGCTATATCTTGCTTGGAATTGCTCTGGAAATCCTTATGATACCACATTTTCCACTGCACAGAGGCCATTAAAACTAAATTACTTGGAAAAACAGTATCCACTAAATTATGGATGTATTGGCACCTGAACATTCAGTAGGAAAGAATTTTAACTTTGTAAACAAATGAATAATTTTTAAAGCAAAAATAAAAATTACCTTTAAGATAGTTTCTATACTAGGTTGTCTCAGAGTAACCATGACAACAGTCTGGGCTTGAAGTTTATTTGCTGTATCTCAGCATGTACATTCTTTTCTTGACTGAAAAAAGAGGCATCAGGGACTACCGTACATGAACTAGAAAAAATAGCTATACACTTGTAAACTTACAAGTGAGAATAGAGATATGTCACTCTATGTATATTCCTATGGTTAAGAAACAAATTTTGGGTATTTTATCTTTTCCCATCAGTGTCAGATCTGCTTCTTACTCATGGTGCTGTATCCCACTGACAAACTAAGAAATGTCTGTTTTCCTGATAATGTTATATGGTATATTAGGTATTTTTAGAACTGGGATTTTTCTTCCACTCCAGGAATATTTTGACCAACAAGTTAGACTATACTACATATGTATAAAAGTTGGTGTAAAAAAAAAAAATGTGTTTTGTTCTGTTTATCATTTGAAATTAAATTTGAAATTGAAATAAATACAACTGTCTTATTCTATGACAAATGCATATATTTTGCAGCAAATATCTGAATTTTAAAACCAAACTTTTATACAAAGTGGGCATAGATATATCACCTGTACTATATAAAGAAAGTGAAACTAACTACTACCTTTAAGAAGAAATATTTTTATTTTTCCTCAAAACAAAGTAACAGTGATAGCAGAAGTGTGTGTTGAACCACTGGCTATCTGGTTTACAAAAGTGTTGGGACATGTATTGAACTGAAAGGTGATGTGGTGGCCTGAAAGAACCAAGTAATATGTCCCAGCTGGTTTCTCAACCTTTTCAGATGCAATGCAAGACCTGCAGCAGACTTAATGGATTTGGTTTGTTTTTTTGTTTTGTTTTTTTTTTGCATGGCAATATAGGGGCATAAAGCCTAAGAACTAGTAAATTCAGTCCCATACAGCAATTGTTTTGTGGCCCTACAGCGTGAGAAGCCTTTTGCCATTTTGGCATACTCTGTGTAATAAATCTTCATCTCTGCTTGGCAAATTATCAAAAACAATGTCCTACAAGTTGAGAAATTCACCAGATTATTCCTTCACTATGATGTGAAGTTTTTCCATTACTAATGAATTAAGTATTAAAATCAAAACAACTCTGAGTTCATTGTCCAATTGGAGTACACATTTCTCTGGAAGCAAGCAGCAAGAATAGTTTTATTTTCTTTTTTTTTTTCCTCACTTCCCCCTCCTTTATCCAAAGGAGGGGGGAAAAAACCACACACACAATAGCCAGTGCAGTAATAAAGACTGTGTGTTGATGATAATCTTTTATTTTAAGGAACTACTGCCACATAGATAAAGAAAAATTCTAGTTAGAGGGCATGGTTGGGCTACATACAACATGGTCACATACCAAAAGTGATGAGTTTTATAACGTTAACTTAATGCTTCAACTTTTACTTTTCAAAGCAGAATCTCTGATTAGAATGGTATAATTGATTTTTCCCCGTATTTTCAGCAAGAGCCTTATCTTTGATAAAGATAATTATCACTGGTTAAATATTGATTTTTTCTTTAAATTTTTTAATTTTCTGAAGTAACTGTGCTTTCCATATACTTTTGATATATTTGTTTGCTTTTGCATTTTTTTTCAGATTTTACCTATAATATTGCCCTTGTATATGTATATATTAAACACACTGTCTGCAATGTTTTCAAAATTTAAAAGTTTGATAAGTCTTTTTTTGGGCTCCTAAGCATTATAAATATTGGCTTGTAACGACTAGACTTAGTCATTTTTAATCATGCAGTGTGGCTGGCTTTAGTTTCAGAAAGTTACTAAGGAGAAGATGCGGTGTCCTTGGTTAGCCACACTTCCAGCCATTTATTTTCCTTGAGTGAACTTCAAGCTACAAATTTACGAAGCATTTTGGGGGAGGATCTCCATCTCTTCTGTGTACCTTAACATTTCATACATGTGCTTATGTTTCACAGGAACTGCCATGTCCTTTTTCCCAGGGAGATCTGCTGATGTGTTTATCAGTAATTTTTTAAGCATTTTGTGGAATATGGAGCTGCTCCTGGTGATTTTTAGTGGGGACTTTTGTGATAGGACAACAGATAATGGTTTTAAACTAAAAGATTGTAGAGTCACACGAGATATAAGGAATAATTATTTTATGGTGCAAGTGGTGAAACACTGGAACAGGTTGCACAGAGAAGTGGTAGGTGCCCTATCCTTGGAAAGATTCAAGGTCAGGTTGGAGGGGCACTGAGTAACCAGATGTAATTGCAGGGACCTTTAAAGATCCCTTCCAAACAAACTGTTCTATGATTCTGTGATATCTGTTGGCAGCTCAGTTGGGAATTCACTCTGGGGAAGCTCAGGCTTAGCATCCCGTATCCTCCCTGAGTGGTCTTAGTACAGAGCTGTTGCGCAGGTGGGACACTATTACCATCTTTCCTCATTTTAGAAATCTAGTCCTTTATTATCTCAGGTGTTTTTTACTTTCTAAGTGATCACAAACAGAAAGCTTTGAAGTGTTTATCTTGTTCATCTTGAAAATAACTCTGACCAAAGAGCCAAAAATATTTTTTCCAGTTGACCCTACAAGAGACAGTTACTAACTGAAGTCAGAGAGTGAAACTGTTGCTGTGTATGAAATATGCCTCACTAGTTCCAGCTTATCATTTCAAATAGTGAAGTATCTGCTTTTGCACCCATTATTCTAGGCCACTTTCATAGTGAGCATCCTGGTTTTGTGGCCTGATTGCTTGAGACATATAATTTCATTTAACTGCCACAGCCCAGAACAAAATGTATTATATGTGCCTTTTTAATGTTTGCAATGACAAAAGCACTTTGCTTTGCTTCTGGAAGGTATCCTGAAAACTGGGAATTAATGAATGGATCAAATCATGTGAAGAGGTCCAATTTTGTCCAAACAAATTGCCATTAATAATCATTAATGTCGTACTAATGTCATACTAACACTAATTGGGTCCTGCTGTGCTATGTGATATGTGCCTATAATAATAGAAAATATGATAGTATTTCAGTTCCCCCCATTTCCCAGCAACACAGAGAGCTATGTTTATTTGAAATCAATCTTACTGAACATGAGGTCTTTGATAGCTAAGGCAGTTTTTGTGCGTACGCAGCAGACTCACATAACCAGTATTTTATAATCAGTGTGAGATTTGAGGTAAGCCTGACTGTCATAGTTAAATAGTTTGAAATGTTTACAGGTGATTTTGCTCTGAAGTGTGGCCTAGAAGGCTGGGGATTTGTTGCCCTTTCTGCAGGTGCTGGTGGGGTTACCACTGCCAGCATTTGGCTGCTGTGGGGTTATTTGCCATTTGATCCGTCTGTTCACTGTGGCTTCCTGCCTCTAAGAGGCATTAAATAATCAGTATAACCCCCAAATCCTTGCTTCTTAGCATAATGTGTTGTGGGAGGGTTTGTCCTGTATCCATATGGTATTCCTGGTTATGTCTAATTAGACAGATTAGCTAAGTGTAATTGTTATAACTGTATTAGAACAGACTTCTTGCAGATTTATAAAACCAGTCGAGAATTGAGCAAATAGTGCAGTTCCACTTCGCTGGATTTTTATCGCCCTGGTGAGCACTATATGTCCTTCTAGGTTGCATATTTGGGGAGGGTGATTATTACATCCATATCTGTCAGCAGTGGTGCAGTTCTTTGATAAAAACCTATTCTGTTCACAATCAAATGACTAAGTAGTTATTTTTGGCTTTGTTTATGGAAAAAAAAGACATTTTGTGAGATTACAGTTGGAGTCTGTGGAGCAAAAAAGACGAGTATTTTCTTACCATCGTAGCTTAGAGAGAGGCAGACAGAAGGAGGACCTCTGAGATCTTCAGTCAGTGTGGGGAGCTGGTGTTTTGGTTTGAAGATGTGAGTGTCCATATGCAAATCATCACTGTGCTTGTGCATGGTTAAAAATTAACTCCTTTTACATTCTGGTCCACAAGAGTATGAGGCATCGTGTTGGAAAGTGAGTGCTTCAACCATCTTTATTGTCTGACAGCACTGAAGTAGTGTTCTTCCTTTTTTAATTTCCAGCTGAATTGTGATTGTCTCAGGAATGAGGACTTCTCGTTCCAGGCAGAAAATTCAGTGAGATAACAGTTCTGATAATATAATTTTTTTAAAAAAATAATTTAGTCTTTGGCTGAAGAAGTGAGGTGGTTTTATGCAAAAATGGTCTTAGACAAAATTATATGCGAGAAAATATGTCAGACAGAAAGCTGGACCTGCTGGAGTACAAGAGGAATACAGTTTGCCCAAATTCTATTTCAGGAATTGCTGATGGAATCAGAATCATACATGCAAAAAGGGCTAAGGTTTATCTTCATTTTCGAATAACCTCTTAACATAATACCTGGAAATACCCACTACATTAATGCTCAATACATTAATTGAAATACCTAGTAACAAAAAGATAGTTTGTGTCAAGAGAGTGTCTTCAGCTTTTTCCATTTTTCAGTAAACTTAAATTTATTCTGAAGTTGGAACTTTTTAGTGTTTTAACAAACTTCACTAAATAAAGAGACTTGTATTTTCCTGGCAAATCAAGTTCAATTTATAGTCTGGTTAGTACATTTTTCTCTATACATAGTGAAGTTCCTTACGCAAAGACTGGAAGAATGTTGTGCTTATTTTCATAACCCTCTTTGACATCACCCTGGTTCTATGAGGAATCAGTCTTTCTTTTTCTGTGGTTGATACTGGATGTGTATTTGGCTCTGACTGAAATACAAGATGATCAGAAACCAGGGAGGTCTTTTTCCAGAGAACAGCTCTGTTTCTGGGGACAAAAGGTGATGAAATGCTAAGTGAGACAAATTTAGAATGACCAGATCTTGTATGGCTCAGGACCAAGTTGAGAATCTGCTATCTCACTCAGAGCTTGGCTGTTGTTAACCCAGTTTGCCTACTTTTCTTTTAGGGCTATCTCAAAAAGTAGGTGATTCCTGGCATGGGTGACAACAGAGAAAATATTGTATGTCTTTTTTTCATGTTGCAAAGAAAATGCTGTGTTGACCAGTACAATGCTGGAAAGCTAGGAAGGAGTAGGATTCATATCACACCCCCGTCTTTTGCAGGAGGTGTATATGATAGATCTATGTGTGTTCTGGTGTATAACAATGTGAGTCAGCTTCATCTACTTTATTCAAGTAAGGTGTTTTTGTAGTTTTTCTTTTTTTTCTTCAAAGCTTTACTTCCTGTTTAAAATTATGGCATATCGGGCAATATTTACTATTATACACTCTTTATATCTTATTTTAAGAATTTCTAAGTGCCACGAATGGTAGAGCCAGAATGTTTGACATACTACCAAACATGAACTTCTGGCTTAACCTCTCTGGAGCAGTCTCTAGTGTTCTAGTTCTGAGGGTAAAGAAATAGTATTTTTGGCTTGCTCAGTTCAAGAACTACAGAGATTCATGTGGAATTGAAATGCAGTTGTATTCTGTCCAGTTTTACATATAGAAACAAGTCTCACAACCTTAAATTCCTTAAATATGTGAGCATTGGGACTTTTAGCTCATTTAGCTGAAAATATGACTTCTTTTTAATTTGTAAATAACCTTCCTAAACTGGGATAATTGTGGGGAGGGAGGAGACTGTGTGTATGAATCCAGAAGACTGACAAATGTACATACCTATTTTTAGGACATGATTTTCTACATTTGGTGATTCTAGGTTTCATCTGAATGCAGTTTGACACAATGTAGTTTCAGTGTTTTATATATTAAAAAGCAAAATGTCAGCAAATGAATACATTTTCTGATATAAAGCTCTGCAGATATATTTTCATTTATGTATAGGATCTCGGTGTGTGTAAATGTGTATAATCTGTGTAGCCTTCTGGTTAGCAACCAGTAGTGACAAAATGTTGTGACTAACTGGAAACCAACAGGTTTTATTAGATAACAATTAAGACAATAGAACTTTCATTAAGAAACAAAATGAAATAGCAAATTTTGAAGAAGTATTTTAGTAAATTTAAATAAAAGTTCCTTAGTCATTTGAAATAGTACTTTCAATTATTAAATTCAGTTATTAAATTGATCCAAAAGCATTTTATAACCTTTTAAACTTTATAACCTCTAACAAGAACATTTAGATTAAAAATAAGAGCATTTATTGGGATATTGGAACTCTTCCATGACTGGCTTTCCTGAAAAGTAATTGTTTCAAATTCATCACAAACAAAATCCATTTTGGTTTTGGATAAGCTCAGATATTTCTAGCTTTTTTTCATTGACCGAGCATGAGACACTTTTGATAAAAGGAGTCACAACAAGAAGACAAAAGTGTTTTCTTCACTTCCTGTGCAATTTGGCTCAGACCTCTGGGGAGAGAGAGAGAGCAAAATATTTCCTCTTTTTTTACACAGGTTGATTTGTGCCCACAGGCATGAGTTAGTATCATGAGAAAGGGGACTGCACTGAATCCACTCTAGGCTATTTTCCAATAAACTGCTTTTTTAGCAGGGGTAACACTAACAGAGGATAGAGTTTAAAGGAAGAACAAGTAAACTGTTCAGTAGTCTAAAACAAAATTTTGAAAGAAGCAGGTCAAAGCAGGAAATATTTGTATAAAAAAGAAACATCTCCCTAATGGAAACTTCCTGGAAAATTCAATGGAGTATGCCTTCAATCAGTTCACACTGGCAAAAGTTTGCCTTAGGGTTCATATTAATAAGAATCCAGAACTTGTATACATAAACATGTCTTCTGTGCACCTCTGGTGTGTTTCTAAGGTATTCTATTATCAGTTTCTTTCTCATGCTAGACACAAACATACTTAATTGGTTTCCATCCACCCTCGTTTTAATAATACTGCAGCAGAGTGCAGTATTACTACCAGAGATGTAGTGTAAAGAAATTGGTCCTTGCACCACTGCTTTTACAGTCTGCACCTGTCACAGATGTTCTGTTTTTGCTACCCTGGGATTTTCCTAAGTTTTATATAGCACGTAACACTGTAAGTGTTAGTTTGAGGTCTTGTTGGGGGCTTGCAATAAAATTTACAGAAAAATGTCTATCTATTACATACATTTGTCTGTCACATAGACAAATCAATTGTTCCAATCAAGAACAAGATAAAAAAATCAGTTGGAAGGTCAATCAGAAGCATGAATTTTCTTCTGATTAGGAAAAATACCTTAGAAGAATAGAAATTCAGGTTTTAGTAGCAGACTCAGTGGAAAATAGAAATTTACAATATTAAGTTAAAAAACCACATAGCCTTATGGAATCAGCCTAAGGTCTTAGCTACTCTAATTAATAATCTTCCAGGACAAGCCAGTAACAGATTCTTAGAGAAACAATGAAGAAATACGTATATCCATATCTAACTTTTAAAAGTGGGTGTTGATTAGATTTCACAGGGGAAAAGGGCACCAGGCTACAAGAGTGAGTATTTATTGCTAATCACAAGTGGGTAGAAATATAGCTCACTAATTTTATCCTAATTCACTTCAGAGAGAAGAAATCCAAGCAGTTAAAATAAAAGCATCACATGTCCTCCATTATTTGCTTGTGGAAGCAGTAATACACAGTAGATGGTATTGCAAACATGAACTAATCCTTTTTCTCCATTTAAATCAGTGTCACTTGATTAATTTCAGTAGAAGAAGGTTATGCCAAAATGTTAAATATTGTGTGTGCATTATTCCAAGACTTGTGAAACAAATAACTGCATGTCCTGATTCTATTTTTATAAATGTAAATTAAAATAAAAAATAGCAGTTAATATTTTTGCTGAGCAATGTTGACCTATGCATGCTTGGTCAGTAATTGCAGTGCTGCTCACTGACTAAAGCTATTTCCTCGAGACAAAGCAGTTTTTAAATTATGTTATATTTTTCCAGGTACTTTTGATAACTATTAATAAGAAGTTCTTGTCTTTCAAACTAACTTCTCTCAATAAAAAAAACAAAGCCAAGACAAAATTATCGGTCTGGCAATTACATTAATTTGTTTGCCATGATTATCTGAAGCATCCAGAATGACAATGAATGTAAATGGCATTTCTGGAGTTGTGGCTTGTTTTGAAATTCCCATGCCCCATAAACATACAGTCAGGAATGTATTTATATCATCCTTGTAAGACAGTTAGAATAATATCCATTTGGGCTTTGAGTTTATATTCCGAGAGGATTTCAGAAGAGATACCGGGCTGCTTTTTCCTGGGGTGAACCCATGCCGACTCCACTTTGGAATGGGCATTATGTCCCCTGGCATTAGAGGCCATGCTGTGTTGTGGATGTCTCATGGAAGGCAGTCATCCTGTGCTCCCTTAAATAGCCAGTGGGGAGAAATAGGTACTTGGTGCAATTCACCTGGCCTGAGTTAGATCTTTAGTTTCTCTTGACGTGAACTGTCTAAAAGTATCAGCTTTTCTACACATTTTTTATGGGACAGGTGACATGGTAGGCTGTATCTGTCTCTTGTCAGATGAATCCCATGCTCTGTGCTGCTGTCATGTGGAGTTCTTTCTACCACTGCACTGCCCTGCTATTGACTCATTCTGCCTTATACAAAACATAACAGTAGCAAATCCATCGTCATCAGATGAGTGTGGATTATTTTTTTCCTCGTTATCAGGGATTTGGGGATTTTGCTCCAGGTGATCCAAATCAAGCAAAGGTCTCATTCCCAGCCTTGCCAGAGGAAAGTCAAAATCTGTTCTGCTTTCATGTATTTATGGAGACTCACATGTTGTTTCTGCAGAAGGCACCACTGCTCTGCACTTCCATAGGCAGAGTCTCAGATAACTCTTCTATCAGTTGTTTTACCTTTTTCCTTTGCCATAGGACCCTTTTTAAATTCAGTGTTTACATTGCTTGGTCACAGGACTACTTTGTCGAAACTCAGCAAATATAGCACACATAAGTCCCAAATGCAGGGCAAGGGTGAGACACACCATTTGTATGTCTATGTACACAGATGTGTCAGAAACAGTAGACTTAAAACTTATGTCATTGTTTCTAGTGTTTGTAATTAGACTCTGTGGTTTCTTCTTATATAAATTTGGTCAGGATTGCATAATTTACATTCTTGAGGCTTCTCCCAAGTGCTTCTTTAAACACAACACTATTTTTTAAGCAAGCAGCAAGCAGGCCACTTTTTTAGTGATTTTCCCCCCAGTCATGTGACATTGTAAATTAAAAAAATTACTATCTTTCTTAGACATTTGAACTCTGCAAATGAAAGCGGGCTGTGTGTTGAACACTTTTCAGGCTTAAGAGCTGCCTTTTTGCATTTGCTTTCTAGTTGACCCTTTAGTCCTATTTTGAGTTACCAGATGAAAACAAGGTTTCCCTTCAAAGGTTTGTTGCCGGGGTAACTGGCACTGACACCAAAAGATGAATACCCTAACTACTTAGGATAATGCCTACTTTGTGAGCTAAATAAGGAGCTAAATTGCAGAGAAGGATGTTGGATAAATGTGAATTATCAGGGGAGAAAAACGAAGATTATTAGAGTTGTGGAATTCAGACAGGATTATTGCCTTTTGCACCAGTAATGGGTGCATACGCAAATCATGGGCTGCGTCTTGGCTCTCTCAGTCCTGCTGATCCACTGAATGGTGCTGGTACTTTAACCTCTGCCTTGATAATATATAGGGCTGTGGAAGTGAAAGGCAGGAAGCTGGAATTTTACAGAACCCTGATGGCTAGCTATTGTATTTGCAAAAAAATTTAGTATTTTGAGCTTAAGGTTGAGAGGCTTAGGTGCTGCTGGGGGAGTTACTGTTGGAATCAAGAATTTCTCAGGAAAACTCATGTACAGTTTGTGTAAATGAAGGAGAAAAACTTCTCTGTATCTAATAACGTATAATGGAAGGAATTGTTTATTTTGGTATTTGATTCAAATGTAGAAGCAATCTTAGCTCCTATCCTTCCAAAAAGCTGATGATGCTTTTGAGAGTTATGGCAGAAGGAAGCTTTCAAAATTGTTCAGTGATAATACTGAACAATATCATCAGAATTTGATGTCTACTGATGCAGGATATGAGCAAAATCATGAAAACAAATACTTTAATATCAAAAGTTGCAAGTTCTTGGTTTCTTACAGTTAGTTACTACATTGAATATTTTTTCAGTCAGTGGTGGTTACACCACATCTAACTGCATACCGATGCAATTTTTACAAACTATGTTTCATGCTATTTAACTCAAAGAAATACATGAAAAGTTGGGGTTTGGACCTCTGTGATTCAGTGGGCTGAGCAGTCTTGACTGTTTCTTATAAATCAGTTTTCTGCTGTGATCCAGTAGCTTGTTTATCAGATTTGTTCCGAAGATAAAAGCAAACCAGTTATTCTTCTCCAAGCCAATGCACTGTTACTTTTACCAAACAAAACAAATATAGTTTTTTGAGTAACCATAGACCAAAAATGCTAAGATGCCTCAGACTGCATTTATGCTGGAGCTTGCATTTACATTGGAGATCTCTTTGCTGCTCTCTGCAAAGGCTGTCAACACCTGTCACTGTTCTGTAAGGAAAAAGATTTCAGCAGGTTGGCAGCAAGAAAGCCAGCAAACTGCTGCTTACAGTTTCCATGAGCTTTTATTGTTATGAACCCTTTCCACCCTGGAGGTAAAAAAGAAGAGTCACACAGTCCACCATAGAAGCATGACCCAAAGGTGACTCTGCATCAGTGAAACGCTGTGCTTGATTTTCACCCCCCACACCCCCCACCAGAAGTAAAAAAAAAAAAAGGAGCAGGAAGAAGTGTTTTCAAATATGCTATTACTTGTTTTTGTAGGCCCTGTCGCATTCTGCTTTGTTTTGAGTACTTATTCAGGTTTTGAAAAAAGGGTCCAACCTTCAGCATGTTCCGTGCTTCAGTGGTGCCACATGACAGGATGTGGGGCACTTGAGCCCAGGTAGGTTCTACATTTAGCAACTGTGTGATTTAATGAAATTAATTTGTTGCATTTTAGATAAAAAAATATAGCTTTGAATAACTAAAAAATATACTATTAACTTAAGGATATACTTGATGTTGTTAACTATCCAGTGCTCCAGTGGGTTTCTGTGGTTACACTGAAGTCACCAGCACTGCTTCTCATGGACAACAGAATACATAGTTTTCCTCTGTGAAACTCACTTGCAATTTGTGCTCATCAGAACAGAGCTAAAATTCTCCACCTACAAAACCATCTGATAGATTGGAAATGTCTAGCTTTAAGAAAATCAGAACACACCATTCTATGCCATATACCACACAGAATAGTAGAAGATACTCCTGGCTTGTTTCCTGTGAAAACCATCTCAGAATCAGAGCCCCCGCTCTCAAAGTTAATGCCAGAAGAGACCAGGCAAAGCCTGTGACTGACTGTTTCTCAATTCTAACTGCTACATGATTTTGCACAGCAGGCTTTCCAGGGAAGTTCCAGCATTTACGGCTTAATGAATATACTTACACTTAAAAAATACACTAACCAGGTGTAAGTAATAATTTGTAATTCACACAGGACTTTACACCATATTCATCCATGTAATGATACTATTTGGGATGATGAAATAAAATTTAGAAAAATGAGTGATAACTGTAGAAAGTCAGCTTTCTTGGCTTTCCATGGACTGCTGTGAAATTGTAGCAATCATCCAGAATTCTCTACCAGTTTTTGCAGTACAGGCAAGGCTTCAGTCATTGCTGTTTAAAATTTTTTTACTTGTGCACACTGAAAAGTTTACTTAGTTTGTATCGTAATTAAAACCAACTGTCATTATAGAATGCTTTCAATATAAAAAGGTCTCTTCAAGTTTCACACATCAAAAAGAGTTAAATTTTTTTTCTGACATTTTCATTTTTATCTTCTCTTTGCAAATTATGATGCACAGATAATTCCCTCAACTGTAAAGTTACATGAAATGTCTTGATTTCATGGAGGGACGTTGATTTCTTTTTCTTACAGTTGTCAGCATGTTTATGATGAACTGAAATACTGGATAATTATTGTAGTTCAATGTACTGTCAATGTCTAGTGAAAATAATTCCAAAAAGCTTGCTATTTTCTTGATATTATCAATGCAATTTGCCTCTATAGGCTTTCTTATTCACTGTATATTTTTAAAAAATCGTAGTTCTAATTTTGTATTCTTCTGACTTATTTTTTTTACTTCAATGAACACTATCTTTCATTTTAACCACACAGCTCCTTAAGGTTTGCTTAACAGATTTTTGGAGAGGAAGACTCCTAAAATATTACACAAAAAAAACCTATATGCGTGAAACATGAACTGTGAAACTATTTTACACTCTTTTACTACAGAGATTGTAAGGTCCTAAAGTAACAATCAAGATTATCTGTAACTGTACAATTAGCGATGGCCATGCATGATGAATACCTGAGTAAAGGCATCTTCTGGTTGAACTTGCTGCACCTTGCACAAGGATGTTCTATGGTTAGAAATAGACATCTAACTTGAAGCTTGAATTTCTTCATTGCTGGTTTATATGCATTTGCCTTTGTGCCACCCATGTCGCTTGTCTGTCCTCCCTTACTGCCCCCATGTATCCATACATATATGCATTATACTCTCTTTGGCTTGCTTTTTGCTGTGCCAAAACAGCCATTTGCTCTCACCCTTCTCGTAGACCAGGTTCTCGGGGCTTTTTTTGGAAACAATTGACTGGATTTTGCTATTGTATGCTGGATAAACCACTCACCTATGCCTCTTGCAGTTTACCTCTGTGTCTCAATGGAGGCGGCTGCTCGGGCTGTTAATTTCCCCATCTCTAAGGACATACACAAGGCCATGTTGGTCAGACCAAAGATGCATTACCTGAGATTGCTAGAGTGCACAGAGACAGAAAGGTGATGTCCTGCTGTGCTCCAGTGAATGGTGGCAGTGCTCAGCAGGGAGCTGCATTGACAAATGCTCTAATTGTACTTCAAAGCTTTTCTATATGTTCACATTCAATTCTCTTCCACCATTCAGTTCTTCAGCTTGATGGTGCTTTTTGTCAGCACTTACCTCTCTAAAAGTGCTGGACATGGTATTTCTTTCAATGAATGTTTTTTCTAGATTAGTTCTTAAGAGTTTGGGAGTTGAGTAGTAGAAATTTCAATTTATTATGGTGTACAAATGTATGCTTCTGATTAGTTAAATATTCATGCAAGAAAGTTGAACTCAGGGATTCAATCCAGTGGATGTTAGTGGTAAATTTTGTAGCCTGATGCTAATTTATATTTCAGTAAGTCCAAAGGAACTTTGTAGGCATTAAGTAAATTTGTAGCGGTTTACGCTGATATGAGTGACAAAATCGGGTGTTAAAGGACAAGTGTTAAGTCATCATCAGTGTTCTGGTAGGGCATGAGAAAAATAAATTATTCTAAGACTATCACTATTAATGCAGACCTTGAAAAGAGATTATTTCTTAATCAATTTTATGTGATCAATAAGGTGGGCTCACTTCACTGGTCAGATGTAGGCTATCTGGATTTAAGATATCTACCTTAGTGTCAGCAAGACACAGCAATTAAGGTTGTGTGGAAACCCATGGAGAGGACAACAGGCACCTTGAGGGGCAAGAATGTCATAACTATCATCTTTGATATTTATCTTAAGACAGGATAAAATGCTCTTTTCAGGCACCCAATTCTTTCACTTAGGTATGAGAGAAACCAATTTGACTGTCCTATTTCCTGATATATGTGCATGTAGCAGGAGATGGGCAGTGGACTTGGATTGATGCAAGGCCTACAAGAGAAGCAACATTTTTGGTAAGGACCTGATGAAGCCTCCTTGAAGTAGAAAACATGTGATTTTTATAAAACACAATTCCACATAAGGTGATGATGGCAGCTTCCTTTAAGGAATTCTTGAGGAGCTTTTATACCAGAGTATAAGTGAGTGCAGTAAATTAATTCCAATTAGCTGTCCTAGAGATGCTAAAATAATCAGTGATTCATACTTATTTATGCAGGCATCTTAGTTGGAAACAGCACAGGACAGCCACATCAACTTTTCCTTCTCTTAAAATTTATACATGCTTCCTACTGGATGTTATAGGAATATTTTTTTTATATACTGAAGATTAACTTTTGAATCTAAATATTTAAAAGACAGGACAGATAATGTTTATGGGCTGTACAAACCAGAAAGAGATGATTTTCTCAACAGTGAATATTGAAAATTCATCATTAAAAGCGCATAAAAGCACTTTGTCATATTTTTTCAGTTTCGACAATGAAGCTTTTAAAAATGGCTTAGAATTAAAAGTTCAACAATGGAACACCTTTTTCTGTTTATTAATAGAAATTTTTCTATGTTCAGTCAGAGAATGCTTCTAGAAATCAGTAGTGGTTGTGGTGGGGGGGGTGTTTAGAGAGTTTTTCCGTATTGCTTGGAATCTTTGCATCCAAACATTAGTATTACATAATTTTCACAGAATTAAAAGTTCAGTAAAATTATTTGGTAGGTATACAGCATCCTCTTACAGTAAGTAATGTAATGGTATACATTAATATGTTAGCAAATTACAATACAAACAATTTACTATGTATATTAATATGGGAGATGATTCTCCAGAATCACGTGTTATTGCCCATATTTCTGTTTCCTCATAATTTTATGAGTTGTTAGAATTTCACTTTCCCTTTCAGAAAACTGCATTTTATAAAAATCAGAAATGCTAAACAGCATAAAGAAGCCTTATTTAGATGAAAAATTGCTGGTACTTTCATAATAATTCTATGAATATGGAAATTCTCTCTGTGTGCTAATAGTCCTATTTGGGAATCAGTAACCTTTCCCAGTTTGTGCTGTACATACAGCAGAGCAAAGATATCATGCAAAGTTATCATATGAAGGTGTTGACTTTAGGTGTTTGTAATTTTAATGGAGATAAGATTCGGAATCTGATGTCTTTTTTATTTGGTTTTAATATATAGAATGGGAAGAGCATTTTAGATGCTTAGAAAGAATACCAATCTGATTTTTTTTCAATTATCCATCAATTCCTGAAAAACAATTGAGAACAAGAGTCTATTACACTTTATTTGTGGCAGTTGTGATTCAGCATGCCAAAAGTAGAGCCGTGAAAGTATTTCCTTGATTCTGTATTCTTTGGCAGAAGCATAATGAGTAATAAAATACAATATCTTTAGAAAAACATGTGCTATCTTTTTTCGTATAGCAGTAATTAGAAGATTACTTAGTACTTTTCGTTGTCACATCAACTTGCTAATTGTTGAAATACAAGGCTGTTGCTGTATATTACTGCTAGGAACTAGAGCATGTGTGTGTGTGTGGCCTCATGTCTAACACTGCAGCTCGCCACCTTTTGTCCTTACCACTACAAACAATTAGCTGTGATGTTTCCTTAATTTCTGTAATGTATGAATTAATATTTATTCAAGTGTTGATAAAAAATATACCTATTTTGCTTTTCAATGAGAACTTTTCAGTCCCATTTCTGTGAATTGTTATAACTAAATATTTCTTTATGAAGTGTAGTGTAACACATAACCACATATAAGCAGTAAGTAATTTCTTTCTGTCTGACACAGAAGTTGAAAATAATTCTCGTCATCTGTAAACCCAAAATAAAGACTCTAATAGGTCCATGTATTGCTGGGAGCAGGGGAAGAGGAGAGCAGGTGGTAGTATCTGTAACACATCAGATCGACTGAAAAGCCATTATTAACTTTGTGTGAAGTTGCTTTTTTTTTATAATTTTTTCCTGTGAACCTTTTGAGTTACTGTAGTGATGAAAGAAACCTCTGGTAGCTGGTTCTCCAGGTGCTCTATTACTGCATCATTGTGTTTGTTGTCAGAAGGCTTAGACATTTGACCAATAATTTAAAGATATAGCTTCATTTAATAATCCGAATAATTTTAATTTATTGAATTTAGTCTTTAAAGTGGACAATGCCCTTTCTGAATTTGTGGTTGTCCCCCAACATCATTTCAATGAAATACAAGTTCTGTAGAAAGTTCCAGTCTGACTTATTTGAATGATGATGGTAGCTAGCTTTATCTCGTGCCACAGTGCTGTGTAGGACAAGGGAGGTGGTAGCACCTTCCTTGCTCATTTCTCTTTATTAACAGCACAGAAAAAGAATTCACAACACAACTGTGGTTAAGAGTGTTTGTGTATCAGTTACTAAACCTCCCACGTTTCAAAGCAGGAAGATCTCTGAATTTCTTTTGCTTTCTTTCTTATCCGACAGGGTTAATTCTTTTTATAATTAAAGTATGCCTAGAGTATTCCACACAGCCTCCTAAGCAGCATACTATTCAAAGCTGTCAGAAGAGTTATTACTTCAGATTTTTTGGAGTCCTGTCTTTTAAATGCTTCTCGGCTCCTACTCTTCCAAACCATGCCAATGGAACGATCTTTATTCTTGAAAGGACATGAGTCAGTGGGCACAAACTGAAGCACACATTTTTTTTATTCAACCAAGCATTTAAAATTACTTTTAGTGTTGATTTTAACAACTTCTGTGATAGGGATCTTTCAGCATTTAAATTCTGGCAGGAAATGTGCTTTTTTTTTTCTAAGCCTTGTTCCAAATGTTGTAATTCCTGCCTCCCTGTTCAGAGTTTTTTTTCTTACACTCATCTCTTAAAGGCATAGTCTCTAGTACCAGAGGGTTGACCCATGATGAAGATAGTCTCTCGGAAAATATAAAATAGGAGTTTTTTGTTCCGAAAACTAGATATTGAAAGCATGTTTGGGAAAATTGAGGTATTTTATAGAGTTAACCATAACATCCAACTTGCTATCAGTAGATTGGGTACAGATAGTGTATATTTTTCCAATGTAAAAATTAGATGGGAAATGGAAAGAAGTTTAGAACAGATTTCAAAAACCATTGTCATTGAATATGCATGCATCAGAAACAGACCACAGCTTAAAGGCCTGGTCAATAAACCAGAAAAAATGTTCAGCACAGTGCTGGGGCAACTTGCTGAGTCCAGGCCCCTGGGTCAGGGAAAAGGGCTGGCAGGGTCGAGCTGTGGAGTGACTCAAGAAGCTTTGGTGCCACCAGGTTTTTACCAACTGTATAGCCCTGTACTTCTGGTAACATCTAGGCCTGCAGTGACAGCAGAAATTGCATATATCTTATCTGCTGATTTGATAAAATTGAACTGAAAATTACCATGGTAACTCTATCATCATATGAATCAGCTGCCAATCTATGAGGGCATCGCTCCATTTTTCTGGACTCTTTGTGCTACAAATATTCTGTAAGAAACCTGGCTTACTTGTTGTTGTTACTGTTCTAGGATTTTCTCTCTGAAAAAGTTCAAGTGCTGGGCTGGAAAAAAGGCTATGCAGCTAAAGTATTGTGCTGCTCCACAGCAAATTAAACTCCCTCTGGCAAATGATCTCCCCTTCCCTAGTAGCTGTGTAAGTAACGCCATTAAGATATTTTCCTAATCCTCATATTTTAGTGACTGAGCTTCTACTAGAGTACTGTGCAATTCTCTACATGTTATCTTTGTCCCTGACTAAAATTTTTGTAGTGTAACAAGATTATCTGTGAGAAAGAGCAGTATTGCATAGCTTGCAGCTACTTTGTCCTGCCATTGAGTCCCCTCAAATTAATCAGGTTTTACTCTCTTGAATGCTCTGCGAAACCAAGTCACCTACAAATGCTTCAGAAAATTATAGTGATGAACTCTTGGGTGGTTCAGTTAATTAGCAAAATCTCTTGAGTACAGAGATTCAATAACGAACTTGCAGCTGCAGGTCTGATATATGTATGTATGTTTGTATGTAGAGATGTGCTTTGCTGTGCAGAGATACCCATGATAACTCTGGCCATGTTAGCTCAAAAAGAGAAGCAGCATAAACATATTAGTCCAGCCTTTATAGGTTTTGTAAAGTATTGCACCTCTTACCACCCAGTCACCCCACTCTAAAACAAAAACACTATCCCAAATAGCAACACATCAGTTGACTATGTAGGTATCTGTAGTAAAAAATATAAAGGGGGTGGAAAATACTAATTCCCCATCATCTATTTAGAAAGCAAAATTAAAGTTGTTTGCAATTAATTTTTTCTTTGTATTTACATATTAATGATCTAATATATTCTGGATATGTGATAAATACAGAGTTTGGGGTGAAAAATAATTTTCTTGATGGATACCTACTATGAAATGACTGGTGCAGTTGTGCCTGTTGAGAGTTTTACTAAAGTTCAAAAATTATTTCCAAACTGATAACTACAACATTTCCAAGCTATTACCTGCCAGAAAATTGCAAAATTGTAGAGTTAGAGAAAATGTGGTATCAAAGTATCTGTTTCACTTTCATTTACCATCCCTTTCCTATTTGTTCTGCCATGTTGGATTTAATATGGCTTAAGAACATGTCTTATTTACAACAGTTTGCAATAGAAATGTCAGCTAGTAGTGGTAAGTAATGGTCATAGTAATGGTCTGCAAGTTTGGTGCCTGCATGGTTAGTGGGAGACACTGTAAGGGTTTGGGGGTGGCACCACACACCCCTTGGCCATCATGACACTTCTGCTCAACCAAAAATTTTGTATTTAGGAAACCAGACAGAAATGCTTCATGTTTGTCATACACACATATCATGCCTGCCCAGAGGGGTCAGCAGCTCCCGTGTGGCGGGGCAGGGCTCCTGTGCTGATGAATTGGTGTCTGTGGGAGTGGTGGCTTTCCCATGGTGATGTCCAGGGGCTCTTGCAGGGCTGAAATAGCTTTGCAGAATCCAGCGTTGTTGCAGTTCTGTTTCTTTGATCTTTCCCACAGTTTCCTAAATATGAAGCAATGTAAATATATATATATTATATGGCTGTTAGTAATAAAACTATTAAAGTTGACAAGGTACTGCTGCCACAGGGGATGCTAAAATGAGCATGTGAAAGGCAGTTTTATTCTGTAGTGTGCACTTCTAGGGTGCACTCAGATGCTGGTTAAGGCTGATTGTCTTACTTGGGATAGAAAACTGATACCAAGCAGCATATGCAAAAATAATTGCTCAAGAACAAAAAATTTCTTCCATTTTCTACCCTTAGACATCTTCTAATTTTTAAAATTATATGAGATGGAACAGCTGATGCATATCTCCTCTCCAAATTCCAACATTTTTTCAAGGCCTCTAGGTCCTTTGGACTCTTGAAAGCTTTTCTGTTGTTTCCTAAAATGTAAGTTCAAGATCAGCTCTCAGTAGTGGTTATTGCTGGGACCCGAAAATTACTAGCCAGGAATTTTGTAAGGTACAGAAGAAAAGGAAAACTAGTCTCTGTTGAGCTGCTTCTCGGAGCAGAGAAGAAGCAGCTTTAAAAATTCACGTTACTAGTTAAAAATATTAGTGGAAAAATAACCTTAAAGACTGCCATATTCAACGTCACGCATTCTTTCCAATCCTTGCTGTAGGTATGCTACCAAGTGTAGTCCTGCTAATTATTTTATGCACAATGCTTACTGCATGGCCTTTCAGAATCCCATGTGTACTTTATCCTAGGTAATACTTGAGGAAAGACACTGGTCCATTAACAATCAGACCTTTCCAAGAAAGTACATGCAGTGAATGGTATTCTGGAATTCCTTTATGAGAAGTAGCTGTACTTCTCATTGTTATAAATGCTCAGATGTATCAGAATTTCTCTTACCAGAACTGACTGCTTTTTGTTTTAATGCACAGTATGTTAAATAAACTTAAATTACATACTATGAGGAAAAAACCTTCCCTAGGGTAGCATTCTTCCAACATGAACTTAATGCTAGAATATGTATTTTTAATGACAGAGAAATTACAGGCTGTCACATAGTAATTTAGCAAGGCTAGAGTATTCTGAGTTTCTGCTGCCATTCTTACTGCTTTAATAAAAATACAGATAACTGAAAAGAAACTTTTTTAATATAATTTGATAAAAAGAAGGTGCTTTAAAATCTAAGCATATGAACTGTAGAAACTGAAAACCGGGTAATGTGAAATACAGTTTGGGATAGCAAAGCAATTTTAAATGGTGTAAAAATGCTATCAATAAAATACATAAGGGGAGATTCTGAGGTGTATCCCTACCCTGGGAAATAAAACCGAAGCTGAATTTCATGTTATGGTAGCAGTATAGTGGCAGGGTAAAGCGGATTTATATGAGAATCTAATGCTGAACTTGGTAAAGCATTTGTACACACAAAGGAGAGTGAGGAGAGACCATGGATGGCTCCAGTCTGCACAAAATGCAACTGCAGCCTTCAGAGGGAGGAGCAGTGTGGTCTTCTCCGCCTTGAGAAGACTATTTGCCATCACAGAGAGATTTTTAAGAAGGTATCTGTGAAGGAAGCCATGGAGTTTCTAGACATAAGTAATAGTTTGCATTTTCCAGTTTTATTCTATAGAAACTGACAGTTGTCTGCACCCGCTCCATTCATTGCGTGTCATTATTAACGTACTGGGCTATCACACCGTAGAGTACTAATGCTATAGCGTGTAAGACTGAAGTTTGTGGAGAAAACACTGAAACTACATTGAGTCTACATCATCTACTTTTCTACAGAAACAGAATTCTTATACTTTTAAGCTACTTGTAGGCAGTTCTGTGAAGGTGTGGCCTGTGTGGGCAGCCCTGTAGTTGACCATGATGAGGTGAAGAGCAAGAAGAAGAGCAATGGCACATGTCAGGGAAGAAAGCTGCAAAGGAAAGGGCTGGGGGTTGTATTACTCCTGATATGCTGTCATGGAAAAAGGGTTTTTTTTTCTTTTTGGCATATGTGATCTCCCATCATAGTGAAAAGTCTCTAGATTTGATCATTTTCATGACTGCGAAATTTAAAAGTTCAAGAATATTAGGGATTGTTTCTGAAGTCGTTGGTAGAAGTTCTCTTGGTAAAGGTTTCATGTATTTGAAATAAAGTTTTTATTTCTCCTCAGAGAACTTTTAACTTATGGACAAAATTTTAAAACAGGGAGAAATTATTACTGTGGGAGACCATGCAGGAGTTTTTCCTTGTGTAGATGAGCAGTCCACAAAAGGTAATGGTTAGACACCAGTGGGACCCTCAACTAGGCCTGACAAGGTCATCCTACTATTTTGGGGGCTGTTAATGAGATGACCATGGGACATAGGAAAAATGTCAAATAATGTGATGTGGAAAATACCTATCTTTTGGTCAAAATTTCTGCAAATATTCATGGGGGCTGAACTTGCACTGTCTTCTTAGTTTGCTTTCAGTCTCTGCAAAATTATTTTAAACTATGTACAATATTAAAGGAATTAGCAATGGAAAAATATATTTCCTGAGAAATTGATTAGAATAACTTTTAGATAATTTGTGGAGTTTTGATTCATTTTGGAATGGATAGATGGAGCTCTTGCTGTTTTTCTACAGGCTTTGTTCTTTATCCTATTGAGTAATTGAAATTCAGAATTCACACATATTTGATTCTTTGATACATATTTTCATTAAAAGCTTGCCAGTAGCGTGAGCTATGTATGTTTTTGAGATATTCATTAAATGAGATTTGTAACAGTTTACATGGTATTCTGACAGTTTACCAAACCTATCAGTCAAAAGCAGATGGCCTGCGTTGGTAGCATTTTTTGGTTAAAATGAATATATTTTCAACATATGTATTTCGTTTATAATATATTTGCCAGCAAGATTTTGTTCTTAAAAAACAGTTAATCAACCTGCAATACCCTCCTACACTTCAGCTTGATGTTGAACTCTTAAGATATTATCTGTCTGAAGTTCATTTCAGTAACATATGTGATTATACAGCAAATTAAATTATGTCATATATCAGACCTAGGACACTGAAAATGCAGTTGTATTCATTCGTCACTTCTTTATACCTACTTATCTAGCTATCCTTTAATGAACATATTGTGCTCTTACACATCTGGGTCTCCCTGGTTTCTCCCTTGCTGTTTTGGTTTGTTATTTAATGTGGATGTGTTGGCCATCTCATATGGAAGAGAGGACATGTTACCAGATGTCTGTCTGGATCGTGGTGCTGTCCAGCCAAGACAGGAAGGAGGGGAGGAAGGGTGTGGGGAGACGAGGGGGCTGAATCAGCAGTGGCTTGAGAAGTGGTCACCTGGTGGTCACCAGAGTTTCTCCCATGAGTGGCTGCATTTGGGAGTTTTCTCGGTGTTGCCTACATCCCAGTTTTCACAGCTGCAAAAGCAGTAAAACAAAGTGCAGGACTGTGGCCAGGGCACAGGCCTGTGAAGATGCCAGCAGCTCTGATTTTAAACGGATTTCTGCCTTTTATGCAAGATGGGAAAGCAGGAGACCCCAGGGCTGTTACACAATCTGTGGCATGACCAAGAGAAGCTTGGATACCAGGGCAGAGGCACAGCCTTGTTCACTGCGTCAATGCAGACAAGGGTGGTGTCAAGAAGACCAGCATCCTAGGGCACTTCAAAACAAAGACAGGTGCTCCTATTTGCAAATGCAATGTTGGCACAGGTCTTAAATTTATTTATATATTATATATATTTATTCTAACTTAGGCATCATCAGCTATACAGCTGCAGCTTCTAATGGTTCAAGGGTTTACTTATTTTCACTAAAATGTTAATGCAAGGTTTTGTATTAGCACTAGAAATAGTATAGATAACACAGCTTAGGTTTTATGCAATCTCTGCTTAGTTTTTGACCAGGAATAGTTGCCTTATGTTCCATATCATAGGGACAACTTACTAGAATCAAACCTTAAATGATATGTCCTGGTAACATAGCAATTTAGCAGATTAAATAGTAGAAAGTGTGCTGAAGGAATATCTTAAATAGAGGTTTATATGCATAAATTTGTAGTGAAAAACTGCACTTTTTCTGGCTTGTGCTGTTGCTTTTATTACTGTATTTTCTTACATATTTAAGTATGTCCAACAAACCAGTTGATTTAAACTGAAAACAGTATAGAGAAGTTTATCTATGTATTTTTATAATCTGAACTATTAAAAGTATACATGTATTGTACATGTACTCTCTTTCCAGTAGCCAGGTAATGCCATGTTTTGCCACTTGATTTTAATTAGAAAGAGAAGTGAGTAAGAAGGAAAGGTTTATCTGGGTTTATAATAGCTTAGGTTTTCATGAAGGAACTGTTAGCCAGACAAATCTGCAACAGTGATACCACTGTTACACTGACATTTAAATTAAAATTTTAGGGGAAAAAAACCCAAAAAGTTTTGAAAGGACAGAATTGAATAATTCTTGGATTCTGAATTTCCTTTTTTGTTAACACAGGTATCTACTTTCTTACATCACTGTAATAAATTGCCTAGTGGAGCTTATTCCATTCCTTGTCGGTTTCTTTCAGTATAAATACAGAGGGAGAGTTGAGTGGAAACTCAAAATCTTTAATAAATATTTTAGTTTCTGTAGATTTTTTCCATGAACTGTCCTGAGCCATTAGATTTTTTTGTAGTAGAAGGGCTTGTTCTAAAAATAATTTTATTCTCGTTCATCTAAAAAGACAATTCATTATTCTGATGAATTGTTTAAGTCATTCTCTCAAATTTTCTGTCTCATGATCTGGTTTTTTTCTAAACTGTAATGCTGATTTGGATGAATGTTGTTAGTGAGTGTGAAAAAATATTTATGCCTTTTTTTTCTAAAAGCATCTCCCCAAGAAGAAAAATCAAGAGGATCTTGTAAAACCTATTCTCCACTGCTGTTACCAGCTTTTTTCCTAAAATAGTTTGGGTTTGGGAGTAAAAGTAATCACACTTAGAAAACCACAATAAATCTAATTTAGCAACTCTAACAGTTAACAGTTTTTGATGGTATATTTAGATAGCTTGATTTTAAACAATAAAATTAGTACTACTCAATACAACATAAAATACATTATCTTAAATTCGTAAGTGATATTTTTTTATTGGACAAATTATTATATAGTGTTACTACTGTGAACATTCAGAATTAGGACAGAAAATGGATAAATTATTAATTAAGTTTCTTCAGAAGGAAATACAACAAATTTGTATTAAAAATGTAAATTGGAGTAGGATAGATATATAACAGACAGCCAGGTCCTTTTCCAATGGTAAGCAACTTAAAATATATTACTCTTTTAATATTAATTATAGATAATAATAATAATAGGAATTTATACTCATTTCTGCTGGTCCCTGTTCAATGAAAAGTCATTACTTTTGAACCAATAAGTTTAGAGAAATCCACTATTAAGTAAAGTTTTTCTTACCTTCTACTTTACGTAATATTACAACTGAAACAGATGTCAGGCAAGCCATCTCTGGGTTTCTTGTATTTGAATATTATAACCTTTTCATTTTTATAGCAGTTTTCATCCATTTTTTGGGTACTAACTTCTTTGAGATTAATATCCCCCTCCCTTACTGGCCACTGGTAGGAGACTTGTCCCCCCCATTAGTTCTCATGATAATAGTCTTTACCTGATGCTCTTCTCTTCTGTCTTCCCTTTCCTTTCCCTTGCAAAAGGAAGAGCAATGATTCTTCTCCAGCTTAGCATCTTCTCAAGTGGGTGATCAAGTCAGATCGGAGTCTTTTTGTTGGCTGCAGAGTGTCACAGCCAGAGGTAACTCTCCAGGCTGTGCAAAGATCACCTGTCCCAGCACCTCCAGTTGGCCAGAGAAAGTGGCAGCTTTGTCGGGACCCAGGGAGTTGCAGGGTCTGCAGCAGAAATAGCGTTACGCCAGTGAGCACAGCATCAGTGTCCATTGTTGTAAATCCAGTAAAAGAAATAGGAAGGCCAGGCCTGAGCTGTGTAAAACCATCTTGGTTTTCCAGGAGGCTATCCAAGAGTGCTGCCCTAGAGACTGGAGACACCTCTTCATTCTCACTCAGCTGCATCTCGGTGATGCTACTGGCACGCATGGTTTGGCTGGACTCCCAACATCCATTTTTTTTCCCTCGGTATCTCCTTGCTTCCTCCTTCCTTGCAAAACCTCGAGCGTGATGCTTCTAGTCACTGTGCTGATAAAAAGCAGGACCTTGGAAAGCAGCCGATCAGAAGCTGCTTTGTGACATTCCAGCTAAACTTAACCCTCGGATGCACACTTCCACTTCTGCTCTTTCAAAATCTGCTTTGTCTTAGGACATTCTCTGCGTCGTCGTGAATGCGTATTCGAGGCAAAGGTGCTCAAAAGAAAACAGTGCATGTCAGATAAGAATATCCGTGCTCAAAAAATTCAACAATTTAAGCTCAGCGTTGAGGTGGGATTCCAGAATCAAAAATAATTGGAAATGGAAAAGTAAATTGCATTTCAACTAGTGCAATTTAAGGAAATTTTAAAAACAGATGTAAAAGCAGATGTAAAAAATAAGCCATCAGATAACCTTGAGGAAGAAACCAATGCGAACACTTTCCTAAGATCTTGCCACAGCTAATACTACATCATGTAAATTGACTTTCCGTATTGAAAATAATGTCTGCTTTGAAATGTTACTAGCTTTTGCTACTTTCCTGTGTTAATAATATAACGGCATAATATTAAATAAATGTTTTAACAAAACATGTGAAGTTTTTAGGAATGCAATAGATCTAATTTAAGAGTTCCATTAAAAGCCTGCAAAAGGCTATAAGCCATTGCTTTTACCTTAGTTTGAATCCCCTGGCTGTTGCTCATTTTCTGGTCAGTTATGTGGAGTTGTGCTTTCTGTGTCTAAATGCAAAGTCTTTTTTTCTGTCCTACAAAACCCTTCTCAGTCATCTGACTTAGGGAGCAGAGAAGTCCTGGTTCACCTCTATTTGTCCAGCTGTAACAGTGCACAGAAAGTAGCTGAATTTATCAGATTGATCCTGTGAATGGCACTGAGCTATAGAATTTGCACCCCACATCTCTTTATAGATCCTGTGCTGGAAACATTTCAGCCAGGCACCTGTAAGGTTTCATGCTTCATATGTACGCATAACTCACAGCGTAGGGAGAAAGCCTCATAATGACTTTAAAGGTGTCTCCAAGCTGCATGGGGACCTGAGGAGCACCCTGCTCTGACCCTGGCAGTCCTGTGAGCCTGCTGACAGGTTCCCAGCTTTCTCCTGTGGCCTGCAGTTTCTGCAACCCTTGGTGTGACTCACCTGTTCCCACTCTGCCTTTTCTACCGATGGCATGTGGCCTTCTGAGGGCTTCTGTGGGGATTCTTGCAGCACAGCTGCATCTCCTTTTTCATATACATTAAGATAATATGTTAGAGGTGTAATGTCCAGCGACCTCAGAGAGTAGCTGTAGTACTTTGGGGAGCAGATGATAGGAGAAAAGCCACGACAGGATCACAGGAGTGGCATCTGTGCTTCTGGCTCTGCAGAGGCATGGGCAGAACAGGTAGCTGCGAGAGGCTTTTGCCACCCAAACAGATCCCTTTCTTTCTAAGATCGAAAAAGAATGAAAGTAATTGTAAATAGATAGGTGTACTGGGCTTAATTCTTTAACCTCATAGATGCCTCACATAAATGAATTTCGACTTGTAGTAATGTATTTTACCGGAAATACCTGCTGTTCTTACTGCTTCTGCAATGTATAAATGGTCTTAGGAGGGTTGGTAATTACATTGGTCTGCCTTTTGGGAGGATATATTCAGCACACAAAATTGTATCTTCTTGAGGCGACTGGTAATTTCTGCTTTTGTAGTGTTTTATTGTCCCTTGAATAATTAATCTTTGTGCTTAAAGGCTGGTATCATTCTTTTTGGTCCATTCTCTTCCTAGCTTTAACTAAGTTTAAATCATCAGTTGCTGCATGAAAGCAATGAACACACTGTTTTGTGCTGCAAGATTATTTTACAATGTTTTCACAAATTTGGGTATTTTGAATGGCAGTTCTACAATTTCAAATACCTCCCAGTTAATAAACAAAATAAATAAAATAAATGTGCAATAAAGAAGTAAACAGACCATGAATCCGAATCACTTCATGTTTTTCAAGCTAAATTTTTCAGGGAAATTAGTTTACAAACTACATTTTGATGTCTGGAGTCCATCAGTCTCTAGGAGAAAGAGTTGTAATTACATTCTGTCTCAATTTATGCTGTGTATCTGCACTCCTTTTTAGAATTTTTCTTTTTAATTCTATTATATTGAACTTAATTTTACATGACAAGCAGCAGAATCATGCACATAAGTAACAGAAGAAATACAATTGTTTTGTAAAGACTACCAGAGTTTTCTGTAAGGAAG
Organism: Phainopepla nitens; assembly: GCA_013400175.1. Taxonomy (NCBI): domain Eukaryota; kingdom Metazoa; phylum Chordata; class Aves; order Passeriformes; family Bombycillidae; genus Phainopepla; species Phainopepla nitens. Next base: position 765,746 of record VXBQ01008972.1, on the reverse strand, counting down.
CTCTTCCAAAATTTTGTCAGCACTTTCTCAGATTTCTTTTCTGTGCTTTCTTGAAATTTGAAATATTGAACTTTCTTCTCTTAATGATGAAAAAATTTAATTATAGTTACATATTAATCTAAGTTAATTTTCTCCTGGTTTGAAATCATGAGTGCCTTAATTGCATTGATAAAGTTATACTTTGTAACTTTCAAAATCTGGATAATTTCAAGAGTGAAATGCTTTACAATATCCATGTTTTCTGTTTGACATTAAGAACAGATAAAGAAAATGTTCAGTGAATGAACTCCATGCTCGGTTGCTGTGAAACAATTAGCCAAGTTGTTTATTCCTAATAGAGGTTGTTTATTTGTAAAATTCAGAGTTATTTAGAGCAAACTCAGACTAGAGACTTAGTATTTTATACCCTAACAATGCTTTCCCTGCCATTGAGAATACTGGAACTAGAATTCTCATTTTAGCATTACACTGATATTCTATTTTCAATCAAATTTTGCTAAAAAAAATTTCAGAAGTTCTTTTCTTGATTTTTTTTTTTTAGATCAATTTCATCTTTTCTGAAAGTGTTTCCATCTGCTCTGTAGTAGCCCAGATGCTGGTGTTCATGCTGAACTTTTCATCCTCTCATGATAACTTTCCAAGAACTCTGAACTTTGGGTAGTGTTTTGAGAGATAAGATGCATTTCATATACAGGTTGATATGTTAGATGTTTAAAAATCATTCTCTTATCATAAAAGGGGAGGACGATAAGCTCTGTAATGGCAGAGCTGCTTAACTGGATGAGTTTTAATGTACGGTAATCTCCTCTTTAATGAATAGCATTTAGTACAATTAAATTGTGTTAAAATCGGCTTTTCTGCTGTTTCTTGTTATTAATGCCCAGTGGACTTCTGATGCCATGTTTATCTACAGTCATTATTTGTTAGCAATCTTCTTTTCTTCCATTGTTACAGAGGGTAAAGCGGGTAACGCTTTTAAACTGAAAGTTATTAAATTTAAATTGGATATGGGGAAGAAATTCTTTACTGTGAGGGTGGTGAGGCACTGGAGTAAGTTTCCCAGAAAGGTTCAAGGCCAGATTGGATGGGGCTCTGAGCTACCTGGTCGAGTGGAAGGTGTTCCTGCCCATGGCAGAGGGATTGGAATGAGACAGTCTTGACAGTCCCTTCCACCCCAAACCATTCCATGATTCTATGAGTGATATGTAAAAGGAAGCAGACTCTAAACACTGCAATTTCAGATTGCAGTTACATTAGTAAATGCTCATGTAAACTCTTGAGAGCTGGGCGCCCACATCAGCGCTTGAGTCTGTGTCCTTGGTTACTGAGCATGGGATTAACTGTGCTGGGCTTAGTGGTCGTAGTTAGTGGTGTCCCAAGCGTGAATCAGGGACATCCCAAGGCATCCCCCTCCTTATTCACTGCTGATTGACTCCACAACCAGAGAATAAACCCAGGTTTGTTCTGTTCTGTAGCACAGACTGTATCCCACTGAGTACTCTTCAGGCCATATCCATGAGCTCCAGCATTGCAGACACAGCCCACAAAGATGAAGTATTTTTGATACCTCCTATCCCCTCCTAAAATGTTGCTCTTTTAAGTCAGCTACAGATCAGTGCTCCCAAGTATGTTGGTAACACACGGGAGCACTGGTGGACACTTGCAAAAATGGATTAATGCACAACATCTCCTTGGTCTCACAAAATAATTAAGGCATACAAGAATAACTTGCAGCTGGTCTGCCTGCTGGGAAACTGGGCTTCATTAATATCAGCTCATGCTATTTCTGACACCATCAAAGAAATTGAACAAAATGTGAGTTTAATTATAGTGAACCCATCAGTACTGTAAGAGAACCACTATTCTTTGAGTAAGAGGAGATGCAGTGATAAATAGAAAGTGCAGATAATATGCCACTTTTAACAACTGCCAATCACAGGTACTGCCATCTTTTTGATAGTAATCAATAAGGTATGTAGCCAAAATAACAATACTTCTTTTAATAATTTCTAACTAAAAGATAATATCCATGACCCGAACTTTATATTTAACATGAGATAATTTGGGAATAAAAGATCTGGTGTTCAGTAAAAGTGAAAGAAATATTGCACTTTCCCTGCACAATGGTTTTCTTAAAAACAAGTTGCAAACTGAAGACTTTAAGTTGTTAATATGTCATCCAAGATATATCAGACTTGAAGTAGGATGAATAGTTTTAATTATGTGTAAATAGATTCATTAAGAGGAATGCAAAGGTCCAGCAATTACTCATTCTCTGAAATTAGATCAAGAATATTGTGTTTAGAATCTTGTATCTTAATGGGCCACTTTAATTTCTGTTTATAGCTATTATTCTATTTCAAATGCACATTAATCTTCTTCTTAGTGAAATGTATCCATTTATCTAACAAAAGGAAATGGTATATGTTCCTAGCTATTCGTGCAATTATTTGGAGTCAGTGGTGATTTAAATTTTAGGTTGGCAATAAATAGTTTTTACTTTGTACTTGTCATTGTTTCCTTGAGCATCTCTAGACAGTGTTGAGCATGATAAACTCTCTTCTGTAGAGGTGAAAAATGACTTTATAAAACAGGAGAATGTTAAAGGCTTTCATATACACGTTTTCAGTGTCATGTGTTCAAATATAACATCTTGATGTTTGCTATCCTGTGTGAACTGAGTTAGATGAGCTTCTGATGACGAGGTGATTTACACACATCTACAAGACTCTTCTTCTATGTGATGCTAATACTTATTCTTATAGATAAGATCATTTTCATGCACATAGCTGCAAGTTTAAAAACCAGAGCTAGATTGCTCCCACTTTGGAGGGTTGCACTTGGGGAATATACATATCGACATATGGTAATAGAGATGTGAAGACTTTCTCTTAAGTACCGTCACTCTTGACTATATAAGTGTAAATATGATCAAAACCAAACCTATTACATGCAGGCTCATTAATCTAGGATAACTTGACAGTCTTGTTGGCAAGTTAGTTTCACTTATAGCTCTTAGCATATTCCCATGCAGTTGCCTTGTATGTTGTGTTTCTCAGGAGCACTTGAATATCATGTTTACCAAAAGACAGAAAACACAACACAGTAACATAGAAACACCCTGTGTAGAAGGGAAATTATTATAAGAACACTCATGCTGGTTTTTTGCATTAGTCAACAATGTGTGTCTGGTTTTCTCAAACATAGAGTATATCATTATCTTTGTGCCAATGACTGACAGATCAACTCTGGACCTATTTTCTCCTGTCTAGGACTTATTTGCTGTCATTTCTTTTCGCTGAGTTGTCTCTAACTGAAATGTGTGTTGAATTATTTTTTTTTTCCATTTAGATGTTGTCTGACTGTCTTCTGTCCTGATATATGTGGAGAGCATTATTGCTATAAACCAGCACATTGGCTAATGGCCCGAGTGGCATCTTTGACTCAGTTTTTGCCAGAGCAACACATTGCCAGACCATGACAAGACTTACAGGTCATCTCTCTATGTGTTCTCCAAGAGAACTCTCTCTTCCTTTCATCCTCAGACATAAATCACTTCTTTGCACCATCACTGTATTGCATTGTGATTATTGCAAATTCACTTTCTCTTGGTTTGACAGGTGCAGTTCTGCCCTTACAGTATCCATGTAAAATAAGGATGATACAATGATCTGTCCAGCCAGTCTGTTTGGCATTCTCACCCCATGTCCATGAATCATTACACTGGCTCCTGTGTTTCTGTTGCATTAAATTTAAATGCTTGTCTTCACTTTTAAAGCTTTTTTTTTTAAACAGTCTGAACATAGTTCATCAAACTTGTGGCTCAGATGCAGTAGATGGTTCCTTGGATAATATATTCTAAGACATAATATATGAAAAATATATAATTGTCCCATCAGTTCAAAGTTTTGACTTAAAAGTCACAAGTTACCTCTTTGCATCAAAGCCTCACTGATAACAAAATATGTGTAAAACATCGAAGGAAACAACTTTTAATTGCAAGGACAAAAAACCAACCCAAACCCACCAAAAATAAAAGGTTTGGTAAAATGGGTCTGAAAATGTAGTATCACACAAATATTTGCTGGAAGAAACTTCTGGAGGTTGTCCAGTCCAAGATCCCCACTCAAAGCACAGGCATGTCCAACACTGGAGCATGGCAGCGATGAGTTCATCTATCCAGATCACAGAAGTATTTAGAGGGAGGGTTCTACCACCTTTCTGTGCACCTTTCTTATAGCCTAGTTGTAGTGTTGAGATCTGTTTTGCTCATTTAATACTTATATATGTGCTACTGATGTTGGAATAGCACAGTACATGTGTAGTAAGGTAATGTCCAACAGCAATTTCTTTTAATCGCCTAAACATGTGGCAATGTTTTTGGCCCTCCTGGGATGAAAGGCAGCTCATGTGTTTTCACTGTGGTAAGCCCTGGTAGGCATATTAAGGATTTCTCCCTGTCTTTGCCTTGGACATTCAATAGTTTGGAGTTTATACCTGTAAGGGATCAGCACAACAGCAATAGCCCTGAGCTGTGATCATATAAGTACAAAGACATCGATACTAATGTAGTGAAACCACATTTTTATAAATTCTTTCTATTTATTTGCCTGCCACCGAATTTGTGCAGAGCTAAAATATAATTGTATGTATTTCTGTGGCAGAGAATGTGTCAAAAACAATTTACAAACTATTTACTCTGTTCAGCAGAGTAAATTCAAGGAAAGCCAAGAATACTGGATATCTGTGTTTCTCCTGCAGGTGGATCTAAAGTACAAGGGGATTAGAAATAAAGTAGAACAAGTAGAACTTGCATTTTAAAGCCCACGTGCTTAATTATATTAGTTTTTTTCATATCTGTGCATACTATGAATAACTTATTTTTCTCACACTCATTTATTCAAATTAGTTTGCATTTTTGCAACTCCTTGTTAACTGCTTGGATCTATTCAAAGCATTTTGGGAAAGCATGTGTGCTGATCTATGCTGTGTGATGTCCAGATGGAAGAGGCATGGTGCTGCATATCCAAATTAAAACTGGCAACAAACAAGCCTTTCTGTCACTCATATTTCACTCACATACATAAGAGCTGGACTAGGTGCTTCGCAGCAAGTGATTGGCACAGAATATTTACATGTTTTTAGTGAACATCAAAACAAACTCAACTGAAGTTAATAGTCCTAAAAATTGTACTGCTTCTTTCTAGTATGTACGTTTTTATTTTTTGTTCTTTGAATGTAAGTCACCTCTAGGAATCATAGCTAGATCTAAATTACTGTTTTGGCTTTAAAATTACTTCCAATTATGTGGGCTGGAACACCTCCCTAAAAGTCTCCAAACAGTGTAGTAATCACTACTTTATATATTAAAGTAATTTGAACTAGCTTGGATTTTAAAATGGGAGTTCTTAAGGGCAATTCTGATCACAACACAGAAGAGGTTTCTGTGCATCTGAAGAGAGTTGCTTGCTATGAACATCCTTCTGTTGGCATTTCCACATATTTGTGAGCTGAAGCACTAGAAAAATTATTTTTCTACTTTGGCTTTGCATATTCTGACAGTCAATTTGAAAATTCATCATGTCATACTTTTTTGGGGGGGAAGGTTGTTGATTGCTTTTTTAAATGATAATTTTCCTGCTTAATGATAGTCTTGAATTTTTATTACTATTTCCTCCTATTTTGTAGTAGTCTACCTTCCTTCTTGTAGACCCAAATTTTTTAAATTTTATTCTGGAGTCTTACTGAAGTTATTTCTACAAACTGTTGGCTAGTTTTAGGCATAAACAAAAACTTCCTCTGTTTTGATTTGTGTTTTACAAAGCAAACTAATGAGATTAATAATGTGGCAGGACTATTGAAGAATACTTCCTACTTATACATTAATTTGGAAACTTGTATGAAATTTGACATTTTTTATAAAACTTTTCGCAGTAGATGTTGCCAGGGAGAAAGATATTTGATATTGTTTATCACAACTTTTTTTTTACTGATTCTTTTTTTCAACTGTATCTAATTCTTGTTCACTGGTAAAGTTTCCAGAAAAAAGCCCTAATGAATATTAGCTATCCTAAATCTAAAATGTTACATTCTGCATAGTGACAAAGCCTGCACTGTGCTGTTTGGAGTTCAGCCTGTGTGGTGAATGTTAGTTTTTCAGGGTAGGCATGCTGTTGAAGAAACATGGAAAGTAATGTAACTCACTTGTGGAGGAGAGCTTATATTATTTCTTGAATAGAAATTGTTGATGGCTCAGCAAAGGTTGGGGAAGAAGAGCAAGCCTTCAGCTTCACCAGAGGAGAACCAACACTGCTTGTGGCTCCTAGAAAGCAGAGGGGGACACAGACTTGTCCTCACATCTTCCCAAGGTGCCAGTGACTGCTCTCCTGCCAGTCATTGGGTGATGTGAATAGCAGAGGAGACCACAGGCAGGGATTCTGGAGAAGCTCCTGGCTGAGGTTGTGTCTTTCCGAGATGGCTCTGGGGTGGCTCTGCTTTTCGTCTGTTGGTCATGCATATGTCCTTAGTGGAACCAGCCTACAACAGTTCTTTCTTAAAACTGAGAAGGGAAGGGAAATCCTGCAGAGATTTGTGTCTTTAAACACAGGCAGGAAGAGGGCAAGGACACAGACTTGAGCAGTGTCTGAAAAACATTTGTGGTGAAATCTCTGCTCAGTGCTTAATTTGTTTATTTGCAAAGAAGGAGTGGCACTGTACACATTTCTGCATCCAGGAAGAGTGATATCGGATTTTAGCATGCCTCCTAAGTAATTCTTTGTCTGTAAGGTCCCATTGAGGTTTCCCACTTGTAATTTAATTGATGGACCTCCTGAGGGGTGCCAAAAGGTACTTGAGATGGTGATACCTTGTAATATTTACCTGCAGGTAAAAAACTTAGCAATTTCCCTTCAGACACTTAAAGCTGGATTTTGAAGTTGTTTTCTTGATAAACACCACCCAGAAAATATGAGATTTGTACAAATTTTTGAAAAAAAAGAAAAAAATCCTGATGTTTCTTTTTTTTTTCTTCTGAGGAGTCTGTTGGTTGCTTCCTGTTTGTGGCTTCTGAGGTGTAACTATATCAGTTACAGTTGGTGAGAGGATGTAAAAGCATTTAACCATACAGAGCCCATACATTTCTGCAGCACTGCAGCAGAAGCTGAGTGGAAAATGGAAAATACTATAAAATAAGGCTCTGATGTGACTTGTCTTTTTGGATAATGGTAGTATTCCCTCATACGTCTTCTCCTTTGGCACAATTTCTTTTTTTTCTGGCACAGAAATTAGTACGTATTTCAAACAGATGTTAGCTCCCTGAGTGGTGAAGATTTGGGAAATCAATTCAGCTGTTCATCCTGTGATATGTCGAAGAGTGTCTGACTTTCTCTGGATGCATATTAACTTCCAAGTTGTTGGGTTATTCTCCTCCCCTGTCTCACTGTGTGTTGCACCTTGTGTGAAATTAATTGTCCCTTTTTATTTGAGTATCAGTAGGCAGGTGCCTCTTCTGAAGATGCTGTTTTTTGTGGCTGGAAAGGAAGGCCAAAACCACATCCTAAGTTCTTGGAAGCATGGTATCCTTCCAGGTCCATCTGGTTCAGACATGCCTAATGATGCCTGTGTTGTTTGTGAGCAATGTGTAGCTAGGGGACTTAATTTCTGATAATGGCAACTCAGTTCATATTAATGTGATTTTCTGGAGGTTTGTTCTCAAGCTTTTGGGTTGTTTATTTTCTCACAAAATTAACGTACTTTGTCAGGAGTCAACAAGCACAATCTTTTAAGGTTTTAAAGTTTAATTTGTATTTATTTTGAAATCAGCATAAAATTACTATACACATATGGTCTTGCTATTTTTTTATTTCCTCTGCATTTTATTTTGTTCTCTCCAACTCTCAAAACCTTTTGCAAAGGGGACAGGTATCTGAGGAAAGCAGGTATGGAAGAAAAACCCTTATACTCTCTCTCACAGCTTTTAATTTAGAATGGCTAATTCAGCACGTTGTGGATGCTACTGTTTTAGTTGCCAATGAGGAATTAGTAAGTAATTTTGGCAAAGATTTGCTTTTGTTTCAGAGACTGGAAAAGATAATCATAGCTCTCAGAGAAGATGAAGGTAGTGCTGCAAAAAAACTTCTTCCTCCAGAGGATGCCCAATTTAACTGCTTTGCTGTTGGACTAAAAAGGTGAATAAAAGGTACCTTGAAGGGAGCAAGAAGTAGAAGTAACTGTCATTGTAGTAAATTGGCATCATCCTTATGTCTTTAGAAGCCCTAGACTTGGGTCTATGTAAAAGATAACCATCTTTCATATATAAAGAAACAGAACAAGAACTTAGATACCAGACAAAAGCAAAAAAAAAGCATTATTTTTGAATGCTTTGTTTCTTGTGATCCACGTCCCCAGAAAATGCTTCCCTTATAGAGAAAAACAAGTGAGCTGTCAGGATTGTCTTTGCCACCTATGTTTACTTCTAGGTAGGTATCTAAATCTGCTTCTGTGGTTTATAACCATTTTGGGAGTGAAGAATGTAAGGTCTCCTGAAAAAAAATTACGTGTTTGAGAAAATCCAAAGCAAACACATTTACTATTGCTATCAATCTAATCAGCCATGAAATACTACATATACCATACAATAGCATTTAACATCTGTGTAGTCACTTTTTTGCTTCTCAAACTTGTTGTCTCTGTGTACTGACATGAAAGATAGGGATCAGGAAGAAATCAGCCCTGGCAAATTTGATGACAGTTCTAATTCTGTACATCTGCAATCACTTCTTCTCCTACCTGCACATAAAATTACTCGGTGTAATCCCTGGCATCTCACTTCTTGTTAAAAATCAGCTTTGCAACTAGAAAACTATAAAAATTTCAGAAAGGTAGAACTGGATTAGTCTAAACCATAGGTTACCAATCCTGTCCATCCCTGCTAGAATGATTATATCTGCAAGCAACATGAGGATTTTAACTGTAAATCTGCAGGTATTAAAGCTCAAGTGCTTTTGCTTCATTTAGGTGTAGATCTAAAAAGTCCTGCTAGCTTAAATAATTTTGTATCTTCAAGAAATTGATTTAATTTTTTTACAGAAAAGACTAATGGAGTTGTTATTATCAATTTTTTTAATGTATGCTAAGTTTTTTGGTTTGTTTCTGATTTCCAAATTTTCCTACTTTTCACACCATTTACCACTGCTACTTAGTTTCTGACCTCCTAGTTTCTCCAAAATAGTCAATATTTTTACTGAAATGTCATAAATGTTTTAACTTCCTTTCTCCACCTTTGCAGAATATGAAGCAAAAAGCATTCTAGCAAGTTTGAACATTATTATTTTATCTGCTCATCCATTATATTTTAGGTCGCTTTAGGCATTCTTTATGTTTTCTGTATTAGGATTACTTTTTCTTTATAAGCAGTTCCTCCTCATAGCATCATTAAAAATTGCTACCTAGATATAGCATATTTTCCTGAAGTTATGTTAGATGTATCTGTGCTCTTAATATTTGGATACAGTAAAATAGCAGGGGTGGACCTTCCATGTTCTAGTACATCTTGTACCCAGACTTGCCCCACATAATCCTTATAAGAAGGACTACGTTCCTCAAATGGAAAGAGACAGCATGTCCCAGGTCACTTCAACCTATTAATTGTCCCCAATAAGCTGATTTCTAGTGTGCACAGAAGCACTTGAAGGTGAGAGGTAAAAAGCTGCAACGGAAGAAGTTGCCACACAAAAATGGCACTTGTAAACTTGCCAGCTTGACTGCTAATCACTGATGAGATAAAGGCAAACAACTGAGTACCAATACAAAGACTGACACAGAAGCAATAGAACTGCAGTCAACTACAAAGGGCATCCAAATCCAGAAAGATAAATCTCTTCAGATAAGGCAACAAAAGGAACCCCAAGCTCCTGGGGGTCAAACAGAATCATTACTTTTCCAATAACACCATAAAATATCACAGCCTTTTCAATTCTCTCTTTTCAATTCACATTGTGTGTTCATGATAACCCATATGATTTTGCCACAGTTACCAATTTGCTTTCAGCATTATTGATAAGTAGCCACTGCTACCTCTTCATGCTATGACTTCAGACTTTGGTCTCATTAAACCTTTATTAGATGAAATAATGTTTAAGAGATTGTCAAAGTTGTGTTTGAAATTACCGAAATAATACGTATTCTACTAACTCTTCACTTCCATAAAACTTGTACAAGTGCAAAGTTTTTTGAGGTGTTTTTCCTTTATCCTATCCACATAGCCCTCTTCTCCACTTTTATGTAATAGAAGATTCTATGAACTGTTTATTTACAGACACTCAGAAGTTTTATAATGTCTGTGTATGAGAATGCTCTTTATCTGACACTGAGTCCTTCTATTATATATTGAAAAATTCCTTCAGGATGGAACCAAATTAAATGGTTGTGTTGCTTGCTTACAGCACGAATTACAGGATTTGAGAGGCAGAGGGAAAGTTAGAAAACTGCAATAGAATTAAATAAGTGAATATACACTAAAATAAAATAGTAGATTCAAAAAAGAACGGGGATTCTCAGAAAAATCTCATGTCTGAGATTTGCCAAGTAATCCTTGTTTCTTAGTAGAGGACATAGGTTGATACATCTGAAGTTTTCCGTGCAAAAGCCTTTTCTTTGTATTATAAAGAAACCAGATATATTTTAAATTTTACATAAGGGTTTTACATGCTTTTTGGAACTTGGATCCTATCTCTAAGTATGCCTTCACCCCCTTGATGATTTTTAGGTATTACTGGAGGAGAAGAAAAGACGACTTGGGTTCTTATTTTTTATTATTGCTACTTCTATTCTTATCTACTAATATATTCCCATATGATCCACTGCAGTAGCATTTGTTATGCCGTAGTGTTTACTTCCATCTTTTTTATACAGAGACTCAAAGCTGATGTGTTCACTCAAGCAGATTATATTTTGCCCTATGTAGGGACACATCTGATACAAACTGATGTTTAGGTACCATCTTACTCACATGGAATATCAGAGAGATTCTCCAAAGTGCATATTTTAAATTTTCTCCATTCTTTACATAATCAAATCTGATAGTCATATGTCCAGGAAATATTACTTCAAATGAGTGACAAGGCAAGATTTGTGAATCAAATACTGGCCCATTCTGAATAAATTAATTTTAAGGGAGCATTTTTGTTAGCTAGGGACATGTGAAAGTACTCCTTCTACTAGATTATGGAGCCTGAAGAAAATTAAATTCTTTGTTTAGTCATAGTAATTGACTTGTTGAATGATAATTTAACATTCCATGTTTTAAAAAGAATATGGTTGTCACTGTTATTTGATGGGTCATATAAAAGTGTTATTGGTGACATATTTGTTGCACTTTGCTTCCTATATTCTGATTTTCTCAGATTAAAAAGGAGGGGAATTGTGTAGCACTTTCAGTTTTTCTTTTCTTTTCCTACATGTATTGATGGGCATCTTGTAGTTCATCTTTTACTGCTGAGATAGGCCACTGTATTAGCTTTGAACATTGTGCTTTGTGAAGGATTTTTTTTTTTTTTAAATACAGAAAGAAAATCTAGCAGACCAGTTAAAATCTCAAAGGAGTACTTACAGTTTGACAAGCAAAGATTGAAGAGAGCAGGAAATACAACATCTAATTAAATAGTGGTCATGCTATTTTGGTGCTTCAGCAAATTAAATATGAGATGTATGACTTAAAGATTGGAGCTTGTCCTTGAGGTGTTCTGGCAGAAATCACTCTTTATTCTATTGACAAAACCAGATCTCATTGTAAATAAGATTAACTTTGATTGACACTTTGTATAATCCACTTTCTGTCATGAATTCATAGATTTGTGCATTTGTTAATGTGCATCTTTTAAGTAGTTTTGCTATACCTAAAGCTATCTATTTTATTAGTTGTTATGACACCAAGAATTACTCTGTGTTGAAGCCTTACTTAGTCTATTTATCTAATTGCATATGCATAAACAAATTAACATCCTGAAGATATCAGAAACAAATATGAAAAAACATCCTTTACAAACCTCCTGTACCAGCTTAAAATTACAGTTTTTTAAACATTTGAACTCATTTGAAGAAAAAAGTAAAATGCTAACTGGGGAGAGGAAAAGAGGGACCACTGTCGTTTGCTGGGTCTGTGAAAAGCCTAGGTCCAGTTTTGATTTATGTGGAGTATAGAATATCAATGGCAACTGCTGTTTGAATGCTACATGGCAACATGTTGCACTGCTCAAAAGTGCCTTAATAAAATATAGAATATTTTCAAGTCAATACATATCTGCAAAAAATGCGAGAAGGATTATTGCGCTTGGAGGGTAAAATGAATAATGCCGTGTTAGATCCAAGAATGTGTGAGAAAGAAAGACTTGAAAGGCAGAATGATTTCTTTTCATCTTGCTGGAAGTAGTTCCATTAGGATTATAAAACAGTAAGTAAAGTGTTCAGATTCTATTGTAGTGCTGGTTTTTGTACATATTCATTATTCCTTATATAAGCATGTACAAAGAGTTAGAACTAAAGCAGACTTTCTTGCATTCTAGCTGCTGTGTTTCACCAGCTGCATGCTCATTTAGGCATATTACCCTGATAATGATTATTTTAATGAAATCACAGTCTAAATTGGTGGTATCAGGGAGCAATCCAGGAACAGTCAAGTGATTTAGTACCAAATTAGCAGAGAGGGAAGAACTGAGAAGTATACTTGCATGGTTCTTCAGATTTGTATGTTCTGCAAAAATAATCAGATTGAAATGCAAACAATACATAATCTGTCGTCTCCGGTACTTTCTTCAACAGGAGAATACTGAGTCCTAAAACATTTGAAGTGTGAGGGGAAATGGAATTTCAGGCTGCCAGCATCAAATTGGCTTGAAAACTAGCTAGACAGAGCAGGCAACCTTTCCAAACTGTTGCAAATGAGCAAGAAGGAGAATATATAGTACCACTTTTAGCTGAAACATTTTCAGTAGCTCAGTTGCTTTAGGATGTCTCTTCTAAAATAACTAGGCTGAGACTTTGAATGAGTTCAGTCAACATTCATATTTTCTATCATAAAATTGACTCTGGGAGTTTTCAGCAAAAAGTAAGAAGTAAAGAATTCAAATTGTTCACATACATCATTGTCCATAGACAATTTCCCATGTATGTTAATAAATAATCAGCCAGACTGTTCCTGAGTTATGTTACATGGCAATGATATTCAGCTAGATTTCAACTAATTTTACATAACTCAGAGGGCTAATTGAAGATTATGGACCATCTGCCAATGCTCTGTACATAATTTACCAAGACAAATAGGAAGCTCCCACAGACAATTCAGACCTTAGCAGACCTGAATTTCTTTGGGAGGTTTCTCTTGGACTCTAACAATTATAGTGGAACATGCAGGGCAACCATGCCCCCTAACTTGGGCACCCTGGTACCTGATATTAGTTTAGGTTAATTTATATTAATCAGGACTGGAATTTGTTCTCATATTGACAAAGTGAAACTAGACTTATTCAATGTGCCACTCTACACTTGCCACAGAGTTCATCATTTGTGATAGCACTATTTTTCTGGTATGTCTTCATCTGAGTGATTTATTAAATCTTTGCCTTTTGCAAAAAATACTTCAAAGAAGGTGCACTATAATAGACTAACTTTGACCCAGTTTGAATCTTGGTTTTCCAGTATTGCATGTGTTAGATGCAATAGACTTAGATGACTGGTCTCCCTTGTTGCACTTGGAGCCAAAAATGATAGAAGTGATCAGCTGTTAATCTAGAAGGGTGTTCATATTTCTACTGCTTATTCAACAAGAGATAGCCTTGAGTAGGATTATACTGCAACATGTACTTGAAGCTACATCTATATTATTCTAAAACCAAGAGAACTGCCCAAATTTTATTCCTTGACAGGAGTGATAGAAAATTTTCTTACTGTGTTATGGCCTCAATGGGCCAATCAGCACCATGCCATAGCAGAATTTGGAGCTAATCAAAATTACTACTGTGTTAAATATGTATTGATTTTTGCTTTTTATTTCCTGCTGGAGTGAACTTAGAAAATGAAATAGGAATTTTTAGTAAGAGATGTTCAATCACTGTGTTGTACTGATAGTTGATCAAAAAATAACAGAAACCAGATTCTTCACTTCTTCCATCATCTCAAGCTGATAATGATTTCAGCAGGATGAGTACACTGCTTTTTGGTTCTGAGCAGTTTGATGCTTGTTTAGCGTGATTGTTCAGGTGTAAGTGGGGGAGAGGAGTGTGTATTTATACTGGAGAACACATATTGGAATAGGTGTTCTGTTTTGCTGTCTATACAAACAAATTATGAAGAAGCATAAATAGCATCTGAGTCCACTTTTTGCTGTCTGCTTGCACTGCTTTATGTGCTTTTTGTATTTCTTTCCCCAAGAGTTTATGTGTAAAGAGTAAAAGAATTGTTTTGTTATCCTAATGTTAATTCTCTGACCTCTAGAGTTCCATACATCTTCTGTATTTAGGGTTTTGATGTGCTCAGTGCCCAAAGCATGTGTGCCTATCGGTATGTGACTGCTAGAATACTTGAGTAAAAAAAACCCCACAAACATTTTGGTATTCAGGCTAGATATGATAAGGATAGTCTTAAACAATTTACAGATGTTACCTTGGAGCCTGGCTGAACTTAGGGTGGATATTCTTTTCTGGTTTCATGATCAGGATATTGTGATAACTTCCAAACAAGGTCAGGGAGGAGGCAGAAAGTTTCTGGCATTTCTTTACTTGAACTTCATTTATAATTATTATTTTAAAAGTTCTGAGATGGAAAATTAGAAACCTGGACTAGAGTTCATCTGTGTGGAGTGTTTAAATATAAATACAGATAAAGACATGGCTCTTGAGAGTTATTAAGTAATTACAGTACTTTTTGCAAATGGAGGTCCTGCCATTCAGTCAATGTATTATAAAACTACTTGAATTTAATCAGTGCAATACAAACATTGCAATGTGCCAGATATCTTATTTCTGCCTTACTGATTAGACTGTTGGCTTGGCTGTCTGTAGGAAACAAAGAATTCCTCCAACCATAAATTTTTGTGATTTTAAATAATACCTTTCTTATATTTGGTGATTGATGATTTCATTGATAGTTAGAAATAACGAGCTTCAGAGTATTGATTAATGTGCTTCTCATAAGGTGCAGAAGCAGTCTGGGGCTAGGTAAAAGCCTTGCTCTGAAAAAGAAACCACCATCTTCTCCCTTACTACAGAGTTCTAAGTGGGATATTCCAGATGTTAAACTAATTTTAACTACAACTAAGTGCCGAATATTTTAGAGTGGTCCTAAATGTACAAAAAAGATACAAAATGTTTTAGAGGTAATCTGATAATCTGAAGTGTATTTAAATGATGTTGGATAGGATGCCAGTTTGGATGGTAAAGGCAACACAAGTTTAAAGAGCATTTATCTTTCAGACTGCTGTGTCTTACTAAGGGGTTATAAACAAGTGCCTGGAAATCTCAGCACACAATGTAATTTTTTTTCCCCCCAGGATTGAAAGCGACTGAATTTCCATTCATTTCACAGTTTCAAAGATGCTAAAGCTGGACACTGGGTAATGAAAATCTTTTGTAATTTAGGCAACAGACACGTGACTTCATATCATTACTAAGTCTCATAATTCTTGATAGAAATAGAACCTTCCTTTGCCCATTTACTCAGTGCTATCTTACTTCAACCTTCTGGAGAAAAGAACTTTCACACAGTTTTGAGTTTTCATCCTCTCTTTATCCTTCAGTCTTATGATCTTACTATGCCTTTGTCTTTGAAGAACTAACTGATGTCAAAAGTTAGTCTAATTCTGTAGCAGATGTCTAAACCTACTTTTGATAGGCTCTGTAGTGTGAATTTACAGTGAAGATGGATGATCTAACCTGTGTTTTTCAGTCTTTGAATTGCTAGTGAGATGTTAACACTCTCTGAGGTTATCTATCTTAAATGAATAAAAAGCAAAAAGTTGCATTCAGCATTTCAGCAGAAAACATAAAGATGGATTCAGGAGAACTGTCATTGGTGGCCCCAAACAATGGATTATCTGAACACCCCACTTCAGAAATAAGGTGCTGATTAGACTGTAATTTGTTGCTAAGTCTGAAAGTTAATTCATTAATATGATTGTGGTAGTACAATTTTTTTAGCAGTTACACTGTTGTGAGTTACTCGAGCAGCATATAGGTTAATACATCTAATCCTAATGCATCAATATAGCTCCTTCTGTCAGCTGAGCACATACCTTTATGAGGATAATGTGTAGCGTAGTTGTCCAGGTGTAACTTCAATGAAATGATTCCAAGTAATAGTTCCTTATATACATACTAGATTTACTGAAGCCTGTATCAGTCATCTACTCAGGTTTGGGGGGAGAGATATGTGACCTTAAGAGCCATTCAAGCCTGCAATTACCTTTGTCAGCTTTCCTCTCTGGTTCACCCCCAGTTCCCTGGAACTTTCCCAGTTCTTCAGGGTTTATTAAAAATAAATATGAACAGCCCAGAGATACATTTTTTTCAGGCCACAAATTTACTTGAGTCTTTCAGTTGCTTAATTCAAGCATCTGAGAGGATGGGCCCTCTGCTAAGAGTATGGAAAAAGTGTTTTTGAGAATGGTTTGGTTACCCATTTAAACTCTCTGCCCTGGATATATAAGGACAAAGGCAAGAGCTGCTCCACAAGGACTGGAAGCTCACTCTGTCGTTGCATGTCCAGAGGCCAGAGTGTCTGGGAGGCACCTGCATCACACCCTTCCTTGTAATGCTGTACCTTGGGCCAACTTAGAATATCAATAACTATTGTAAGAAATCATAATATAAGTAATATTAAATCATTAATATAGCTGACTATGCTGCTGAAATAGCAAGAAAATATAGGATTTAGAAAGTGTAAGAAGAGTCAGGAGGAGATAAGGGGCTAAATAGGAAGCGAATAATTTTTGTTAATGAATGAAATACAGACTTTCTCAGGCCTTAAAAAAAAAAAAATTGTACCAAATCAGGATGAACTTGTAGTCCCATTACCAGCACTGGCCTTTCAGAGCTGCAGAAGGGCACACAGAGATTTGTGCATGGCACTAAGGTACAGAGCCACCTTCAGAGCAGCTTTGTTTTCTTTAGAGCCTTTGAAAACTCAAGTACTATGCAGCAAAGCATTTTATACTGATCAATGCAAAACCAGAAACAACTAAACTGTACTTATATGCTGAGGTTTGTTGTATGCTGACCCCAAGGAAGAGGACTGAGTAACACATATAGCACAGCAACAGAGTGGAGAAATGTGGCTCACAAGCCACTTAGATCAAGGACGTAATGAAACTATGTATGGTGTAGGGATAACAAGATAATGTTTAGGATGTCTGAGACCAAACCCTTAAAAAGTTATCTGGAAAATATGTGTATTTACGCAAAGTCCGAATTATGTTGTCAATACCAAATTAAGAACATACAAACTTCCATGGACTCAAGTTGCTGTCTTCAAAGAATCAGAGGGAAGCTTCATGGTGCATTGGGTTTTCACGGCCTGGTTTTTGGTAGCAGAGGGCCACAGTGGTGGCTTCTGTGAGAAGCTGCTGGAAGCCGCCACCATGTTGGGCAGAGCCAGTCCCTGGCAGTGCCAAAGATGAATGTGCCACTGGTCAAGACTGGCCCAATCAGAAGTGCTGGTAACACCTCTGTGATAACAGATTTAAGAAGAAATCAGAACAAAGGTTATGGCATAGTTTTAATTCCAGTCGGAGAAAAGTGGCATGAGAACGTGTGAGGGAAGCAACTTGGAGACACCAAGGTCAGCGCAGACAGAGGGGGAGAAGGTGCTCCAGGTGCTGGAGCTGGGATTGCCCTGCAGCCCTTGGTGCAGCCCATGGAGGGCCATGGGGGTGCAGAGATCCACCTGCAGGAGACCCACGCCAGAGCAGGTGGATGCCTGACAGGAGGCTGTGATCCTGTGAGAGACCCATGGAGAGACAGGCCCTGCTGCCAGGCTTGAGCAGCCTGTCCTTGGAGGACTGCCTCCCACGCAAGAGTGGCCCACACTGCAGAAGTCTGAGGGAGACTGTTGCCCATGGGATGGACCCACGTTGCAGCAGGTCACAAGCTGTTGCTCATGAGATGGATTCATGTTGGAGAAGTTTATGGAGAACTGTCTCCCATGGGAGGGACCCCCTGGACTCCTCTCCCTGAGCAGTGGGACAAACCTATGGGTGACCATAACTCCCATTCCCTGTCTCCTTGTACTGCTTAGGTAGGAGGGAAACCTGGGAAAGAGGGGTGGAAAGTGTTTTTAAGGGCTTATTTTACTTCTCATTATGCTACTCTGATTTTGTTAGCAATAAATTCGCTTCATAAGTCTAAGCTGAGCCTGTTTTGTCCATGGTGCTATTTGATGAGCAATTTCTTCCATGAATCCTTCATTAAATTTTCTCTCCTCTGCCCAGCTGCAGAGGAGTGAGTGAGTGGCTTTTGTGGGTGCCTGGCATCCAGCCACAGTCAATCCATGACACATGGTCATTAACCAAAGTAACTGTGCTAGCAGGTGGTAGTGACCAAAAATTTCCAGCTTGTTTCACTAACCCTAAAACTTCCACACCTTTCAGGACAACTGCATTTCCTTAATGCATCAAAATTGCTTCTAAAGTCCTGCATCAAATTCTATCCACCAGAGTGGATAGCCCATAATGTTACCAATGATGTAACTTATACATTAGAGGAAGATGTGGTGAAGCTTGAAGTCATCAAGAATTGGAGAGTGCTTTTTAACCTTTTGTTTTCTTGCTGAGATTCCTCGTCCTTTCTAATGAGAAGTGTTCCTTCCGGTTTGTGTGAATGCAGTTTCTAGGTGTTCCTGCAGTGCTGTTATCCACAGTACGGAGCTCCACAAGAGTCTCTGTTTCACTGCACCCAATCTGTAAATCTCAGAATGGGAACTATGTGCTTGACCTCTGCTCCTCTACCAGTGATGGGGCTCAAAGCCCCATCCAAGCATCAGCCTTGAACACTTCCACGGATGGGGCATCCACAGCTTCTCCAGGCAACCTGTTCCAGTGCCTCACCACCCTCACAGTAAAGAATTTCTTATCATTATCTGGTCTAAACCTGATCTCTTGCAGTTTATTTCTCCTGCTTTACTTATCCTCCACTTCTTTATAAGGTGAAATATTTTTATTCAAAAATTTCAGCTATTTTTCTAGCATTGCTGTTTTGCTTTTGATTTTGTGGGAGTTTTGTTGTTTGTTTAGGGGGAGCTGGGTTTTGTTTGTTGGTTTGTTTGGTTTTTGTTTTGTTTGGTTGTTTGGTTTTTGTTTGGTTTGGGTTTTTCTTTTTGTTTTGGTTTGGGGTTTTTTTGAGTGAAAAACACTATTTCAGTTTTCTGGAATTGTCATTTTATTACAGATATTACTAAAACACAAAATCTGCGTGTTACATTTACGTCTGCATTTTTTGAGTTCTTGTCTGGACTAGAAGATGCATATACAGTGTAAATATTTTCCAACCTTTATCCTAAAATATAAATCTGAAAGGAGTTGAATGTAAAGCTCTGTTTTATGAGTGTACTCTAAAGTAACCACTACAGAAACTAAATCATATCTTTACTGTTTTGGACAAGCATTATATACTTATGGACAACTCAGCAGAAACTGTCATCTGTATTACTCTGAGAAAGGATTGTAGGCAAATAAATAAATATAAAATCAGATCATTATAATTATTAGGAATACAGAGATGTCTTTCTTTCAAAAACAGACTATTTTTTAATCCATCAGTTTTACTTTGGACATCAAAAGGAATAATCCACAATAACAGTGATTGAAAAGCCTATTTACTTTTTTATTTTTGGGCCCTCCACTCTTCAGAGACGTAGAATTTTGTGCATTACTGACTGTTTTTAGTTCAGTGCAACTGAATGAAAAATAACTTCAATTACTAGAAAAATCTTTGCATTTTCCATTTAACTTCTTTTTTCAGTTGAGTTTTTTCCAAAGCTCAAATTTTAGTTCTGGAATAAATTTGCAGAAGGTACAATTTGAAATATAATCAACTGAGGAGAAGGAAAAAAAAATCCAAAATAAACGCACATTTGTTTTAAATACACTTTGAATTGAAGAGGTCATTCAGTTGTAGCTATTAAATGAAATCTGTGTCTGTGTTTAATTTAGTTCCACTGGCATTTATCAAGTACTTGATATAGTTGTACTGCATCTAACTTTATACTTGGGAAACACCAGGTCTACTTGAAATAATTAAAGTCTATTTTAAAATGGGATTTTGTGATACAATTTGATTGGGAGGAATATATTACAGTACATTCAGCCCCCTGTTACCGAATGAACTGAAATGCTTTATTCAAGTGCTCTTCTTCACTGGGTAATCACTTTGTTCAGAAGGAGGAAGAAAGGTAGTAAACATCTCTAAATATAGTCCTGTTTTCTTTGCATGGTATTTTCAAGAGCTTTATTGAATTCCATACTATACTGGAGCCTTGAGAGTCCACAGCTCATCACACACATGTGCTCACAATCCTTCAGCTACTTCTGTGGGCATAGAAGAAGGGGTTTTAGTGTTTGATTATTTATAGCTTCTGTTTTAGAAGATAGTTATGTATTTTCGGTAGGTGAATCAGAAAAAGCATTTTTGCACATTATATGAGTGTATGTTGCATATGAATTAGTAAAGTAGATGATTAGTCTTCAGCCAGAAGAATCAAATGTATCCCTCAACAGCTAGTGATGAGCCAAGAAGATACATTAAGAACTAATTCTTTTGTCTATCATAACAGTTTTTGTTTAATATTAAAATCCCCTGTCTAATGTTGATTAAGTTACTCTTCAATTCATTATCCTTGTCAAGACAAAAATAAAAATTCAATGTGAGAATTAAAATTGGGCACCTTTTGGGATACCTAAATCCTCAAAAAATAGTCCAAACTTCTGACCACAACTATATTCTTACTTACTGTCCTTGAAGACTGGATTTGTATAAATTATTTTTAACTCCTTTTGTTGGGGTGATTATGCCCTGTGATTATTGGCCCATGGAAACAATTTATGAATTTGTGTTGAATCCTCGAATAGATATGGCTAAAATACTCTTTGAAAAGAGGAGACACCTTAGAAAAGATGAATCATGCCATTTCAGTGCTTCAATACGTTTCAGCTTTTCATTTTGAAAGAATATTTTGAAACCAAACAAAATTTTAAAGGCTTTTAGAAATTATTAAGTAATTGAAGAATAAAATGAATAATCTTATTGACTGAAAGTAGGATAAAAAATGTTATTTTCCCATTTCATTTCACTGACTCTTGGAATTTCCATTTGGGATCAACTTGAGCTGCTTTTTTGTCATCTTGCTTTGGTTTGGCTGTCTATGTAAGCCCATTATTTACATGCTGCTGGGTTGTTGGGTCTTAGCACCAGCTTCTGACCTATGGCCATTGGAAGCTTTCTTGTTTATAAACTCTATCTTGAAAATGCCTTTGTTTTTTTCACTTTTTACTCCCACTGAGTGTTTTCAACTTTGATTAGAAATCTCATTTTCAGCCTTAATTTTCATAGGTGATTTTCGATCACACAGTTTGTATAAAATGTGATAGGA
The DNA here is from genome assembly GCA_013400175.1 of Phainopepla nitens. NCBI lineage: Eukaryota > Metazoa > Chordata > Aves > Passeriformes > Bombycillidae > Phainopepla > Phainopepla nitens. Next base: position 744,116 of record VXBQ01008972.1, on the reverse strand, counting down.
TTGAATACTGGTTAAATACCTCTTCTGCATGATTATCTCACTCATGTTTAAAAAAACAAACAAACAAACAAACAACAACAACTAAAAAGCTTCCAGCTGTTGCTTGATGGGCCAAACAAGCCAACCGCTTTCAGTTTCATCTTATGCTGAATCCACTTCCACAACTTGTTCATTCAGTTGGGTTTTCTTGCTTCAGATTAATTTCTCTTTCTTGAACAGTGGCCGAAGCAGTACATAGTATACATGATGTAGTTTCCAGACAGTGCTGCTAATAATGCCTTGTCTATATTGGAAATATTTCATCTACTAAAACTCATATTTGACATTTTTTCCACAGCAACCTGACACTGACGGTTTTTAGCCATTGTTGATCCACCCATATGCCTCTTTTTTCTCCTCTTCTATTTCAGTTGAATAGCCTGAGCTTAAAGCCAAAATTATTAATAGGATGGAGTCTTCTGGAACTTGTAGCTAGCTCCTGCTCAGTGGCTGGATATTTCTAAATTGGAACTGCCATACGCCTTCTTTTTGGGAAATTGCTACTTTCAGAACTCTAAAAGAAACCTCTGGATTTACAGCTTTCATCTGTCTAATTCCATACAGCTTTCATATATTTCCCATCTCCATTATTTTCTTACTGTATGTTCCTCCCAGATGTTTCCTGGATACTTGCAAAATACTGAAGCTGTTCACTCCAGCTCACACAGGCCCTCCTCCCTTTCCTAAGAGATATAATTTCACCATCCTCTTGACATGACTGGTATTATTAAATGTCTATATGCAACCATAAATTCAATTCAGGTGCCATCTCTCCTTTTTTTAATAAAGTTTGCCAAAAGATGCTATTTCTACCACAACGAGGGTGTCAAGCTTTGCAATGTCTTCCAGTTTGGATGTCATAGTTTATGGATATATTTGTCATTTACTACTAGTCATGAAATCTTTTATCTTCTGTTCCTAAAAAAAAATAAAATAAAAATTGGAAAGCATGTCAAATAAGCTTTTGGCTCATTTTAAGTTGTTCAATATTGAGGTCCTTATGTCATGTCTTGTAAATGCTCTTTGTGATCTTAGTTTTGTTTGAGTCTGATCAAGTATTTCTGTAGTGGTGTCACAAGACCCCTCACATCATGTAAGGTACAAATTCCAGAAGTTTTAAATCTTTAGCCTAAACAAATTCTACATCTCTACTCTGTGTTCTCACCCCTTTCAAGTATCTTCTCAGTTCAGAACAGATTTTTCTCACTCATCTCTTTCTTATATTTTCAACTTCTGTCAGAAAACACTTTAAAGATTTCCAAATTACACTTTTCAGTTACAGTGTCTTAATGTACTCCTTCACAAGCTGTGTGACATGGAATAAAAATCTTCAACCTAGTACCTTAGTGAATATACTGCTCCTTTTCCAGGGTATTTTTAACGTCTGTGCACAACATTAAGTGTATTTGTTCTTTATTGTGAACTGTTGATGATAAGAGTGGATATGTTTTAGCGTTAATTTGCACAGGAGTGAATACCACCCGTGAGTGGTACTCCAGATGTGTGCAGCTCAAACTCTGTGATGCTGGTGCTCTGACAGGAAGAGGATGAGCAGGAAAGCAGTTTTTCAGCTCCATATCTTACTATCAACATCTGCAGTGAGAGCTCATCCATTCGTTATCAAAGGTTTCAATCTAGAGTCCAGTATTAGATTTCTTTCTCTTTTACACCATGTAGGTAGTTGCATTTAAACTTTTAATGTAAATACTGTCATTTAAAATTTAAGCCAGTAAAGTAAGTAAAAAAATGAATAAAATTAAAGACACTAGACAGATGCAACATTCATCAGTAGCTCAATTTCTGAATTCTTTGTCACACTTCCAAAAATAGTGCCTCTCAGAAGTATCCCTAATAAGTACAGTATCCCCAAAAGTGCTTAACTCTGGGCACATGACCTCTGCCATGGAAGAGGGTGAACAAGCCCTCTACCTGTACATTTACATCTGTTGCATTCTAATATTTCAGTGTATTCTGTGGACATAGAAAAATCACTCTAGGTTCAGTAATTGGTTTCTATAGAAGTTTGATTAGCGTAGAACAGAAAATGGATAAAAATAGTACTTTAAAATTACAGGGGTAATACACCAGCTGTGTCCTCCTTCTGTTTAAAATCTGTTTAGTTTTGGTTACATCTTACAGACCAATGTAGTGAGGATAGGGAATACCACTGCAGCATGTTATATTCACACTCCACCAAGGAGAATGTATTCCTCCAGGCTTCCTGAGGGAAGCTTTGATTTGCAAAGAGTGAATCATTGCTGACCTCTTTTGAGCTGCAGAGAGATGGTCAAAAGGTTTTATGAAATGCAATGTGAGTATGGGTAGATGAAAATCAGATTTCTTCTTTTTTATTACTGGTTTTCCTGCCTATAGAGGTAAAGCTTGAGGGTTTCAATTTGCTTAGCATACTTCTTTTAGGAAGGCTGTTCCCCTTAGCAGGGAGATGCTTCTGCTAGGGGTCAGGAAAGAAACTTTGAGCTGTGTAGACCCATAGAAATACTTTCTGATATCTGCCTGCCCATTCTCCCATGCTGGACTATTCTGCTGTATGCCCCTGAGCTAGACCTCCCTCTTGATCTGTCTAAGCTGAGTAGCCTGTTCTCCTTTAGGACAAGCCATCTCATCTGCTTTTTCTGTAGCCCTTCTGTTGGACCTGAAGCATAGTTTCGCAGAGCATGCCTATGCTGACATTTTAGTTCACTTGTTTTGAAAAGAATGTCCACATTTTCCCCTCTGGCTGTTGTTTGGTTTGTACCATGAACAGCATTGCAGCACCGTAAATGGTTTTCTCTGGAGTAGAACTGGAAAGCTGTGTCCCAGGTATTTTATCTAGCATACTCCAGCCACTGAGACCTGGCATTCAGTCTCCAGAACATAGCTTGGCTTGAGCTTAAACTGTCAGATTCATGTGTTGTCCTCAATGCTAGCTGATCTGTTATTGGAGCAGTGTTTGCCTGTTTTGCATGTCAACACAGGCTTGGCTTAGCAGGTGTATTTGGTAAGGAAGCTGAGAAAAGGTGCATCAATATCTGTCAGAGAGAAACTGTGCCTTTCTTTGTGCATGAGTAATGTCACAGAAAAGAAGTCCTCATTGCACATCTGTGGGAGTTATAAAATAATAGTTCTGTGAATGGCTTGGTCTGTGGCTGAGCAGTGGAGGGGCAAGATAAATTAATGAAATTGTGACTTAAACCATACTCTGTCCTACACTCACCCTATTTTCATTCACATCTTTGACAGGATTTATTTCATTTTTTTGATATCACGTCAGATTCATTTTTCCAGAAAGGAGTTGATTTGTTTTCCTAAAGGGATAATAAAATGTCTGTGTATTAAGTTAGTTATTAAAGATATGAGTTTAGCCCAAAGCAACTCTGAAGGGTAGTTTAAAATTAAAGTGAAGGAATGTATGTAGCATGCAATAATATGTGGCTCTCTCAAGTCAGATGCAGTATTGACACTAATACAATTTTAATTTCTTAGGACAGAGAAAATAATTTAAGATATGAATACTAAATTAGTCGAAAATATGTGCTACAGATGGATAATCACCTCTATTTTGTCAAGTATTGCACTATTTTTGAAGCTTATATTGATTTGATATCTTTACTATTCTTGCATTGCTGGTTTTTTAATTGGTAATTACTTTACACATAATGACAAAATAATAATCTTGGTTTGTTGCTGAAAGATTGTTGGTGATTATATACATTCTGTCTGGATTTTTAATTTGGTGGATCCAAAAAATTGGAGTGTGGGTCTCATCCTGCGTTGTAGGGAACTTGAATAGCAATACTTTCATGGAAGTCAGTGGGAGATGAACATCCACTTTCTGATACTATTGGTTCATCGCCTGGATGAAAGCTAGAAGAAATATCTTCAAAGCCTGCTTCATCTAACCATTAGTAAATAAGTACAAATTTATCTTGTGTTCTGTTAGTGAGCAATGTGAATTGTGCCATTTTGCAGGCATGTTTGGTTTTTCTATGAGTTCACTGACAATTAGGCTGTCAATAGTAGCGTGACTGCAAATGGGCACACACTTTATTGTAGAACTGTAGGGGACTGTATTAGCATAAATGAACAGTATATTGATTTTGCCACCACACTGCCCCCTGAATACACTGCTTGCTTTCTGAATCCATGAGCACAGCCAGATTCTTTAAATTGCATATTCTTTTGTGGCAATAAAAAATAAGCTTAATACTTAACCACACTGAAGAGGTGTCGGCCTTGAAAGGATGAGGTATTATGAATGCTATCACCAAAGACAGTTGCAACAAACAGCGTGGGAGTTACAATTATGGGTTCAAGAACCCTTTTTTCTCCCACACACATTCATCTCTTGTCATACTCTCTTTCAGCAGTTTGAAAATTTTGAGTGTTTCTCAGAATATCCTTCTGCTAAGTAGATTAATGCAAATATTAGCAGCAACCCATATCTGTTGTCCACATTTGTTCACAGCCCAATTTAAGGTATAGATTTATATGCTGACCAGCATATGGGAATTAAGGCTATGAAGGAGACATTACTTCAAAGAATGCAATAGACTGTCTCTGAACGCAGAGCATCCTTGTGAATCAAAGTACCTTAATTTGAACACTTTACATTTAGATTGGTTTCATTCAGGAGAATTGGAGAAAAGCTGGAGAGATTGTCTATTTTAACTGAACAAAAAATTTGCCACTTTATCGATTCCCTGTTTTGTTACTGCCTTTTTCAGGAAGTAGTGTAATTTATGTTATATACTGTAATTTATGTTTAGGATTAAAGAGCACTTGGTATTTCTCCTGTTCTCTTAGCGTATGTGTTTTCAGTAGTTCAAATAAGGGATCTTCAGAATTTTTTACATGAATAATGTTATTTTTCCTAGGCTACATGGTTTCAGTTTATGTGGCTAAAGTCTTGTGTATTTGTAATTAAAACAGAAATACCTTCTTGTGGTCCTGTCAAATTAAAACAAGACACCTTCTTATGGAAAGTGTTTGATATCCTTAGTCACAATCAGTAATTGTTGCTGCAATTAGTAATTAAAAAAAATATTCCCTCATTCCAGTGCCTCGGGCACCTGACCTCTTTCAAGCAATAACTTTAAGTGGCAATGAAGGCTTGAATTTTCTCATGCCTTAGCTGCAAATGAGCCATTAGCATTCAGCAGCAGATAATTTGGCCCTGTGAGTTGTGGTTTTATTAAAGAACATGTGCAAATTAAGCAAGATGAACCTCAGAGTTGTCAACGGTGCCCTGATGATGTAGCCAAGTGGTTTTAGTCATCAGCTCTTCTAGGAAATAATAGGTGTTTTGAAGAAAGTCTGACAAATCTGTACTTTGTGGGATCAAGTGCAAAGGAATGTCAGAAATTGAAAGTCAGTGGATGAACCAGAAGTAAATCTTGTTACCTTTGTATGAGTCTCATCATAAGCTTCAGTCAGCCTAATGCCTGCAGTGAACATAAGCCTGCAATGTGTGCTTAAGACAATTAGAGCCGTTACTTGCTCAGACTTATGGTCTCATCACTAATCTGTGTCAGTAGTGCTCAGGAATCAGAGTACAATAGGCATCACAGCCAAGAGTAGTTGTCATCCCTTAGAAGCCATACAAAACTAGTGACCTTGTCTGTACTGCCAGTTAAATGTTTTATCCTTTTCACATTTACTCAGACTGTATCTGTAAGAGGAGATAACTTCATTTTTTGTGTTTGTTTTTCTCACTCCTTTTGTCTTTCTCTGTTTTTACTGACATAAGGATCTGGAAGCAAGACAATGTAGCAGCTCTTGTAGAGGTAGAAGAATGAAGAGAAACAGCTGCTAATTTGATTGAAATGGGAATGAGGCCAAATATCTGAGGAAATAATTGCAGCAATTCTTTTGAGAGGCCTCATGCACATCTTTACACCGAAGAAAAAAACATGCATGGGGCAGTTGAAACCATGGTGAACTTGAGTTAATGTAACCAGTTGAGGAGGTATGTCTGAAATGTTCCACTTAAAACACCAGCATTATTTAAAAAGAAAAAAAAAAAAAAAGAGAAGAAGAAGAAGGAACCCGAGGATATATCTAGTTTAGTGATTTTTTTAAAATTTTTTTTTAGGGTTATGACATGACATTGGAATACATAGTAATCAGAAATTAATGGAGAGTTGTCAGGTGATTGTACTATTTTAAAGATATTAAAGATCTGTGTTCAGCTTCAGAAGAAAGCAGAAGATACAGAAAGATGGAAATTTACTTACAGTTCTGAATCTTGTAACATTTCAGATAAAATGAATTTTGAATAACTTCACCTCTGAGTTGTGCTCCCTTACTGTGTGTGTGACAAAAGTTGCTAGGTCATCCAGGAACTCACAGACTGATTTGATGCTGCAGAAATGTGCTGCCCTCTTTGGCTGCAAACAGTAGAAGAATTCATAAATCTTCATTGTAAGAACCTCTGAGATGCTTTTCATCCCGACCGTTCATTTCCTCAGTGAGTGTCACAGCCTGGTAGCAGAAACCACTGCAATACCTGGTGAGCTGATCCATGGAGGGAGGGACAAAGGGTGGTAAAGGGAGACCTTTTATCCATCTAACCAGCCCCATCTCACTTCTTCATGACAGAAGTATTTTGAGATATGTTTTTGGAGGAATCAACACAAGGATATATCTGTATCCTGGTATTTCCATCATTAGACAATATAACTAATCTTAAGATAGATGAAAACAAATTGAAGTGAATACTACCATTTCTACTAATTTTTTATTTTTGACAGAAAATTATATTTTTGATTAGAAGTTTTGAAGTTGGTAGCTTGATTTTGGTTTCAAAAAAGGCTAACCTTCTGTGAAAAGTTTTGAGTTTCCATCAAAAACTACCTTTTTGAAAAAGATTGAAACCTTTTTACTTAGGTGCGCTACCATATCATTTCCTGGAATTTATAGAGCAGTTTATTTGTGGTCTCACTCTCTAGTCAATACATGTTCCTTTTATCTCCTGTTCTGAGTTTTCAAAAACATGGTCCATGAGAATGTATTGTGTCCTTGGGCAATCTGGCTTAAACAGGGGAATGGAAATGGAAGGCTTAGGAGTGACACTAAATGAGCCCTGGGGGGAAGGTGGTGACCAACTTCTGATTAACCACAGTCATGCCACATGGAGTTTAGTTCTGCCCTGGGTGGTGAGTTTATGAAAAAATGATTAAAGGACAGAGATCTCCTCCATTGTAAAACATGGATGACAAGTGAATGCTGTAGATCCATGTCCCAAATGCAATGATTAGAGAAGTAGAGTAAGATAGCACCAAACTGCTATGCCTGGCAAAAAGAAGGCAGACAGGATCCCATTCCTTTGCTGGAATATTCCCTGTTTGATTGGAGCCCTATCTGAATATTTTCAAGATATTTACATTGCAATTGAAATGGAAATAAATTTAAAACTTTTCACTTGGACCATAGTCTGGCCTTTTTTGACCAGTGTGAGAGATTCCATTATAATCCTTGAGTGTTTTCTCTTTTGGGGAAAATCAAGCCCATCTCTGTGTGTCCCCATGGACTGCCTCAAAGAAATGCCCCACATAATTTTTAAGTGCTAATAGCAGTATAATTAGAAAATGTTTAGTCTTTCCACCATGAATGCCTTCACTTACAAAGAGAAATATGCCACCAGTGTGGAAAGACTGGAAAAAGAACTCTCTGATACTTAATTTAAATAAAATTAAACCTGATATAAAAAGCCTTAAGGCCTTTAAAAGTATTTTCTTTTTAATCCTTTGTATCTTGTATTTTTACTGCAGTTTCTGAAGAAACTGTGTTTCTTGTTGCCGCCCTTTGGTATCCATTTCATTATCCTTTTTGAACGGAAAGAAAATAGAATATATTACTATGATCTTTATGGCTATTGCAGCCTTGCAAAAATCAGGATTTCAAGGATTCGAAACAGAACTGGATCAAGACAATTTGCACACTATTAAAATGTAACAGTAGGAAAATATGTGACTAAATTAAAAAACATTAACAGACAAAGCCTTTGTGGCATCAAACTATTTTGGGGGCTCAGGTAAGGAGCAGCACACTGCTACAGAAATGGTACTTGGATGTTTTGGTAGTTACCTGAAAAACTGCTGAAGTAAAATCTCTCTTTAAAAGTTCTGCTCATACGATTGAGAATTTATTGTGAATACAGCATCTAACTATCCCAATCAAAAGTTAGTATATATTTTCAAAGATCCCACTTCAGATTGGTATCTAGTCTCATTCTTTGATTATAGAGAATGCCAATGTAAATCAAGTGTGGAAATACTGCTAAATAGAGGCAGAAGTCTATAAACTTTTCTACGGTATCTTTTTAGGGTTCATTTTTAATGCCTAGCCACAGGCAACTGGTGCTGTTTGAGATTGTCCAGGTCTTCTCCAGACCAACAGCTGTGGACTCTGGAGAATGCAGGTTGCCTACCGATTGTCTTCTGCCAGCCCTGTGCAGATGTCTCAGTCCATCTCCAGTGGCAATGGGTGTCAGTGTTTAGGCAAGTGAGCTGAGTTCCCATGCATTTGGGCTGGTTTTGCTACTGTTTGTGTTTTCTGTGCTTTTTATATGCCTAGCACGATAAATATGCTTCAGTTACTGTGACATCTGAGAGGAAAATAATGTACACACAGGTTTTAGAGTGCTTCAAATGTGTCAGTAGCTCTAGGTCACACATGTCGTGTCGTGAAACTGAAACTGCACGAGCAGAGTCATGCTGTTGTCTGTTCCTACTGTGTTTGGCCAGCATGATGACCACAAAGATTTGCTGCCAATCTCCTGGGCCTCAGTTGTAGGTTATTGCTGATGTGATCATCTGCATTCATTTACCCCTATTTCAAGAGTGGCATGCAAATAAACACGCACACTTTTCATTATGTGACTGAATATGACTTAATTATATAATTTTTAAGAAAGTACAGAAAGAAGAGTGGAGGACAAAGATAGCAGGATGTTCTGGTCGTGTATGTTTGTTAAGGAGAAAGACTTTTCAAACAAAAGCATCTAAAATGAATAATAACCCCTCTGAATCCAAACTCTTAGTTGCAGGAGCTGGCAGTGTAAAGTGGTGGAGTTAGTCCTGACTGCCTAAGCTGGGTTTCTAAAGGTCTTCAGATGTGTCTGAGTCCCTCTCAGTGGTGAGGGTGATCCCTGGGAAACCAAGATACTGCCTATTGCTGTCAAGGACCTTTCTGGTGGGCCCTTGCTTGTTTCTCACTGACACCTAGAGGTTTCCAACAATACAATTTAATTTTTTAACAGAGAAGATCATTGTAAATGTGTTGAGGATCTTTGATAAAAGAGAAAGCAAGTAGAGTTACACTTGTTTCATATCTCTAAAACCACTTTCTGATTATGCAAGTCACTCTACTGCAGCCCAGCAAGCCAGGAAAACTAAAGCAAAGTTTCTTGAAATGCGTAGAGGGAAAACAAGAAATGTCATCATTATGGGTTTATCTTTGTTTTGTTCCTTTTTGGAAACTTGTTGAGGGAAAAACATCACCAGGACTTCTATTCCAGTACCTTGACGTACAGAGCTCCGAGTTCTCTTGCAGGGTTTTATTTTCTTCCTGTGCAAGTGTGCTTGCCATCCGCAGTAATCAAACTCAATCAGCAGAAGGAGTCAACTGCTTTGTATTAACTATTGTTCTCCTGACTGCAGTATTTTATAATAGATTTTTAAGATCTACACTGACTCATACAATGCATATCTAATCAAAAGTAAATTAAACTGCATACACTGACTTGATTTGACAGAATAGCATTTGCAACAGCAGAATAGTGACACTATTTTTTAAATAAGATTTTTTTTTAAATCAAGTGTTTTGTTGGCATAAATTATTGTATGTCTTTAGATTAGACTTTTAATTTTTAATTTGTGTTTTCATTCAAAGTGATTTGAGTCCTTAAAATTTTCATGTACTTAAAAATTTCATACACTTAAGCAGAATTGGAGTTCATACATATTCATAGTTAGAGGAATTATGCTAACAATAGTTCTTTGTAATTTTAGGCAGTCTTTATCAATTTTCACCAGCATTTTAAACTTACTGTGTAGCACCTATGTTTCTAAAATTGCTGTAAATCTGGTCATCATTAATACAGCTATCTTTGCTCTTTTGACACTAATTTGAATTGTGTATTTTTTAAAAGAATTATAGTTTAGCTATAAATTTGACCAGTGAATTACTGTCTACAGAAACGACACCAGTGTAGTAAATAAAGAATTGTAACTGGCTTGTTAGTTTAGATACCTGCACAACCTGCAAAACCTGCTCAAGAAGCCAGTTATTCCCCTTAACACAGCACAGAAACTCCATATACAGAGTTACTGATCTTTGAAGTGGCTTCAGTGGCTGTGGTTTCAGGCCAAGGTGTTGGGCAAACAGGGTTGCATTATGTATTGAACATGTGCTTTCTCTATGTAACAGACCCAGAATGTCCCCATCCCACAGAAGTATGTCCTACAGCATTCCGAGAAGCTTCAGTTCTTGACTCATACAGATTCTTTTCAGCTCCAAAGGGGTTGAAGCCCATTTTGGTTTTTGAAAAAGAAGTAGCTTTTGAGTCCCTGGTTATGGTCACTGTGAGGGTTTGCACGTGTATTCAAATACTGCCCCCCCTCAGGAACTCTGTTCCCTAATCCCAGCACTTTTGGGGAGACACATCTTACAGTGCGATAATTTTTATTCTAGATGGCTCTTGCCAAATATAAACCAGTAATATTTTTACTGAATCCATAGGCAGCCCTGAGGGTGTAACTCTAAGCCTTTCAATCTTCCACGAGATTCTCCTTGTCTGTTAATAAGCAATGCTTGTACAGCATTTTTTAGGTGTTCCCTGAGCATTAGTCCCCACAGCAGCCCTAGAAAGTCTGGAACATTATCCCCATTGTTTATATTTGAGAAGGTCTGCCTCTGAACTTATCACAGCCTCATACTAGCTTCCCAATCCTACCTGCTCTCTTCCAGAGGTTCTGCAGTCTTCTGTGTCTTAGCAAAGCTTTCTGCTCAGGATGTGCATATTTGATGCAATCAAAGCAGTGAAAGGTAGGAGGGCTGCAGATAATGTTTCCTATATTTCCTGTGGTTTTCTTGTGGTTTTTTTTCATAGTTGTAAGACAAGACTGTTATCCTTTTCATCCTAATAAGAAATTAATCATAATTTAATAGTCTAGAGATTGTGGAGATTTCCCTTCAGTCAACAGTTTTGCTAAGTTAGCTGGCTTCTTTCTGGATTTTTGTCTCTTTTGAATTCTCATTTTCCTTTGAAACTACTCAGAAAAAGAAACCTGTCATAATATCAGGACAATTAAGTGGTAGAAAATTAATCTAGATTGTAATAAAAAAATCAGTGCTTTTGTTACCAAATTATATAGGAGTTTTAACGAGAAAGAAAACAATTAACATATGCAACAGCCACAAAAGAAAGCAAATCATTAATAGGTTTTAGTACCCTCTTTATATTAATAAATCTAAAGCAAATCATTATCTGAAGGAAACAGAAATATACTATTTTAACTAAATTTCCGCAGGAATTTGAATTATTTTCCTTTTGTGGTCAGTAATCTGTATTTTTAATTACCTTCAGTTTAGCTACTCTTATGGAAGGAGTGGAATTTTTTCCATGAAATACGATCTGAAGACTAACAGAAATGACAGTACTCTATTACTAAATTGCTTATATTGTGCCATAGTGACTTTAGAAAAAATATAAAGCATTATGTAGTTTTAGAATCATTTTTGTGTTGTAGCATGATTTTTCTAAAGCAAGCAGTAATTCTTGAGAAGGAATTACGTGAGTGTGCATCATGACATAGCATCACTCCTCTTGCTAACTGTTTCTCAAGATCATAAAAAAGAACCCCAAAAATATTAAATGAAATGTTTTACTAACTGACTGGTTTATTTTATATACGTGGGAAATTCTACTGGCTTTTCTCACAGGTCACCTCTATACCCACTCATTGTGCCAATGATTGGTTATCCTGTTGTACCCAAACGTGAATTCCTTGGGAGCTCCTCAATGTTCAAAACTGATAAAGCATTTGCATATATTCCAGCACGATTGGACCAAAATGGATATTTGACCATGCAGACATGGCTTTGTTTTCCTGTGATATGGTTTCCCAGATGCCACTGCAATGAACTCTCAATTCTACTCTGATCAATAATAGCAATACAAAAATGTTTTCAGTATGCTTTAATGTTGCAGTGCATACGCCATTGAGCAGGAACTACTTAGACCAATTTAGTGGAAAAGATTTAATTTATATTGCTATTTTTAAATATTATCTGAATATTGCTATTTTGGAACAACAGAAACATTATAACACCATTAGTTGAGAGACTTTAATGTAAATTCAGCTAAAATGTCTCATCTTTAAAGAAACAGCAGAAGGCTTTTACAAAAATCCAGTTTAAAGAAAAAAGATCAACTTATGCTTCTTTGATTTTGATGCCCACTATTGTAACAGGCTTCAGAATAAACAACAGCACTTTCTCCTTTCTTGCTAAAAGCTGATTTAAGGAGATTATTCTGAATGCCCTACACGTGGAAATGAAAAGCTTCTTCTTTCCACCTTGAGAGACATTAAATTACTAAAGTGTGTCTCCTGTGTTTTTGTAAGTGATGCTTAATGATTATTTATTATTACATTTGCACACATAAGCAAGGCATATTTATTGCACTTTTTTAGGCCTTATTAGCTCTGTTTAAGCAATTTAAAAAAACAGAGAGTAATTTAAAAACAGCAGAAGCAAAAAAACCAAGTCCATCAAACAAACAAAAAACCTCCCAACCTAAAACTGAAAAAAGAGACTATTCATGATGATATAATTGAGATTTGATAATGAAGACATTTTTGCACCTCTACCAAGAAATTTAAATTTATAGTTTTGAATGTCTATCAGATATTTCAGACTAACTCTCAGAACAGGTAAAATGAAGGTATTTCTTTGAGAAAAGTATCTAGTCTGTATTATCTCTTTTTAAAATGCACAGCTTTTGAAAAACCAGAATTTTAGAAATATAATAATCCCTAACTGTGAAGTAAACATGAATGAAGTTCAGATATGCAATATAGAGAAGTCTGAAAGTTCTTATTCCAAAGCACAGAAATCCCTACTGTATAAAAGTGCCTTTTTTGCTATATTGCCACTTATTAAATTCTGCCCTTAAGTCACAAATTCTTCTTGTGCCAGTAAGCTAGAAATAGCAGCACAGTTGCCTGGGAGTGAATAAATTTTATTTGGATGCAGTTTTATTTCTCTAGTACATTTTTAAGCTAACTTTTTATTTTTATAGATGGAGGGAGTGAGGAGAAGACGAAGACTAGAATTTCTCAAAACAAGTGTTTCGTTCAGAAGTGCATTGGCTGTGAGGGCCTTGCATAAAGAAATCATTCACACATGCTCTGGTAAGCTGGAGTTCATTGAAGTGACACTGGGCTGCCCATAGCGCTTCTAGCCCACAGGCAAAACATTCTTCTGGCAAAATGCTATCAAATTCTCACTGACTCTGTTCACTTAAAGAGCAATTCATAAGGGCCTTGCTTTTTGTAAAAAGGAGAGTAGCTCTATATTCCTGACAATCGGAGATGCACAGCCCTGGATAGCAAAATGTAGTTCCTCTCACAATAGGAAATCAATGGCAGGTTGTTTTTGTTTCAAATTTTGTGAATTTTTTTTTTTTAATAATGAAATACGTTAATGAAAATTCTCTGCATGAAAAGATCTCACTGCATCAAAAATAAGCTGTCCTCCATGAGTATGGCATTACAACAAAATACATCTCCTGTTCTACATTTTTTATCAATATTCACCTGGCTGAGTGCTTTAAAGTGGAAGATGAAGAATTAAATGTTCCCTCTGTGCGTTTTTATCTCTTTTGTATTTACAGTTGTAATGTGTGAAGCCCGAAACCTCATTTTTGTATGAGAGCATCTCCAGAATATGAAGATAAAATATTCGAGAACATAATTTGAGTCACAAAACTGGCAAAAATATGGGATTTATTGAAAGACCTATGATATGTAAAGAGCAACAAACTATGTCTGTCATGTTCACATGCATAAGTAAGGGTTAATCTTATTTCTCTTTATACGATACAATGTTTCCAGTGATTTGTGCACAACAGGCCTCCCTGAATAAGTAATTATTACATTGCTTACATTAATATACCAATCTCAAAGTATAGGAATTTATTGTTTTAAATGGAAGAGAAGGTTGGTACAGGTTTGGGTTTGATCAGGGTTGTTTTTTTAAATTGAGGTAATTTATAGTGGTAATTTATTTTTGGTTTGTTCTGAACAGTGATGAAATAATGTGTCACACATCTGTAACAAGTTTTGGATGCTAAATTACTTTTTCAGATGGTACCAATATTAGGGTACAGCTTAACTCTGGAAATGGTGGAGGGTATTTGAAGTCACTGAAGTTTTGTACCTTGTAATTCATTAGAAAGTTTGATGAGGGATTGTGCTAGGACCTCAAGATAAATAGGATGTGAATTAAAAGCTGGTATTTACACTGGTGATTTTCCACTCTCAATGCAGCATTTCACTGAGTGTGAATTTCCCATCGCTTCTCCTAATCTGTAGACTGTCATCTTCCCCACACCTGTTTCACAGATGACTAAATTCTCACCTGTTGTCGTCCAGCTTTCTCCTTATCTCTTCATTGATGTTGTCCTGGGCCATCCTATTATCATTATTATTCCTCTGTGCTTCATTAACTCTTCTTCAGCACACCCTCTTCCAAATTCCCAATATAGTCTCAGCTCCATTGCTACTTCCTCTATTCCTTGTCTTCTACCTGTTGATTTAGAAATCCTATGTAGGAGATTTTTAGGATTTTGTTTTATAAAAATTAAATGTTTAAAAAAGTAAAGAAATGTAAAGCATTCGCTCTAAATGATATGTTTGATACCGGTTGGGAGCCCCATTGTGTTTGTAGATCATTTGCTCGCTGCAGCCTGGCCCTGACGTGACATGTTCCCATCCTGCTGTTCATGGGTCCCACTGGCAGTCTGTCTGGAACTCTGGCCTACCCCATTTCCACAGTCAGATCTGCTTACCATCCATGCTCCCTGGCTATGAGGATGACTTCATGTAGAGAGCTGGGCTGGAGTCTGAAGCTCCTGTGAGGCTCACTGCCCAGGCACGCTCAGCATCTTCATCCCAGGCCCCAAGCTCTCACTCCTGGCCACGGGAGCGGGCACTGCCGGGATCGGGTGTTGTGCAGCTGTCCAACAGCGGATATCCGGAGTGCCACTGCCCCACAGTGCGGCCTGAGCCCTCTCTGGGCAGCAGGATTGCCTCCTGGCAGGAGCAATGGGACGGGGTTCAGGTTGCAGGATTGGCAACCTGCTGAACACTTTTAACTTGGCAGCGTTGCCACCAAGAGGACAGTTGGTCCCGGGGAAGCCGGCACAAATGCCACGCTGCACTCCTCAGAGTTCACAGGCAATGTTCTTCATTGCTCTTGGGGCCGGAGGTGGGCTGAGAATAAAATCTGTGGTGCCAAATTCTCTTCTCTGACTCCGTTTGCTTATTGCATCTGCTCATTTGATTGACTTTGTTGGAATCAAATTTCATTTGATGCCATCTAATATTGCATATTTTAAAAGAGGAAAACCAGATATTATTTTCTGTGGTGTAATTCCCTTTGTAGAAGGGTCCATGATGAAGTCAGGCTGGTTGAGTTCTGAACATTGTGTAATTGCCATTAAAAGTTCCTATATTTACCAGAGCTATTAACTCTTACTAAGTTTTACCATCCAAGTTCTTGAGAGTCACTGATAGGCTTTTACAAAGCACAGAAGCAGATGATTTTGTTGATTCAGTGCAAACTTTTGCTTTTTCAGTAAGTTATTCTTCATTACTCTAAGAGGCTTACAAATACACTATTACTTTGCAGTACCCATGTTCTTGTGAGGTACTGATTTTAGTGTGCTTAGCTACACACTGAAATTTTCCATATAGATCTATGAGAAATATAGCAGGTTATATTTGTAACAGTTTATTTGCTTACTCATTTCTCCTTGAAACAGAAAAACCCTTATGAGCAATACAAGCAATCCTAAAGAGACATCTGATACTCATATAAATAGCTGTTGTTCTTTTACCCACCCATATCTCTGATAATGGGGATTTCTTAAGGGGATTCCATGGGTTTCCATGGGATTTCCAGCCATAGCCATGGCTGGAAATTATTCATAAAAGCATATTGAGTGCCACCTAGCTAGGACCAACATCACAGTGGTAATTCCTCATTACTCATTTTGAAAGAAATGTTATCCTGTCTTACAACTTAAAAAAAATAAGATCAGTAAGTAATGCCAAAGTATTCCATAAAGTGATGTGATTAATGTTCTTCTCACTGGAACTGCTGATGGAAGTAAAGCCTTACTCAATTTCCCTGTGGAGACACAATGAACCAATGTCTTCAGCAATAATTTTTAAGCAGGGAGCTTTCTGCTTATCTCAGCTGTCTCGTATATTCATTCAGAATATTCATTAAATAGTTGGAAAGAGGTTATAATGTGGGTGGATTTTCCCTAAGTCACTAAGGCTTCTTTCACTGAAAACAGGTTGTGGTGTAGCTCTTTCCCTTCCTGCCATCTGAGATCTTACACTTCTTCAACTTTATTTTTGTTTTATGTAACTAATGCCAGATAATGTGACACTTCCTTAATTGAACGCAAGTAGTTCTATGTTCCTCATGCCTTTTATTGTTTTCAGCCAACCACCTGCCACAGACAGTTGCTATATCTATGGCAAATATCAGCTCAGATAGATGACAAGACACACAGCATTTCATTAAGTTGTTATTGCAAGTCAACTTCTTGGTTCCTTTAACTTGGACTTTTTTTTTTTTGTCTGTGAGAAATCATAAAGAAACATTGAACAGCTCTCCTTCTTTACTCGTCATTATTTTAAACACCTACCACATGGGAAGGCAGTAAGGCAGAAAATATTTTTAATGTAGGAAATTTAGCTGCAGAAGGCAATATAAGCTCTTTTTCCCTAGTAAGCCTTGCAGTTTTTGTTGCCTCCTACTGGGGCAGTTAATATGCTGAAGATGATTGGTGACAAAATTGAGCAGTGGCACAGGGCAGCCTTTCACTCCACTACTGCTCCCATACAGTCTTGGCTCAATATCCTGCTCGATGGCTTCTGCCTCTTTGTCTTGATAGTTGTGAATTCTCCAGACCATTGACTAAACTTGTAAACCTAAATGGCTAGTTCCTCTTTCTCAGTTTTTTATTCGCTTTATTGGGAGTTGAAAATGCAGGTGAAGCTTTTGTGTATGGAATTCTGAAAAACAATGCTGAAATTTTCTTACAGACAAAAAACAAGAAGTCATTTTCAATCTGCTATATGCTGAGAAGAAAATAAGGAGACACTTGCAGGGTGAAAAAACAGTGTATGTCTGGCAAACTTTTGGAAATAATAGAACCAGTTTTTGCATAGGCTTTCACCATTTTGTAAAATCATGGTTATTTGCAAGCAGGCTTCTGTGTGCTGTAAAGCAGTGTAGAGTGTCCCAGCAAGTAGTGATACCCTTTTTATTTGCACCCCTTCTAAACCTTCCCTTCTCTATAACACAAGATCTGTCACTGAGTCTATTAAGGCTCAGTCCTATATATTATAAGCAGCTGGAAAACTTCACACACCCACTGAAGGTTCCAATGAACACAAAATACCACAGAACAGATGCCAATAAGAGGTATTTTTAGCAGCTCATGTCACAGTTGCTGTTTTCCTCTGCCATGACTGCTAATGAGCTTTGAAAGACTGGGAGAGATTGTGCATCCTGCAGGAAAAGCCTGAGAATGCCTCTCTCTTCTTCAACATGGGCAGTAAATGTTTGCTTGGGGTCCATCTGAATCTTTATATAAAACCATTACAGCAGACTCTATGTTGGTTATATGGATTGCATTGCATACCTCTTTTTCATATCTTAATTTCTATGCATGACAATTTATTGTTCATTTGCTCTGTAATACTGGCTGCTAGAGGTAGTATTATTGTAAACAGACCTTGACTGAGTGAACAGTTTTTACTAGTAGTTAATGTAATTTTCTTACATTTTCTTGGCTTTGGACAGGGCATATTTAAAATGTAAGGAAATCCATTACATACATTTTCAACTAAAGCTGAAGTTGTTTATAATTACATAATAGAAAAAAGAAAAAAACCAACTAAAAATGTTGCTGACTGAGTGGAAGAAAGTCATCCTTATGGTGGGATTTCTTATTCTTTCTCCCTTACCTTGCACTATTATATCACACAGAACATAGCATGTTCAGTTCCCAGGAGAAAGCCAGACTGATATCTAATGTGTAACCAGCTGGGTGTTTACCCTTCATTATTCATACTGACAAGACATGAAAGGAAGAAATAGAAAAAGAAGAAAATCTAAGATTGTTGGAGTAGTTGTTTCTTTCTGACTTAAAAAATGCCAGTTCACAAATTCAAGTGACTCAGGAAAAAAGCTGCTGCATAGTCTCTCAAGTTATTTGCTGTTTTTATAGTATATGTTCATAGAAATTAATGACTGACACATTGAGGTGTGTGGCAATTAGCCTGTTTTTCTGTAGAAATAGGTTTATTATTCCTGTGTTTCTTGAAGAACAATCAATGAGTGTACAATGGCAGAGAGCACTGCATGGACTTCCTTTCACTAGTCCAGACTGAAAGTTGTTCCATAGTTTTTAGCCAAGTGTAGAAACCTGTGTAAACCCAGAGAACAATATCTCACAAGATCTCAGAAGATGAGTGGAGCTGAGTCAGAGAAGAACTAAATTTCAAATGGTTGGGTGATGACACCCTTTATATAAGGCTGAGAGTATTGGCATTGTTCAGCCTGGAGAAGAGAAGACTTCAGGGTGATCCAATTGCAGACTTCCAGTACCTCGAAGGAGCATGCAAGATGGAGAGTCTATTTAGAAGGGTGTGTAGTGACAGGACAAGGGGAAATGGCTTCAAACTGAAAGACTGGATTTAGATTGGATTGGATTGGATATTAGGAAGAAATTCTTCATTATGAGGGTGGTGAGACACTGGGACAGGTTGCCCAGACAATTGTGGATGCCCCATCCCTGGAAGTGTTCAAGGCCAGGTTGGGTGGGGCTCTGAGCAACCTGGTCCAGTGAAAGGTGTCCCTGCCTGCCCATGGCAGGGGGGTTGGAACAAAATGATCTTTAAAGGCCTTCAGGTTTTGAACATGTAGCCAAAATTGAGATTTTGCCTTCTTTAGCTCCTGAAAAGATTTATTTTGTTGTTGACTGTTACACCACATTGTCATTTGGCCATTTCTGAGGAACAACAACATGTGATGTCTTCAGTTATTTCTTTCTTTGTCCAGGACTGTGCCATCAGTGCCAATCTGATCTTTTTTTGCTCTTTTTCTCTGTCTGTTGCCTAGTATCTTTACTGTTTCTTCATTTTTTCAATCTTCTTTGTTTTTCTTTGTTGCCTTTTGAAGATGTTTTCTGTTCTTTACCATGTGTGATATTCAGCAGTTGGGCTCTTTTTTCCATATAATTTATAATGTTTTAAGAGGAGACCTGAATTCTTACAGCAAATTACCTGTGAAATATGCTAAACCATAGACGGTCTTGCTAGAGATTATGATAAAATTTTAGAAATCTTTGCTTTAAAAAATTTCCATATGTTCATTATCACTGCAGCTATCTTCTTGTTCAGTGTCAGGAATATTAACTATCATGGTTAACTATTATGAATGGCTAACTACTGCATTACCTGGAATACCCTGAGATTTTTAGTAAACCCTGGAAATTACTTTTGTGTCTACATCAGCCTATTCCATTGACCTTCTGTCAAGATCTTGAATTTTTTGCAGTCCTTCAGCTGCCAAATATTGGCTATGAAGTGATTAGTTTTCTGAAAAATCCACTGCTGGCCTCGGTAATGAAGATAAATTCACTGGATTTCCATCTCTAAAGATTAACATTTGAATAAGAATACAGATTCTGGTGAATTTTGCTTAGATCCAAACTAATTTAATCATTCTGTAGCATTACTATTTATTAAAAACAAAGGTAAAATTTATAAAGAGAGACATCTATCACAATGAAAAAAAGGGAAAAAAATACTAATTACGGTTCCTTCATTCAAAAGTGCTTTCCTTTGAATAAATGCAGTTATGTCAAATTGTGGATAGAAAAAACATTGACTGTTTCTTATCCCATGTAGTTAATTCTTCTTTTTAAAGGGTAAAATTGTAAATTTTCTGAAACTACTGGCAAACATGAGTGTTTAATGAAAAGAATATTGGCACTGTTGATTCCCTCAATACACACCCATATGTCACCAAGTGTGATACTAGATGCCTGCATACCTCCAGCATCACCTTTTAACCACTATTTTACAAAAGCTGAACCAAACCAGCAAGACTAGCATAGGCTTGTTTCCATGACCAAACTGTGTGAAAAGAATATCACCACTTTGTATTTATGTAAGCTTATTTAAGATTTCCCATCTAAATAAGTTTTTGAAATGCAGAGTATGCATTTTAGCTTTTTTCTTTCTTCAGCAGCAGCTAGGTACCTTCTCTATATTCCTGGGCAAATGTGGGGTGAAATTGTTGCATGTAAAGATTTTTAGGTTTTATAAGATGTTTTTTAAAGCCTGCACCAAGGCTACCTATGCTTCTATGAACTAAGCCTGAGACTTATCTTCCATACTAGCAGGAGACTTAAATATTCTCAGGAAGAGGATTAAATATCTTATCTTGTAAAGGTAGTGCCTTAGAGCCATTGTCCTTTAAAAACAAGGAACAGTGGTTGCTGTGTTTACTTTAAACATGGAGAAAAATTACTTTCCTGAGTTAGCTTTCAAACTAACTTTATGAGGTGTAAGGAGATGCAAAAAATATCAGGATATTAGAAATCTACAAGAAAATAAAAGTACACTCATAAATATTTCAATAGGAATAGTGGATTAAAAAAAATGTAAGAAGATAAAAGTCTTTTTTATATTCAGTGGAAATGCAGCAGCATATGTTTGCAAAGAAGACTCCAGTACCTTCTATCTGTTTCCTAGTGTGGTTGTATTTTATGTTCTTTCATTAGGAGCTGAAAACTGTTCTCTGTCATTAGCAACTTGTAAAATAAGTAACAGATGCTTTCACTGTGTGTGGCTGAAAGAGCTTGGGTTGTTCCACTTAGTATCCCTCTAGCCAAAATAGCTGTTTTACCAAGCAGTGACTGATCTGGATAGAATCAAGGTGGGTTCTATAGTAAAAAATCTGAATGGTGTTTTAAAGAGAAAATGTGCATTTCTTTAGATTCTGTGCAATTTGGAGAAGTCATGGGATTTGAAATAGCAAATACTGAGGTGAGGTTGGTCACTTGGCAGTGGGGTTTGGAATAATTTTTTTCTTCTTAAAGAAAACAAGAACATTCAAGACGAAAATATGAAATCAAATATCCACAATCCATGGATACTGTATAAATAAGTAATTTAATCCAGAAAGAAAGCTTTTTTAATGCAATAAAGGCTTCCAAAATTTTTCACGCAAATTTTCTTTTTGGGATGAAAACCAGTTGGAGAGTTATCTTTTATGGGATTTAATATAAGCAAACTTTTTTTTTTATTATAACCCATTGGACTTAAAAGATATATGTGGCGAGAATTATATTCCCTTTCTCTAAATTCTGGTTTTATTTCTGATTTCATTTTATCATATGGAAACTAAAATTTAATCAAGTGAAAAATGTCTTACTATTCAAAAGCCAGAATATTCACAGACAATATTGATTTGTTGGACCATGGCACATTGTTTGCAGTGAATGTAGGAAAAAAAAAAAAAAAAGAAAAGAGTATATAAAAAGGCAGTGTTAGCAGACTACTTTCCAGAGCCTTAGCAATATCAGTGGCTTAATTGTGACAACATCCATGCTAAATAAGCATGGTTCCTTTTTTCGGAATTGGTAAATGAATGCAGAAAGGCAAAACATCCACTCTTTCAAAAGCAGTCACTGATAGCCCCTGCCTGATTTACAGCAGGTTAGACTTGATTCTGAGAAACCAGGGCAGCCACAATTCCCACTGAAGTGCTGCCAAGCCGAGGACTGATTATTACAGCAATAAATCAAGGTAGGCTGTTTGCAGCTGTTGGAACACATCTCAGTAGGATTGTAGCATCCAGTGTAAGTAATAACAGGAGAGGTACTGACACAACAGAAAAGAGTATTTGAGGTAAGTTACTGAACCCTTGAGTGGTGACCTGCCCTTTTTTATGTTTTGAATCCATCTGCTAAGGTGTTAGTGTTACCTGGGTCATAGGATAAAGTATTCAGAGACAGCTGTAGTTCTTTTTCTTTTCTTGCAACAGTGCTGTATCATTTTGGCCACTCTGCTACACTTGGGTTGTGCAGAGCAGATAAATACTTTCTCTTTAAAGTAAAAAATTGTTAATAGGATCACTATCTGCCAGCTTCTTTTTAACCCTCCCTATTCTTTATGTTGTGCCAGCCTGTCACAAGCATGGCTGTGATCCAAGAGCTGCTCTCATGTGGCTGACACAGCTTTGGAAGTTTATTTGCTGTAAAAAGGCAGAGAAGTGGAATGGTTAGGCGAGCTACCCTTCCCTTTGTTTTCTGACTCCCAGAGTGAAGTGAGAAGCAATGCCACTCAGAACAGCTGGAAGGCAGTTTCTTTCTGCTCCTTGTAGTGTGGGATGCTTTGGAAGGTGACTCCTGCTGCCCCTGAACAGGCACATCTGAGAGATTTGGCCAGACACTTGAAGGGACAGTCGTTTCCAACAGGCTGATGGAATTGTTTAAATTCCATTAGGCCCCAAACTGAAAATCAGGTCTTGTTCAGGACTGCTATTAGAGTTAAGATTTAGAAAGAAGGGGTAAAGGCCTACATGTAAACTACCCAAAACCTTGTATGCTTTTTGTGGATTGGAGTTAATGAGGTGAGTAAGTCCAAACCAGGAACAGAGTTGAAGAGCTGAGCATATGACTCGTGCTGGCAGGATTTGCCCCATAGGCACTGGGAAGAGAGGTGGTTGAGGAAAAAAAATGGGCAAGGATATGAATGGACTTCCCCTGCCAAAAATATCTGTGTTATCCAGGTAGTGAAGGGCTGAAGGAAGGACCCAGGAAGAAAAGATAAATTTGAGAAATACTTAGAATAAAATAAGGAGACAATTTCCTACATGTGACACTTCCTCCCTGCATATTGAAATGCTGTTATACATGTGCACATACTTCAAAATTTCTGGTCCTCCATAGTCAGTGGCTAAAATCCAGTCTAAATGAACAATTGAGAACTCTCTAAATGCAGATGAGATGAAGCTATATAATCTTTCAAATCTTGCAAATGGCCTCTGTTTCTTATCAGTCATATTCCTCCTAATGGGAAGCTAACTAAAATAAATGGAGAAGACAGGAAAAAAAAATCAAAGTTAAATTTCAACTAAATTACAGATTTTATTGGTCAAGTTTCCAGACTATAAAAATATTGCATTCTTTATAGTAAATGTTTTAGTATTAACAGTGCTCAAAATCCAACAAATTGTAAACTGATTGTAAATAATGAGAATTAACCATGCTATTTTAAATTATCAGGGCCAGAATTTAAAACAAAACTAATAACCTAAAAAAAATATAAATTTCTTCTTTAGGCTTTTTTAGCTATTCCTAATGAAACATTAACAAAAGTATATTTCGTCTTAAGATATAGTTCTTAAAATTGTGTTGATTACATTAGGTATATCCATACTAGATTTGACAAGGCTGTAATATGTTATAGCATGTTTGTGACCAAAGCATAATGCAAGACCTCTTACTTGTGAAAAACAAGTAAGGTAGGTCTATGTCCTTCATGTTATTTCAATAAACCAGTCGGAAGTCATTCAAATCAGCAATTTCATGTCTGCTCTGGCCTTTCACATATCACACGTGTAGCTTCTGAGTCAAAGTCTGAGCCAAAAAAAGAAATTTCCATCTGCAGAACCAGTAATTGTTCATTAAAATTCCTTTCCTCATTTGCAAGAGTTGAACTAATAAGCATTATAATTTGGCTGGTATTTCAGGAATTAGTAGCAGCATTATTACATTAGATGTGTAAGATTTTCAGCTTCTGTGAGTCATTAGCTTTTTAGAGAGATTGTAAGTGAATTGGTTAAGTGAATAAATTCTTAAAGAGTCAATAGCCATGCATGGCATGAATTAAAAACTGGTAAATGGTAAGCCTCAAATTTTAACTCATTTTCACTGGGCAGTGATTATCAAGGTGATTTAGGATAGTCCATTAGTATTCCCCATTCTTTCCTCTGCACTATTTAGTAAAACAGATACTGCAGGCAGAAATAAAAATTGAAATTAAAAAAAAATATTTGAACCAAGGTTATATGATTTTACAGCTCTGCAAAGATTATTTTAATATCTCAAAATTGGGTCATTTGGTGAATCTATGGAATCTGTAGTTTGCTAGCTCCCACTGCAGTTACATATGTCTCCTTCAGCCAGTATTATTTCCTTCTCCAAAGGGTATCTACACTTATCCTAGGGCAGCAGCACCAGTACTCAGATGACGCATCATAAATAATTGTCATAATTTTTGACAACAAGTTAGAATCAGCAGGAGTAAAAAGTTTTCACAGATTCTGCACTGACTGCACTGTCCCAAAATTAATCCCTTTTCTACTTCTGATAGTGGGAGAAAAAAGGAAAGGATGCACCCCTTATCCCTCCAAGCTCAGTTTGTACCCTTCCTACACTGAATCCCATTATTTCCTGTTTGTGAGTGGATGAGCCATTTTAGCCAAAGGCATGTACCCTCCCAGTGATTAGCTGATTTATGATTGTCACTTGGTGGTTGCTTTCAAAAATATAATGTTTTCCTGACTGTTTGTTCAGAGTGCTTTATCAGGTAGTTTGGCACATATGTGTATGCTGTCATGGCCAACAGGAGAGGAGATTATTAATGGCAAATCCTGAGGTGTGGAAAAATGCAGGGCAGGCATGCACATGCTCATGTAAGAGATGGGAAAGGGACCCTCGCTGGCAATAGCCAAGCGGGCCACAAAGTCTTTGGCTACCTTCATTTCTTCTTCCACTCACTTTTCTCAATAAATCAACTAACAGACCCTGAATGTTTTGAAAAACTCGTTTTGCTTTGCTTTTTATCTGGCAAAATAATGTGGTTTTTTTGAAAAACCTGCGTTCAGTTGCCAGTGTCCACATACTGGGTTCTGGCACAGATGTTGTAGGTTCACTACCTTACTTTACTTTTTAGTTATCCCTCCGGGTGCTGATGGTTAATCCATGTTTTTTTAAGTTGTCTTCATAGCTACCTTTCTCTTCCTCTCTTAAAGAAAGGAGATACACATCTGAAATGAACTTTGATCAGGCAATTTTCTGGAAATCCTGTCATGGTGTAATCTTATCTATGACAGGCAGGAAAATCAGGGGAACTTTTTTTCTGCATTTGCTGCTTACTTTGAAAACTGTAATTAAATATGCTATCATTATCCATATTTTCCATTTCACTGTATTACAAGTTAATATGTATGTCATGTTAAACATCCTAATATAACTACTTCATTGAACTGGTTTTATTTTTTCCAGAAATATTTTACTAACAACTAAACGTAATGGTAAGCATTTTCTCTTTGCATCTGTTGTCTGTTTAGGACAGGTCTACTATTTCAAAGATTTTCAGTGAGTAATGAAATGGGAAACAGAAGGCTGTTGCTCACACCAATTTTCAAGGAAAAATTCTTTTATGATTTCTTTGTAATTCAGTCTTCTTGAGGTTTATGATTCATAGTATTTCTCTGCCTTTGTGATTTTGTAACAGAATATCAGCTTTCTATTCAACAGTTAGTGGAAGACAGCTTCACTGAGGAGACTTTCTTAGACATCAGGAGTGGAGAGAGGGAGAAATTTTTCATTTTTTCATTTTCTCTCATGAGTATGTGAGAAATCTTAAAGTGCATTATCAAATTATTTTTGGCTTTCAAAACTATTTCTTTTATTTGTTCCCAGCTTTTACTATATTCCTTCTAAGTGGTAAACTCATCTGAATAACTCACACTGTGCAACCCTGTGAAGGATCCTGTCTCTCCAGTGATGACAGAAACAGAGATAGAGGGGTTAGCACTGCTGGGCTGAAGTTTCTTTTTGGAAATCCCATACTTTGACTCTCTGCTAACATCTACATATTTAAATCAGAAAACTGTGAATTGAAACAGATGGTTTACTATTAGCTCGTGCATCTGGTTATACATATACCAATGAGAAGATTTCATATTCTGTAATTTGCTTGATTTGTTAATTAAACATCTTTAGATGTCCTCTTGTTTTAAAATTGATACTGGACCACCATTTACAGCAGAATGAAACTGTCTACGTAAGGAAGAAAGTGAATATGTGCTAACTACAAGATAAAATTTTGAGCAAAACACAGCCAAAGACTTAGAAAGGAGATGAAGATGATAGAAATAGGACAGAAAAAAAAAAGGAAATAATTTCTCTTGAAACAGAAACTGTGAACTGGAGTGATGAAAGAAGACATTCAGAAACCTCATAAAGAGCTGTTGGTACCTAGTGTGAGAAGCCATGTATACAAAATTAGTTAGTGTTGATATTTGCAGGAAATCCACATCAAGCCCTAGGGAAGATATGTGACTTCCATTGCTGGTTACTTTTCCCAGTGTTGTTTCAGACTGGAGCTTTGTAGCAGAGGCTCCAACATGGAGCAAGTCTTGCAGGTGAGGATCTGAATATTTTCTTGCAGGAAAGCTTTGACTTTGACTGTATGGTTCTCTGACAGACTTTTTTTTATTGAACAAAATAATAGTTCAGTTGCTCCATAGCTGGGTGATGGTGTAGACTGTTTTCATATTCTGGAGGATAGGAGGATTCTGAGTTCTGAATCACAAACTGTGGTTTCTGGCCACTTGCTGAAAAACATGCCAGTACCAGAGGATGGAAAAGGGACACTTATTTTTCAAAGGACTTCAGGAAAGATCCTTTATATGATGGCTGAATAAACCTGGTAGCTGTAATTAGTACAAAATAATTAAAAGAAATTACAATAAAAAGTAAAATTAGTACATATGCAAATTATGTGATACTGTGCCAGTGTCAGAATGACTTTGCAAAGGAGAATTAAGCTCTATACCCACTGGCACACTCTGAGCGTTTCCATGATCACTTGAAGGGGAAATATTTGATGTGATCTTGGGTCATACCAAAGGCTTTTGACAGGATGCTTCACCAGAGCCTCCTAAACAAAGTTACCCTGGGATAAAAGGGGGATTCCCCACAGAAGAAAAATGACTAAAGGATAGTAAACATAGTTCAGAAAGAATTTTCAGTTTTTACAGAGTATTTGTATCACCAGTGTAATCCCATATAATGTATGCGATCAGAACACTTACAAGTGGTTTGTAAATGGTTGAGTAAAGAAATTTTAAATGTCATGTTATTTAGAAGAACTGTTGTCAAGAACTGCAGAGGGATCATATGACAACTGTGTGACCTCATATTGAAATGAAATTCAGATGTGGAGTGATGCACAGGGGAAAAAGAAGCAATCCTCCCTTCGGACACTGAGCAATGGGCTATTAGCTAACAAATGCCACAAGGGGTGAGATACAGGAGTTACAACAGACTATTCTGTGATAAAGTGAGCCAAAAGTTCAGCATCAATCAAAAGCAGCAAACGCAATGCTTGGAATTTTTAGAAAGAAGAACAGAACAAAGCATAAAACTTTATGCAGCTGGGCATGTGTGTTAGTTTTGTGAATGCTGTGTACAGTTCTGTTTTCCTGTGTCTCCAAAAGGGTGTTCTGAAACCGGAGAGGAATCAGATGGTCAAGAAGTATGATAAAAGCTTTGTGAACAACTTTTATACTAAGGATTGTTAAGATGTGCTAGATAGAACTCTTTAAACTGAACAAGGCTTGAGCTTGGGGTGTGGCACAGCAAAGGTGGGTAAGACACTCAGACCTTCCACTAAAAGTAGTAGGGGACATGAAATAAAACCAGAGACTACCTGGCCAACCAGAGCACTGGTTCTTCACTCAGAGTGGAGTTGAGCCAGGGAACTTCGTTGTGTTTACACAGTTTAGATGGATTGGAAAAGAAACTGGACCAATTCATGGAATTAAAAACATTGTCTGTCAACTGCAAAGATGCTATGTCTGGCTAAGCCCAGGACAGCACTCTCAGGAAATAACATTATGCATTTTGTTATTATACAATTGCCTGGGCTCCTTCCACTGAGCAGTGACAGATGCTGTGCTTGAACCCTTGGTACTGTCATCGTCATGTTCTTTCATCTCTTTGGTACTATTTGATGTCTGCTATGCATCTGTACTTAGCCTTTGAACTCAGAAGACTTAATGAATTTGCCTGGTGTGCATCAACTAGAAGAACAAATATGTCCCTTTACAAAAATAATGTATAACACACAAAATACTGTAAAGTGAGTTGGAAACCCAAATAAGGTATGGACCTTTCCTTCTTTTGGTATCCAAGACACCTTGATCTATTATACACATTTTATTGGCAATGATTTGTTCATATATAGTATTCCATTAAAAAATTGGTTGACCTGTTATCCCATTACATCACTACATACTAAAATCTAAATTTTATAACATATACATGCAGGAACAAGACTCTTGATTCACCAGCATGTACGTATAAGGAGAGTGGCTGGCATAATATGTGGAAATATGTGTATATTAAATAGATGTAGATATTTTAATTACAAAAACTAAATTATTCTGTAATTTCATGTAGTGTAGAATTTTAAGAGAATTAAGTAAATTTGATATCGTCATTTTAGAAAATCAGTATATAAATATGAAAGGTTATCATTATGACATTGAATCTGTTGCTTGCAGATTGCAATTGAATGTCAAGGGAAGAATTTATTAACCCACTGATATTTTCATCTTCTGAAATGATAAGAAAGCAAAAATAAAATTATGTAATTAAACTGTTGATAGACATAATAAGGCCTTAGGAGATTATATAAATATAATTCAGTTTTTCCTCTCAGGCTGGATCTCCTGATATGATTAGCCTTTTCAGTGTCACAGAAAGCAGAAGATTATCATATACTAAATTTAGGCACTGGTCATTCTTAATGGATTAGAACCAGGGAAAGTGAATGCATCTGTCTGAGTTTTTAAAAGGTTACTAGCTAGTAAGTCAAGAGAAACCCCATATAGAAAACACCTGAAAACGTGCATCCTATATAATTAAGGTCCTGTTAAAAATCTATGCATGCAAGGAGTGACTAAATTCACCTTGAAGTAGTATGGACAAGCTTAATCCCTACATACTGCATTGCTGTCAGTGGCATTGGCTGTGGGATGATCTGAGATTTGTGTACGAGGGTGTGTGTGATATTTTCATCCAGCTAAGAATTTGAAAAGACCAGATGAGTGCTGTGTTAACACAATCCTGTCATCCTTGCTGTAAAGAGCACAGAAGTAAACTGCAGGAACACTGTACACTGAAAACTTGCACGTCTCTGTTATGTTAAACAGCAGACTCATCCAGAAGATGCATGGTCTCTACAACTTTTTCTGTGCTGTCTCGGCAAAGCTTTAACTCCTCGTGCACCCGTGGTGAGTACCCATGGGCATCCAGCCTGGGAGGTTGCTCCCCAGGCATACAGTGAAACAATACAAGATGAATATGAATTTAGGAGGTTTTAGATTTGGGGTTGTGAGAGTTTTTTGGTCCTACTAATCCACCACATTCTATATATCTAGCCATTCTGATGCAAAGTATTTCTCCACTTTTGTTTTAAAATATTCCTTAATAGAAGGCTTATGAACATTGGAGTATTAAGACCATAAGGTAGCCTGAATTAAGTGTTACTTCTGTCTTCAGACCTACAAATGAACTTGCTTTCATAAGGTGTTTATATGCTTTTTGTTACTTGGAGAATACTAAAGGTCTTCATTTAAGTGAAAGACAAGATGAAACTTTATATATAAATTAATAAGTAAAAAATAATGATGAACACGCATTCGTGCACATATGTATAACATACTTTGTATCGCTACTAGCCAGGCAAAAGCAAAGGCTTTGCTGCAGTAGCTTTTAACATTTGGGAACAGCTGTGCCTCCCCTATGCTGTTTAAGTCTGATCCTCTGCCAATCAACAGTTGTGCCAGGATAAGAGAAAATTTGCACATAGTCATAGTTGGCAGCTCAAATCTCCTTGCCAGCGAAGCACACAACACCCCCTGTACATTTTCTTGTGGTTTAAATAAAATGTCACTCTCAGGCTGGCACTATCTATTACTCTCAAGTGCTGCCTGTCTGTAGCCCTGCCAGTGCAAACGAAATGTGAGTGCCATTCCCAGCGTTGTTGGGTGGCAGCAGTGGCAGAGCATGCAGGACAGACAGTGGCCATCCAGACAGACTGTGCATGGCTGTCCATATGCTGGGGGGGGGGCTGATGTGCCACAGTGGTGAGAACACACAGCAGAGGGGTGGTGGGAGCCAGTGATGGCACCCAGCAGGTGGGCTTTGTGACAGGAAGCAGGGCACTCTCCCAGCTCGGTGGCTCCTGTCTCCCTCAGCACAGTGAAACCAGGGGGCTACAGTGCAGCAATCCATTTCTAACAAACGCATCTCCCAGTACAAGCCAAGGTACAGTTCTGTCTGCCTGATTTTAGGTTTTTGCTATTTTCCTTTCACCTCATGTCCATGCTGTAAGTCATCCCAGACCCAACAGCATTTTCTGTACCACATGCTCTTTGTCCTGCAGTGCTTTACATGACTTCTGTGCTTCCCTTCATGTGTAACATCTATTGAAGATGATGAAAGGTCTATACGTAAAAATTATCACAGATTGTCTAACAGGAAACCCAATTCTCTAGTTACATCTGTACATATATTTTCACTACCATCTTTGACTCATGTGTTTTTCCTCCTTTAGATGAGCTTCATTCTTATAGTAATCATTCTTCTTGCAAGCAATGAAGGCAGGTCACTGAGTTCCTGCAAAACTGTCCTCTCTTCATGAATACACTTTTATGTAATAAAGTATAGATTTATAGATCTATTTATAGATTTATGCTATAAAGTATAGATTATCCACCACATATGAGAACACCTTAGCATTATAAATGATCTGGAGAGCTCTCTCTAACGTGCAGAAATCACAGAGAATTAAGTGCTAACTGTTGGCAAAATATAATGATGAAGCAATGTTTTGTTGCAATTACTGTGAATAGACACTGATGTCTTTTGCGTCAAGATGTTTTCAGCACATCTTCTAGAAATCCACACAACTCAGTTATGTTCTGTGAGCTTTTTCTGGTGTTAATTTCAAAGCAGATACTTCACAGGTTTCAGGAGAAATTTTGCTTTTGAACCCAAGGGAAAAAACAACAGTAAAGAGGTCTGAAATGAAAAGTGGTTTTTTTTCTTTTACTATGAATCTCTCTCAGAAAAAATAACAGCGTGTGAGAGGATAAAGGGCAGCATTTCCAAAATTATCTAAGCATCATTGCAGCCTTAGTTCCATTTTCAAAGTGATGTAAGCACTTTGGAGCTTAAGGGCTCCAACAGGTTCAGATAATATCCTTATTGTAGTCAAAATTTGATAAAGTACTCTAGGTACCTAATTCACACTGAAGTCTAAGTTTTTTGATGCTCTCATAAGCCCTGCTAGCTACCTCTCTGAATCAATATGAAGTCTCCTGAAAATTGGACACTTAATTTCACAAAAATTCAGTGGTATTCAAGTGCTAAAGTCACTTCTTAAAATAGGCTTTAAAATCCTAAGCTGCATAAAACCTGACTTTTAAAAGCATGAAGACACTGACAGATGCAGAAATGTGTCAAAGAGGAATTTTCCTAAACCCCTGAGGATGTTAAGAGAACACAAAAAAGGGAAAAAGGAAAACAGTCAATTCACATATCAAATATCTCTCCACTAACAGAAAAAGCAGATAACACCACTCTATCAAAGCACTAATATTTTTAGTAGCTATGAAGCTTTGACTCTTAAAGCTGCATAAATGGCTGGACATGCCAGAAGATGTTAGTTGTAGAAGTGTTTATGGAATAATCAGCTCCATTCAAGTCTCACAAATACACCTCCTAATCTCACACCTAAAGTCCTCTATTATGGTCTTCATGAGAGAGACACAGGATCCTAAATTGGGCTCGCCCAGTGGTAGTGAGCAGTTCCTTGTCAGTACATCCCATTAGCAGTCAAGGACACACAGCAAACTTGCGGGGGAGCAGGAGAACTGGAGTTATTACACTTGGGAAGTACAGAGGCTACATTTATCCTAAAAAATTGTAAGGCTAAATGTCAGCACATCTATCCTAAAAATGTGTGATTCT
Organism: Phainopepla nitens; assembly: GCA_013400175.1. Lineage (NCBI taxonomy): Eukaryota > Metazoa > Chordata > Aves > Passeriformes > Bombycillidae > Phainopepla > Phainopepla nitens. The sequence continues at coordinate 711,703 of VXBQ01008972.1, read as the reverse complement.
GGTAGGAGATTGTCTTTGCTCTGTGGCTGCAGGAATGACCCCTGGAATAGCTGAGGCCCGTAGTATGGAACCATCTCCCAGATAATCCCTGTGCCCTGTTGGGGCAGGGTGGTCCAAGCCAGAGACTGCTGCCAATGGGCATCTTGGATCTTGCCACCTTGCCTTGGTCAGGCTTGTGCTACTAACATCATCTAAGCCATGCCACCTGGTTTGAAAGCTGGAGAATTTCTCCTTGCCGGGTATGGCAAGGGTACAGCAAAGGGTATTGTGTTAGTAGAAGATATAAGAGGAACCTTACAGCTGTTGGGTGCAGCTGTGAGGAAATCACTAGTTTTGCTGCTTACTTCTTCTGTTAAGATTTAACCTTTAAGCATTGTGACAGGCTATTTTTTTCCAGGATCAAGAAGGTGACAGTCCACGACAATATGAAGTCAAAAAACACTGTCAGAAGTGTTTCTGCTTTGCTTCTCCCTATTTTTAGTCCATTTCTCTTGTTAGCCATGCGATGCTTCACTACTGCATTACCCCAAGTGCTGTTAGAGGCCTAAACAAGCAATGTCACTAAGCCTGTTTTCACAGCCAAAGATTTAGCACCCAGCACGTATTGGAGAATTTCCCTAGAAGAAAGGTGAAGTAGTGTGTATGGAAAAACATGCATTCAGAACAACTCAACTCATGCTACTGTGATAATGTTAGAAAATTCTATGTTTTCAGTAAGGTAAGATCAGTAAGGCACCAGGACTGGAAATGCTTGTTTTGTCTTCTCTTTGAAAGAGAAGTTTACAGTAAAAAACTCCCCAAAAATTTGTTAACATATACAGATCTCTTCTAATAGTTATTGTATTTGATATTTTTCTGCTCCTCACAAGCAAATTGATTTGGTACTTAGTTGTAGCAATAGTCAGTGTCGTCTATGTCGAAAACAGGGAGTGCAAGAAGGCCTCAAGTTTACAACCAGTGAAAACTTAGTTCAGTGTCATTATCACCATGTGAAAGCCAATAAAGTCATGTTAATGCCAGTCTTCTTCATGAAAGTTCCTGGTGCATGTTCTCTGCATAGATACCTTTTTCCTACTCTCTCTTAGAGAAAATGCAGACTGGTTTTGATGGACTATCTGTAAGAGTTCGGCACACCTGACTTCCACTCGGCAAGCACTAATTTCCAGTCATTGTTTGGTGCCCTGATAAGTGGATCTGAAGGCAGAATGGTCTTTCCAGGGAAGAGGAGGGTGAGCAAGTGAAGCTTTGGATGAGGTGTGCACTACCACCACACATTGCCCTCATCACTTTAGTTTGAACAGCTGAGGGAAGAGTCCTAGGAGTGGCTGAGATGTCTTCATAAACTCAAAGACTTCTGGCACTACCAGCTTTGGTTTTGTAGGTGAAGTTAAATTAACAGAAGGAACCTATAGTGGTAAAGAAAAATGTTCTGAATTATTTAACTGGGGCAAAAGTTCACTGGCCTTTGTTATTCAAAACTGATTTGAGTTTATAGCATTTGTGGTTGGACACAATTTAGCAGAGTGTACGCTTCTACTTACTCTGTACAGACTACAGAAAACTGACTAATAAAACCCTCATGTTGGGTATAGTCCAAACTATAATTTAAAGTTTTTTCCAGTGTGAGATTAAACCTGTTTTTTCCTACTGATTAATATGGTGCCAGAATAATTTATGTCAGATTCACATGATGATAAAACTAAAGGGAGCTCCACTGGTAATATGTTACTGTCACTGTTTGATTCAATGGATTCATACATTGTTGGCATTGTTTTCTTCACTAGCCTTTATCTGTAATGCTCAGGCTGCATGAAGGGATTCCTTTCTGTCCAGAAATGTGATGCAGAGAATTAGGTAGTTGCCAAATCTTCTTCTGTATAGTAACAACACATTTTATACGTAATACCCCTGGGTGATATTACTAGGTATACAAATGGGGAGGTTGGGCAGGGAGCAACCAGCACAAAACAGGCTGGGTTGTCCCAGTAATCTGACCTGTGGAAAAAAAAAGCAGTTATTAATCCCAAATTTTCCAAGTAACTTGGCCATGAACAAGTAAGCTGAACACACCAAGCACATGTCTGAGAGCTGAAGAAAGCAGGAGAACACAATTTTTGTCTTTAATAGCTGATCTCCAGCTTCCAAGTGAACATCCCCCTTCTCCTGGTCTCCTCTCTCTCTAATTTTTCCAAGACAGAAAAATGTTTTTGTAAATTCCATAAGGAACTATGGTTGACTCTCTCTGTGAGATTCAGACAATAAACATTATAATGAAGGATGTTACGGTCCAGTCTCCTTTTAATTTGATGACACAAATTAGATACACAAAACTTCCATTACTCCTTTTTTGTTTCCTAGGAAATTTTCTCCAGGTTGTTTTTGGTTTTTTTTAATATAGTCTCTTTCATAATCTTATGAGACTCATACTAAAACAATTTAGGTTTCCTGCCGTGTACAACCCTTTCAGAACTCTAATCCTCAGATGTTCAAATATCTTCCTGTAATTTTAAGTATTTTTTGTTCATGCTGCTGTATAACCAATTTGCTCTCTTGTATTACATTATGTAAAACTTATAAACTGTTTACACTAACTCAGTAGTTCCACATATATATTTATTATATTTATTAGAGATATACACTTCCGCAGGTTACTGATGGGAATAACTTGTAACTCTCCATAATGCCTTTGATGGAAGTGCACTTACTGCCATTCAGGATCTCCACCTGTCTCTGACGTGCCTGTAACTTCCATCAATTGTTTATAAGCATTTATATATTATATATCATAAGCCTAAAGCTTATTTTTGAAATAATTATTTTCATTATAGCATCCTGTAATATTACAACTTCTGTGAGTAACACTAAGTCAACAGGGAGGTCTTTTATATTTTTATCAGAATAAATGTGCACTTAGTTTGTAATACAGTAAATTCCCTACTGTATTAATAAAACTTCTGTGTGATATCTGAATTCGTGAATATTTGGAGGCTGAAGTTAAAATAAAACAAAAATGTTTATCCAGAACAGAGTACTTTTAGCTCTAACATGAGGGGTTTAAAATACTGGAAAAAACCCTGCCCAACATTTTTCTTTTTATGCACAGACGTAGGAAATTAATTAGTACCTTGAAAACAGTGTTGAATTAACTTCTGTTAAATAAATACTAATATTCAGAATTTTTGACATTTTAATTTTGACATTTATTGGTCTTTTTACTCTGCATGATTTTAATGTTTTCATTTTTAAGATATTTTTCAGTTATTTCCTTATTCTAAGTGATATAACAATAAGACATCTAGGCCCAAATCTCCATTCCCAAAATAATGAGATATGTAATAGAAGCATTTTTATTTTTCACAGCAAAAGGAAATACATCATGTTATAAAAATACCAGCTTCAGTAGAGCAATAGAAAAACTTTAGACAAATGAGTCATTTGGCACTACAAATGAGATAATGTAGATTCTGCAAACTTATAACTTTGAGGATTCAGGTAGAAGAAAGTAGATAAGAAAGGAGATAAATAAATACTGCTATGAAAATCAAACAAAAATATTGTGGCACTTGAGATACCTCGATTAACATAATGTAGGTTTTTCTTTTCTCACAAGAGCACAGATAGCTAAGAATAAGGGGGGGAAGTGGTCATTGTATTTTTAGAGTAATATACTTGCTTAAATATTATTTGCAGTTTTCATAACCTTTGGCCACACATTTGTGTATAAAAAATGTTATTTTCCAGAAAACTGAACTCCATCCTATGTTGCATTAAAAGATCCCTTCCCCTTGGCCCATTAGTGTGATGATGTGATAAATTCAGCTGTGACACAAATGGCAAACACTGTATGCAGTCCTTTTTAATTTTTTAAGGAAGATAGAAACTAATAAATCTGTATTTTGTGCCTCAGGCTTTTCTTCTGTTCGGTGTAGTGATCCATTTTGCATTTTTACATTAGTAATTGTTATTATCCAGAACATAAAGTGTGTTAGAATGACAAGCTGTACAAATACAGATGATACCTACTATTATTATCACGAAATGCTGTACAATCGGTATTTCAGTTCCATAGTGTTTTATTGTAATAGGTTTGGGTAAGGAAAACAGTAGTACAAAGTATAGGCAAATTTATCTGGTTGCCATATAGCAAGCTACCTTCTGCAGTGCTTTTGAGAAGATGAATTAAAACAAAAGAAGGTGATTTTGGCAATGAAAAGAAAAATACAGCATGTCAGCATGGTTTGCCATTAAAGTGGTCCAGAGACCAATTCCATAAGGCAATTTTCACACAGCCAAGCCTGTGCTGGAGGTGAGAGGGTTTTGCTGGTGTGGGTGCAAACTTTCAGTGCCAGCTGCCCTTAGTGCCAGAAACATTCCAGGACTTGCTTAATTTACTAGTATAGATGTAAGAGCCAGAGATGCTTGTCTTGCTGTGGTAGCACCAAGACCTTTAATGAAATTGAGGAGTCATTTTATGCCCATTGCTCAGAAACAGTAACTGACAGGCCAGTGAAAGAAGGCTCAGTTAATACAAATCTGCTGCTTTACTCCCTGTGATTCAGTTAAGTCCATAAAATGGGAATTAATGTACCTTATCACCATACTATAAAATAGATTTATTAATGCTTTAGCATCACCATGATAAGCAGCCCAGGAAAGAGATAGTTGATAAGACAGCTAAAGTACAATGAGAGCTGGATTTTCTTGTGGCACAGATATGAGCCACATCATGAGAACAGCAGAAAATCCTGAATGGATGTTCATTCTCTAGCCATTCTCTCTACTGTGGGCTGAAAAGCTGTAGATCTTGTCAGAAATCAAGGATTATGTACTACTTGGCTATGCAATTGATGCCAGTAACCTGATGCATAAACACGAGGGGTCCAAATGAAGGTTGGCAAAGGAGTTTTACTGACAACCTGTGCTAATAGGGAATGTTTGAAACCTCAGTCTGGTGTGTTCATGTGCATAGTGCTTGAAAAGAAAGAAGGTTTCCAATTTTAACAACCACAACTCTTCCCACAGAAGATGAGAGTTTTTGTAATAATCACATGCCAGTCGATGGTAATTAAGAAAAGTCAATGCCGTGGTAGAGCTCATTACTTGTCTAGTGCCTTCATTAGAATTGCACAGGGAGTGGGAGTACCAATCTCTCTGTAGGCTCACAGCTCTGCTAGTACTGGTCTTAATAAGCTGTGCAAATATGTTCCTTGATCATTTATTGTTAACAAATGGGCATGAGTGTCGTTCACCAGGTGAAGCACTTTGTTCCAACACGACATGTGTTCTGTTCTGAAGAGATCCAAGGGGCATGACCAGCCTTGTCCCCAAACAGGTTTGACAAGCATGCTGTGTTTGTAACAGCTGCAAATATATTGTCTTTCTATCAGATGGATTTTTTTAACATGTTCTTAGGTGGAAGGAAAAATCATAAGGTGAAATATGGATTTATGAAATTAATGCATTTCACAGCATAATGGATATTATACAGTCTTATCAGTGGGCAGAGAAAGCAGGAAAACTGTAGCTATTACCATACAGTAATGAGATAATTAGTTGGAAAAATTCTTCCTAGAGTTCTAAATATAACTTCACTCTAGCTATCATAACAAAAACTAAGCTTCAACTTAAACGATATCACAATGACATAAACACATCTTTCTGTGTGTCAGTGCTATTGTTGCAAATATTTTGCTCTACTATGTCTCATATCATGACAAAGGTGATTTATTGGGTGGGAAACTTCACCATTTCTCTCATATTGATTTCGTTCTACTGAATCCCACATAATTAGATCATTAAACTGGAAATATCAGTATCTTCTTTAATGTATAATTCAGCGAATACTACAAACATATATACCTTTTATCAGAATGTAGACATTCAGAGTCATGCTTTCATACTTCTATCCTTTCACCTGCCTTCACGCCTCACAAAATGAGATAAAAAGACACTCTAGGTCATGTAAAAATAAATTCCAAGAATATTAACTTTCAGTTCTCATTAAAAACAGGATATATCCTTAGTGAAGCAGCAACACTGTAAGGTGACTTCAGCTCCCTACAATCTGGAAAAAAAATTATCCTATGTGTGAAGTTTTACAGTTACATATATGCAATGATTGTCTTTGTGCCTCAAATACGGATAACATAGGGAAAAGGTGTCATACAGAGCAGTCTGTATGTGTCAATGCCTGCATTCAGTTCCAGGCCCCTCACTGCAGGAAGGACATTGAGGTGCTGGAGTGAGTCCAGAGAAGGGCAACAGAGCTGGTGAAGGGTCTGGAGTATGAGTCTTGTGAGGAGCAGCTGAGGGAGTTGTGGACGAAAGGAGGCTAAGGGGAGACCTTACCCCTCTCTACCTGAAAGGAGGTTGTAGCCAGTTGGGGATTAGCCTCTTCCATGTGACAGCTGATGAGAGGTAACGGCCACAGGTTGTGCCAGGGAAGGTTTATTTGGGATATTTTATTGACCAAAAAAGTTTCCAAGCATTGGAACAGGCTGCTCAGGGAAGTGGTTGCCTCACTATCCCTAGAAGTATTTAAAAGACAAGTAGATGTAGCACTTGGGGACATAGTTAAGTCCTGCTGGAGCAGGTGGTGCTGGGTTAATGACTGGACTTAATGCTATTAAGGGTCTTCTCCAGCCTAAACAGTTCTCTGATTCTGTAATAATTTCATGGGTGCTGGCTCAGCACTTACCAGCAAGTACAGCAACAAGAGTGCTTACTACAGGCTGTGTATTTTCCCGTGCTCAGATACTCCAGCAGTTCAGCAGTGAGAAGCCTGCTGAACAGAAGGGATTTGAGAAGTCAGTGCTGAGTGCAGTGCTGGGATCAAACGATTGAGGCACAGGATGGAATAATATCATTGGAGCAGACTGTGTTCAGAGGCATATACTCTCCTCATTTAGGGCTGATCTGAAACACATTGAAAGCATAGAAAAACTTACAGTAAGCTTGTAAATCTCCTAATATCTAGTGTGAACGGTAAAAGATATTAGTCCCTAGGCAACCATGCTGAGATGTTCCTAGGAAGGATCTCTCTCGCTTCATGGCTTATCTCTTTCACTAACTCAGTTGACAAAAGTAGTGCCTGCAGACCCATAAGACACAATGATTCTTATAATAGTTCTCAGTGCAGTCAAGATATGCTTCATCATCTGTAAGCAAATACTGAATTATAGCAATATGGCCTAAACTTCTAGTAGTTTTTGTGCCGTATTGTCAGCAGGACTGCCAGCTTCAAAATTTTTATCAAGGCAAAGTGAAAAGTGTGAATATCAGTTTTGTCTTACTTTGGGCTTTGTACTGCTCCAGGAAGCACAAAGGCTATGGTAGGGGATGGGTGAGAAGACAAAAGTCTCAGTACTCATTTTTTTTGTAGATTACCCATCCTAACTCATAGAAGTTTTTTTTTTTGTTTTGTTTTATTTTTTTTGGTCTCAAAATCAAATTTCTCTTTTCTGTTTTGCAAGTGTATGTTTCAGTAATATCTCTTGGAGCCTGCTAAGTTATTCCAGCTTGATAGCTGCTAACAGGGATGGGGAATGGCAGCCAGGAATGCAGCACCTTCAGTGGATTCCAGCTTCACTGTGTATAATTTTCCAGCTGCAGTAAAACCAGGAAATTGTACCCTAAGAAGCACTACTCAAAGAGGAACGCTTATGAATTTAGAAAACGTTTCATTGTTTTACACTTTCTCAACCATAATATTTAATGTTAAATAATGTTTTCAGTAAAGTTCAGAGAGTAAAACAAGCTAGATCACACACTGAAAACCCCAAAAGAAAATACAAAGCTTTGATTTTACCTTCATTTAATGCCACCTGCCTGTGAGATAAAGAACTGGTTTCAAATTCTGAGCAGATATTCAAGACAATTTGTTTTACAATCCAGACTTTTTAGTGGTCCATAGCCACTGACCACATCCTTCTCTTTTTTTTCACTGAATCTTAATTTCTATTGTGCAAAAATCTAGATAGACAGCCTTTGACAAGCTGTCCTTTAGTATATACTCACGTATAAGCTTATGTTGTCCTGGAGATGAATTTTGTTTTGCCTTTTGAATCTCAGCATGGATCAAAAACCATGTGTTTTCAGCAGTAATTAATTAAGTAACTTGTATGGTTTCATTAATTGACAGCTTAAAAGAGGAAATTTTATACAGTATGTGATTTAATATTATCAGAATAGTCTGAGTACAGCTGATGCTTTGCAAAAAAGATTGTTATAATTATTATTTGTTAAAATTTTTGTTAGAATTTTCATTATGGTAGTAAACCAGATTAAAGATGATTATTATTGCAGTAAAACCAGCTTTGCAGTTCATGTATACACATACTTTGCAGTGTGTAGAGCTTTCATGAAAAAAATAAAACAGGAAAAAGTATTTCAGCCAATTTATTTCCTAATACGAAATGGAGGGGAAAAAAAAAAAAGGCAACAAAGCAAAACAAAAAATCCAACCCAAAACAAAACAAAGGTCCAGACACTTGAGAATAATTGGAATATTGAGTTTATTTCTGGGCATCTCATCATAGACATTAGTTATCTTTTTAATACTTACACATATTTCTTATGAGAGAACAGCTTAGACAGTGATTTAGAGCCAAACTCTATTTTCATTAAATGGTCACATCTGTGCTTTGGCTGCAAGTGAATATGCAATCACTGAAAAATTATGCAAACAAACATTACTCTTGTGTTTAAATTCCAGTGAGAGTGTTTAGCTGACCTCTGTTCCAATTTGACTCTCTCCCATTTTTATTCTGCAGTCATGTTTTACACCAAAAAAAAAAAAAATCCACTTGATTGTAAACTAATGCTTTCCAGTTGTAGGTTTCACATAACTAATGATATTTTTCTTTAAAAATTCAAATTTATCCACTTGTCATTAATTTCCTAGAAAACAGATAGTAACACTCATAGTATAATCCCTCTTGCATGAGTTTGATTTTGATGCTTGAAAATCCAACCAATGTACAGCATGTCTGGCAAAAATATTAACAAGATAACTTTGCCACTTAAGGTAGGTCCAAGTGAACTTAATGATTACCATAGCAAGTAAATGTTAAGTAATTGTATGTATAGAAGCACTGTTGTCACAGTAATATACTACTACACTAATATTTACTATTTTAAGTAAATAATAAGTGGGAATCATATAAATTTATTTTTATTGTGCTGTCTGAGGCTGATGTTTTCTACTCTGCTTTTAGCAATAGCAGTGTGAAAATACTGAATTTGGGAAAAAAAAATCTCTTTCTTACTTGAGGAAGATGTAAGATTTGAATAGTAGATTGTCTCTGTTACTAATATAATGCCCATTGCATATTCAACTATTACAACAATAAGCATGGACCCAGTCTGGATATGCCCACTGATGCCATCACATATGTCACATGTCACAAATGTCATATACAGCCCTTTTCCCCCTGTAATTTACTATGTATTCCAGCTATAATTAGCTATGTGCTAATTAAAATAAAATGAAAATTAACTGATGTCTTATTTTCTGAAGATTGATGGCAATATGGTGATGCTTTCTCAAAATGTCGCCGAGGTGCCAGGTGGGGCCAGGGAGTTACAGACACAGCCACCCCAAATCAAGCACATCAACCTTAACCCATATTTCTGAAACGAAGCGTGGCTGATGACTGTTTTAACCCCAGGAGTGTTGAGGCACATGTAAATTAAATACCTTTACTCTCTCCTACTTCAGCTACTTCCTCATAACCCAGCTGTAGTCTAGACAAAAGTCAGAATAGTCACCATAAACTGAAGTAAAAGTATTGAAATATATTATTCTGTCTTTCATTAGTTTTTAGTGAAGTCTTCAACTTTTCATTTTTACACCATGTGATAAGCTGAGAGCTAAATTCATTTTCCTTTGATCAGATGGGAACACAATCATTTTTTGCTTTCTCATGTAGCATGATATGTTCATTATTCCATACACAAAAAAAAAAAAAAAAGTAACACTTCCACTGAATTTGCCATTAATCTAGAGGAGAAAATAACTTGTAGTACTGTTCCACAACACCTTGAAAGTTGTTGACATGGAAAGCTGAGCTTATCAGTATAAGAGTTCAATTTAAAAGCTGGGTAGTTCAAACCCAGAAACCTTTTTTTAGTGAAATGGGAATAGCTAGAGACACAAGTCACGTGGGGGACACTATCAGAAATTGAAATATCTGAAGATATCCTGGATTAATACAGTGTGAGTACCAGACTTGCCCTGATTATATGCTTTCCCCCATCCTTTCAAAAATAACACTGTGTGCAGCCATAGAAGCAAAACCAAAGATATGGCAAAAGAATGAACATTTTAAACTTTCTCTAGTTTTGATATTACCCACTCATGTAAGCACAAAGTTTAATAAATACTGATGTAATTGTTAAAACACTAATATTAAATAATCAGCTACAAAGTTATGCTTAATGATGTCCCAAAAATGCATATAAGCCTGCATTGCTCCGTGTTCAAATATCATATTAGTATTATTGAGTGATAAAATTTCTGTTGGGGCAAATTTTCAAACCTAAAGATAACTCAGAGGCTGTGTCTGCTGATTGTTTTTTTGTTGACACGATGATTGAAGAAGCCTCTCCTTTGTAACATTACAAATCTGTTCAGAATAAAGGGAAAAGACATGCCTTGGAAATGTTTTAGCTTCATGAATCCTCTAAGGACTTGTTAAACTCTTAAACGCAGTTTGTAAAGCTCCTGCTCCAACTCTCACTAAAGTTAGTGGCAAGTTTTCTACTGAATTTAGTGGCAGCCCATACTACAACTGCAGCTGTCAAAACAACTAGAAATCAGTCATAAGAAATCAGCCAGCACACACGTATATTTTAATTTTAGCAGAAATTATACTTTGGGCTGCTCAGAAAAGAAACCAAATTGACCTCATTGTTTGTGAAGAAATGCGTCTCCCACCATGCTGCGCTGCAGAGGAAGTGAGAGCTGTCAGGACTCTGTTTTGAGCATTTAAGCACGTGAATTGGAACTAAAAATGTGAAACTGTGAAACTAAAAATAATAATAAGGAACCTTGCAGAGCCAGTAGTTTAAACTCTATTTTAGTCTTCAAAACCAAATAAGTGCCCATTACATTTTCAAATGGTCTCATAGGAGGTAACAATTCCAGTTAGAATTGGTCAAGAACACTGAATTAATAAAAATTGCCCACACAATTAGGGATAGATCAAATAGTAAGAATAGTTACTTAGGTGTAGCTGCTGCTTATTCTGTGTATTGTTGTAAGAGTGATTAACCTCTTTATTCTGTAATTGGACTTTTTTCAATGTGTTCTTTGCATGACAAGTATACTTGTGCCCAAACTTAACAGATGTTTCACTGATTTCATCTAGGTTCTAATGCACTTTGTGAAGTGAACCAGAAAACAACTGAATTTTGCCTTTCACAGTTAGATGTCTGTACCCATACAATTCATTTTTTTTGTTAATGAGGTAAATTGTAACACTCTATAAGCTTGAGAGCAGTGTTGCTTTTAAAGTAATTTTCCTGGAAGGGCAGTGTGGCAATAAAAGAAAATGTGCAAACAATAAAAAAGAAAAAAAGCTCCCTACTCTTTTTTTCCTTTCACTCCCAGTGGCTTCCTGAAACCAAATTCCTACTGTCACTGTTTAGTTAGCTACTTAAACCTATGTGTTACTTAAGACACATCTGTACTGTCAGAGGGTTTTCAAAGCAGATGAAGCTGAGGACACATGCTTCTGCCAAAAAAAATCATTCTAGGACAGTCCTGCTCCCATCTCTATACTCCCAACCCCTCCCTTTCCCATGTGCAAACAATGATGCATGCTGCATCTTTTGTTCCACTGGCATGTGTGCTACAAAGAGATAAAAAGAGCAAGAAGAAACTTCTTAAGCCAGCTTTGTGGCCAAAACCAGTGTTTCAGGGCACTACAGTCTTTCAGATGTCTTTACATATACATATATATAGTGTTTATATCAAGATGCTCACTCTCAATCCAGAGAATTCAAAAGCAAGTCCTGAAAAGGGTCAAGAAATTAAATCTGCAGTCTAGGAAATCAGGACCAGTGCACAGTCACTGCTATGCCAAAGCAGAAGGCACAGTTTGAGCAAAGTAATATTTGCAATGAAGTTTCTCAGGTGTTCCAAAGGTTACAAACTTTTTAAACAAATGTGAGCATGATACTCAGCTGACATTCAGTTGAAGTTTGGCAACTACCACAGAAAACATAATTGGTTTTAACTGGGTTTAACAGAATATTTTTCTTCATGGGTTTGGGGTTTTTTTAATTTGCTGTAGTACTGTGGAGAAACAGAGAATGATACAATTATAAAAAGGCTTAGATTGGAAGGGACCTTAAAATACTCTACTTCTAACCCCCATGCCAGGCAGAGGAGGCCACCCACTAGATCAGGTTGCTCAGTGAAGTATCATGTTGCTAAGGTCTCATTCCTCAAAAGGAAGGGAAGGTGGGTGGTGAACATTCCCAAAATGTAAGAGCAGTTTTCCTTGCTATGCCGTTCACAGCAGTAGGCTATGGAGCTCTGCTCCTGTGACCATCCGTAGGAGCAGAGCTGAGTCTTGCTGCCTGTGGCCAAGTCAGACTAGTGACTTGTACCTGCATGAGTGACTTAAGCAAAGGGACAGATCACTTGAGATTCTCCAAGAAGTTAAGGGCAGCAACAGTTGTGGAAGTAATGAAAGCATTCAAAGTAGGGAAATGAGTGTATAAAAAACTAATTAGAAGGTTTTGTGTTTTCCTTCTGATCTAAAATTTCATATTCCACTGTATTTTTTTTATCCAAAGACTGTGATGTAGTCTTTCATGGCATTCTCCTGGAGAAGCTGTCAGCCCCTGGCTTGGACAGGTGCACTCTTTGCTGGGTACAAACTGGCAGGATGGCCAGGCCCAGAGAGCGGTGGTGAAAGGAGTCACATCCAGCTGGTCACTAGCGGGGCTCCCCAGGGCTCAGTATTGGGCCAGTCCTGTTTAATGTCTTTAGTGATTGTCTGGATAAGAGGATTGAGCGCACCCTCAGTAAATTTATGGATGACACCAAGTTGGGTGAGAGTGTTGATCTGCTAGAGGGCAGGAAGGCTCTGCAGAGGGATCTGGACAGGCTGGATCCATGGGCTGAGGTCAAAGAGGTTCAACAAGGCCAAGTGCCAAGTCCTGCACTTGGGTTACAACAACGCCCTGCAGTGCTACAGGCTGGGGCAGAGTTGTTGGCAAGCTGCCCTGTGGAAAAGGACCTGGGAGTGCTGATCAACAGCAGCTGAACATCAGCCAGGGTGTGCCCAGGTGGCCAAGGTGACCAATGGCATCCTGGCCTGTATCAGCACAGTGTGGCCAGCAGGACCAGGGCAGTGATTGTTCCCCTGTACTTGGCCCTGGTGAGGCCAAACTCCTAATTCTGTGTCCAGTTTTGGCCTCTCACTACAAAAAGAACGTTCATTTGCTGGAGTACGTCCAGGAAAAGGCAATGGGGCTGGTGAAGTGTCTGGAGCATGAGTCTCGTGAGGATCAGCTGAGGGAGCTGGGAATGTTTTTCCTGGACAAAAGGAGGCTCAGGGGGGACTCTTTGCAACTCCCTGAAAGGAGGTTGTAGGGGATTGGTCTCTGGACTGCCCAGAGATGTGCAGTCACCATTCTTGAAGGTGGTCAGGATATGCCTGGAAGTCGCACTTAGTGCCATGGTCTGGATGACAAAGCGGTGATCAGCCAAAGGTTGGTGATCTCAGAGGTCGTTTCCTCTGAGATTCTTGATTCAGTGATTCGTAAAACTGCTTAGAGTTCTTAATAATATGGTAACATAGAAATGCTAATCCTTAGCTGAATTTGAAACATTGAAAGCAAATAGTTCTTCTTTGCTTTTTGCAATTTTTTTTTTTTTTGCTTTTCAAGCACATACTGCAGCAGAGCATTGAACCATTAGTATTATTAGCATGAGTACTTAAATCATGAGCATAAAATAGAAAACTGAATGGAATGTAAAATTCCCATGAGTACCATTATGGAGAATAAAGTATGCTGTAGATTATCTACTAAAATGCGTCTTTTAAACCATTATTCCAGGGAATGTAGTACACAAATTAGCCATATATCATAAGATAATGGATCTTAATGTGTTTACATTTTAAATAAACCACATTTCTGTATCAAGATTGTTATGAATTTAACCTTGGTGTTACTGGTTAGCCATCAAGAGTTCGAAACAGAGCATATCTGAAAGGGTTTTTTTGGACAGAGCAAGAATCAGGAAACTGGCATTTGTTGTCAAGAAGCAAACAGTCCTGTGGAGTGAATGGCTGAGCAAGTGAGTGATAGACTGTGCACACTAGGTAGGATCTACAGCAGGAGAAATTTACATGAGGCTGTTTTTTACTAATTTAATTATCAAGAACTCATTAGCACAACTCATAATATTCAGTATTTCACAAATCTACCTATTGTGAATGAAGATGGAGCGGATTTTCTCTGCAAGGACTGTAGGAACACTTTACTAACAGTTAACCAATTTTAGCCAGCTTCTCTGGAAGAGAAGCAAAACCCTTTAAATTGAGTCACCGTGTGTCACTTCCTTCAGATGTGCCTTTTGTGGAATTTGGTGTGAACTTGGTACCTCTTCCTATTTCAGAGTATCTCCTTCCATGTGTTGTCCTGCAATGGGTAGCTGCAATCCCTGACCCATAGCTATCTGATGATCTAGCCATGGAAAGATCAAGAAATTTTGAACAGGGAATCTACATTTCATTTGAAACAGGCAATTTAGCTCTAGTCAGATAGTGAATTAGTTAGGAGCATATTTTGTTCCAATGTCCATACTGGCGGCAGTTTTCCTGGAACTCTTAAAGATCCTGTGACAACTACTGTAATCCGCAAGGTGCTCTGGATTTTCTCACTGAACAGAAATTGGTACCTGAGAGTAAATGTTATATCCACTTCTGCTTATTTTCTTTCTTATATTTATTTTGGTAGTGTCTGTCTCTTAGCAGCCACAGTTGCAACCTGAAATCATGCCTTATTTCAAGAGTGCTGGCCTTGCTTTCTGCAGTTGCCTGGTCCAGCAGATTTCCTTGGTGAGCAGGCATATGCCTACGGCTGTATTAATTGGATGCAGTTATAAAATTTTCCTTCAGTTGCAAGCTGTGAACTATGGCCTTCTAATGAGAGAAAAAGCTTCTATAATGAGAATGTACTTTTAATTTTACCTAAATTGATTTGGTTTTGTATTGTTGTTGTTTTGTTTTACTTTGAGGTAATGTAAGGCTGTAATAAGACTTACTTGGTCAAAATAGTACATTAGCTGATGCTGAAAACACCCTTCATAGCCTTGCTGTGTAATACAAAATAATTATTTGACAATTGACATACACTGTGTGTATGTTCCTAATGTCCATTAAAAACAAAGTTTTAACTTTGGAAAAAAGCCAAAAAGTTCTCCTGGAGAGAAAATGCTCAAAATCATGGGAACACCATTAATTTCTGATAATTCGAAATGAAAGTGTATTATTTGTCAATTTACTTTTTAAATGGGTTTGTATAATTTTCTTTTATATCTCTTTAATATATATTATCAGTTAACAGCATGATATAATGTTCTCTGTTAAAATCCAGTCTTTTTTACCCAATTATAATTCTGGATTATTCAAACCCTGGCATGTATCACTTGGCAAGGCAGCCTGTATTGCAGCTGTTGCTGTTTTCTCCATATTACAGTCTGTACAATTTTTTTTCCTGTTATCATGCATTGGCTTTCATAATTTTGAAATAGTAGTGCTGTGAAGTGCATGAGAAATGCAGAGTATAGCTTTGAACTTCATGTAAATATGTAAGTCTGCATTTAAGGACTAGAATTGAAAATAGCAGTCAAACCAGCTGAAGAGTTTGCTTGGCCTGTAAAATGTGTCTTGAACAGGATTCTTCAGGTTGGCTTCTATTTTATATAAAACTGCATTCACCTGGGGAATTTAGCGAGGAGAGATAAGCAATACACTGCTGGTAGAAACTTTAAATTTATTCATCATTGTAAGCAATATTGTGAAACACTTCTGCATTTAAAGTGGAGCAGTGTTTTCATGAAAGACATTTTGAGACTACTCTGTTTTTCCTTCATTATATTTTTATAAAAATGGTTCAAAGCCTTAGTTTTTAACATAGGCAGTAATTTTTCATTTTACCTAGAAATGGAGCATCTCATATAAATAAATACCTTTTGAAAATTGAACATACAATTTTTTATTTATTTTTTTTTAACACAGACATGGATATGTCTATTTGTAAATATTAAGATAGTATCTGGAAGCCTGTTGGAAGGACCTCTTTCCACCTCTTTCCAGTTCCCATGTGAATAAGAAGCCAAAGGACAGGCTATGAGTTTTCATGCTCAGACCTTTGAGCAGAAGTTTATCCGTGAAGAAGCTTCCAGGCAAAAAAAGGCAAATTCTAAAGCTGTTGCCAAGAGGTGGATCCGAACCCAGGCTGTTCATTTAGAAAAAAGAACTTTGAAACTCTTAATAATTTTCTGAATTGATGCAGAGGCAGAACTGATGTTAGTTGTCTGGTAAGATGGTGAAATACAGTATGAGCTGTGTGTGATAGTAACAACAAAGTAGATGACATAATTCCCCACTGAATTGCAGAGCCCAAATCAATTTGTTTAAGAGCATGAAGTATCTTAGACTGCAGAAACAAGCAAAGACAAGGAAAAGGGTAACAAATCAGTCATTCTCATGGTGTGGCTACATCATCCTTCATGAAGAAGAGATAACACAAAAAATTTTTATCTTTTTATAGATATAATTTAAAAAAAAATTAAAAAATGTTTTTAGATTGGTAGACACTTACTTTGTAACTTAACCCTTCAAAAAGTGCTCCTGAAATCTGTTCTATATTTTTCAGTGAGCTGCTGCCTTATTTTATGGATATAGCTCTTTCACAGGTCCATTTCTGTCACCCAGACACATTAGACTTCCAGACTGAACTACTGTTCAGCTCTATCCCTTCAGAAGCGGGAAGATGAATATCAGTTTTTTCTTATATTGTAGCTATTGGTTATACCTTAAAAAACCAAACACACTGACCAGAAACATGCACTAAAAATAAACTGAAATAAAAATACCAAAAATTAAATATGTATCTTGCTTTAGGTAAACTAACTGAACTTGCATTAGGCCATTATCCAATTTTTTATTAAAGAGAAAATATTCTAATAGATGTGTTTATCACCATAGGAATAGATACTCTCATAAATATTTACTTTGTAACCAGTGTAACGCACACAACATGGTACTATTCCATGAGTATTTTTAAAAAGTTTAAATTACTAGGAACCCTGGATCACCTAGTGCCAAAGCCCCTGTCACGGGCAGAGACACCTTCTGCTAGACAGGTAGCTCAGTGCCCCATCCAACCTGATCTTGAACACTTTAGGCCTGGGGCATGCACAACTTTCCTGGGCAACCCGTTCCAGTGCCTTGCCATCCTCACAGTCACCATTTTCTCCCTAATATCTAATCTAAATCTCCTCTCTCAGTTTATCGGCCCCTGTTAGATGCTGGAAGGCTGCTGTAAGGTCTCACTGGACCGTTCTATAACCCAGGCTGGACAACCCCAACTCTCTCAGCTTGTGTCCAGGGGAAAGTTGTTCCCACCCTCTGATCATCTCTGTGGCCCGCCTCTGCGCCCACTCCCACAGATGCACATCCTTCTTACATGGAGATTCAATAAGATTGTGGTGCTGCAGGCATGGACACAACTCTAACTCCTCCTTTTTACTGCCCATGCTGCGTGTGTTTCTACAGAAGGGTTTAGGCTGGGCCCTGATAAATCTGACTTACTGGCTGGAGTGGCTGGCACTCCTTTGTGCTGCTCTTCAGGCGCTCCTGCTGACCTGCTGTCCCTCTCCAGGCTCTGGGCATCTGTGGCTGGCTGTGGCCTCAAACTATTTGGAGTGGCATGGACTGAGGTTGCCTTCCTTTGGCAAATTTAGTTAAAAGCCCTCTTCACCAACTTAGCAAGAAGAAATAAAGGTTTAGGTCAGCAGTGGCAGGTCTGGTTCAGCAGATGTGCTGCAATAGAGAGATAAATACAAATCTTGGGCCTGACAGGATGAGAATTTCATGGTCAGTGAATCAGAAGAGTGTACGCTGTACCCAAAGCAAATTTTCTCTCAGGATTTATCCTGTTTGAAAGTTAAGTGATGGAAAGCCAGCTTGGATGTTTCTTACATTCTCATTATTTCTGTAAACTGCAAATAAATAATAAACTGCCTGATCAGATACCTGGAAAGCTGAAAGAGCTTGGCTGGGAAATAAATCAAAAAACAATCCATGCAACTGAGATGGCAGGTTCGAGGGAAGGACAGACACTTGTTAAAATTCTTTCTATAAACTGATAATAATCCTATAATCTTTTTTAAGTATTTTTAAACTATGATGGTACCTAACCAGCTATTTGTCACTAGACCAAATATTCAGAAATCACAGACCCAGTTTCAGACAAAGTTACTACTTTTCTAACTCTGGTTTATTATCTTTTGTTTGTTTGTAAACTTGACATTACCTACCTCTTCTGAAGGGACCCTATTTTTTTTTCATCCAAAGAAAAATCTTAGCTTTGGTTTCTTTGTTTGCTTTAAAAGCTGTGTCTAACATCAGCATCTACAGAATGCAAAATCAGGTGAAACTGAAAGCCACATATCAGAAGCAGTTATTTGTGGAAGTCCTTGCTCTGAAATGTTGCAGAGCACTATGAAATAAGCACTATTTTTCAGCATCGGGAGAAGCTCTTCAAAGACATATTTTTAATGTCATGTAAAGCTCTAAAGTTTTATTCTACTTTTATGGATTGAAGTCATACTACTGTCAATGGTCCTGGCTGATAAGCCAAATTTAAAAGCCTTCATTTAATCTTTCCTACTTAGCTAGTTAGCTGGCTTGTTTTGCCAGCCAATGAAAAATGCCCAAAACCTAAAAATTAATTTGCCTGATTTGTACTTAATTTCACTTCCTCCCACCCCAAAGAAGAACTACACATTAACTCTAAGAATCTATCCTTCTCCCATAAGCATTAAATATAAGCACTTTTCATAAGGATATCTGCTCTTTCTTGAGGAGTAGTTTCTGCCCATTTGGAGAGCAGGAACTCTCCTAACAATGCTGTATGTCCTCCTGAGACTTCCCTAGTGCTTCCGGACCTCAGGCATTTTAGCAGCCCAGCCACCATCTAATGAGAATCAGGAAAACACTGCTAATTGATTTAGTGAAGAATGTTGATTTACTTCAGATGAGAATCTGCTTCAATAAATCTAGAGCCACTTGAAAAAGCAAAGATATCAGATCACATATTAGTTTTTTGATCTGAGATATGTATTTTAGGCACTTTTCTCCTCTCCTTTGACATCCTGACTGCATGGGATTGCTTTTGTGTTGTATAAATTGCTTTCTCTTCGGAAGGTTGATGGGAATGGCTAGTCAGCTCTGTGATTTACGTGGTTGGATATGAGTATATTAATTTTGTCCTCCATAGATGGGTCATGCAGTATCTCAGTGTAAATCCCTTATTTTTATAGGTCCAGGCTGTCCCAGTCAGACCTCAAAAATATTCTCATCGAGTGGGGATATGTGGTGGTTATATAGCTGTTGCAGTCGTGGCCTTCTCATGCCTAGGCATCCTAGGAATGTAGAAGCCTGTGACCCAGGGGGGGCAAGTTCTGGTCTTAGATGAGATCTTGGGAAGCATTTATATATTCTTTCCATGCTGGAAAAGCTGGATTATAGCTTTCAGTATTCTCCAAGACTATTTGCAACTATCATGTCTCATCATGAGCAACTTTCCATAAGTTTTTTTGTGAAGATGTCTCTGGAGCTGGGACATCACTTGTTACTGCTGAGGGCTGTAGTTATTGAAGAGGGTAGCAACATCAACCCTGTCTGTGCTTTCTCACTTGCCATAGGAGATGTGCATTAATATCACTAAAATCACGTTCCCTATACTCTGTGCTGAATCCCACAGCATTGGCTGACTAGTACTGACAAATCCTAATTCCTTCTGGCCCATGTTCCAATCTGGCTGCACAGAAGGCAGCTCTGATCTAAAAGCCTCATGGCTGCCTTGGTGAGGTGCTGTGCCAGGGCACATGGATCTCACCAAGAGGCAGCACATCTTTCTGAAGGCAGGCACTGCCTGTCTGACCTGGGCTGGGTGAACTCGAGCTAACCTGTGCTGTGTCAGTAGGACTATTAGCAGAGGTGCTCATGTCTGGCTGGAGGAGTAGTCAGCCACAAGGGAAAGAGGTAAGCACACACAAAGGTGAGGCAGATTTTCACCAAAAGAATGTCTGTACAATCTAAATTTTGGTGTAATATTTTTAACTAGAGATTTGTCCTTTTCTCATGTTGCTAGCTCTACCATTGGTCTACTGAAGGGCTTTTTAAAAAGGTCTCTTTTCTCCTTGCTGCTGGTTCTTGCATTAAGTAAAATGATGCTGTGCGTTATACTGACAGTCCATTTGAGCTTTCCTAATGGAAAACCCCTACATAAGATTTTTACCTTTTTTGTCTTTTTAAGAGGAAAATCTATGCCAAATATGTTGCCATATTAATTCATTTAGCTTTCTGTGACAAAGATAATTGAATTCATAGCTTGCATCCTGAATAAATTCTTTATTTCTAGCTTATATTGTGATTGATGCAGTAAAATTGGTGTCAATTCAACAAGTTCCACATTTATTTTGACTTTAAATAAACATGAGCATAAAGTTAGGCTGAAAAGTGGAGCTGTGTGATTGGGGATTATGTGACTTGCCATTTTAACAAGCACCCACCTGCCCATGCTCCTCTCACCAGTGGCTCTAAGAGCACTGGGTAGTTCCCACAGGTTTTGATCTCTTGCTCCTTCCAGCTCTGAACTCATGGTCCAGCAGGTATAGGTATAGGTTGAGATAGCAAGAGAATGAACCCTACTCCCTTCCCTTCCTGCTAGCATCACCTGTAGCAACACCTTTTCTTAACTTTTGTGATAAGATTCTCACATTGTGTATCCTTTCCACTTTGATCTTCTTAGACACGTAATTAAAGCTATCACAAAAGGGGACAGAATATGTGTTAAGTGATGAGAAGTATGTGTAAGCCATTGGCTATGTTAGGAGTCTTATAATGTACTTGAGCACACTGCAGTGTTGGTATCAGCTGTAAATTATGACTATTTATGATGAACATAAAAGAAAGGCATATAATGGAAAATAATAACTATAATATTTCTGTTTACCATAAGGACTTTAGATCTACAAATGTACTTTTAGCACGGTTTGGCTTTTAAATCTTTAAAATTAGGTATATTCTGGTAATATTTTAACTTTTCTTTAGAACAAAATGATCTGTCCCTGTTTCTGAATGTTACTTTATATTTTTATTGCATAATCATCTGCTGAAATACTAATACTACATGGATGAAAGCTTGTCAAACTGATAGATGTTAATAGAGTACTGTCAGTTTGCTGAGGATAAAGGTGGTGTAGGAGTGCAATTCACAGGATGCATATAATTGGGGTTCCAAATTTATGTTGTTACTTAGAATTGGATTGTTGTTTGGAAATTTTGCTTTTAAAAAAATGAAGGAATATGGGTTTTTCCCAATCAGAACTATTCCTTTATAGTCTTCATTGCTTGAACTGTTATAATTTTCTTGTTTGTTTTTTTTTTAATCTACACAAAATCCCCATCTCATTTCTTTATTTCATCCTCATAGAATCAATGTATGTATTTTATAGTCACCACAGCAGTTTATATGACAAAATAAATCTGTTTAGATTCACGATTTCAGTTCATTGAACAATTTGCTAACAAAAGATAGTATTCACCCTGAAGGTCAGCGCAATGTTCTGTTCCTTGTTAGCTATTTTATCAAAACTGCCCTTCATGTAAATCTAATTGATAGTCAATTTTGAAATATTGATGTTGCCCAAAAAGGCTATGTGCATAAAAAGGTCACATTCTGCCTCAGATATGTTTGTGGCACTCCCACTGACAACAGTGGGAGTTCTGCACGTAGCACACGGGACAGAGGCTGGCCCTTGATCTTTAAACCATTAATTCTTAAAAATGAAATAAATAAATAAATAAGTAAAGGCAGTGTTCCAAATTCTGAGTTTTTTACTTCAAGTTTCACTTAGGCTGGACCTTCACCATGGTGTGCATCAATTTATTTGAGGGAAAACTTCACAAATTACTCGCCAGCTGATGCAGTGTTGCTGCTGGGTGCTCGACATTCAGCCTGTCTTCTTCTGGGATAATTTTCAGTAGGAATAAACTTAGGAAATTTACTTGTTTAAGTAACTTGAAACAAATTCTAAACTGTATTTTACACTCGCTGAAACAAATTCTAAACTCTGTTTAAACTCACTGAATCCAAGACTCACTGAAAGGCTGTGTGCTACTAAATATTGAAGTCATTTTTTAGTACCGCTTACACTGCTAAGCAATGGCATTTTAAGTGTTAATTCTACTTATTTTAAGCATTTGGAGGATTCTTGTTTACAAACACTCTTCAAAGCAATACTTACTGCTTCTGCCACAGTACTTCCATTATGTATATTTATGGTTTTAGGTAATATTTGATCTGACTTCATAGAGGAAAATTAAGATTTTTAGGATGTTTAACACTTTAGAAGATTGTTCATTGTATTTTGTTTGGAATATGACTAGCTCTACTTGACTGTTATTGATCTTTGTGGATCCTGAGGAACCGTGCCTCTTCCAAACTTCCAGCTTAATATACAGTGAACATATCAGGTTAGAAAATCATGAGAAATTAAGCAAAACTAGGTAAGTGATGTTTCATTTGCCAAGCTTAAGCCAGAATGCTGTATTGCAATGCTTTCTGGCATAAGTATTTTAAAAAATTTTGGGGATTAATAGACTTTAACATGAAGAACAAAGCAGTGTTTTACAGCCACAAACAGGTAAGAGTGTGCAGTCTTGCCTTTAGGGCATTACATCAGGGGTTGAACTAGATGACTTTTAAATGTCCCTTCCAACCCAAAATATTCTATGATTCTATGACATGTGAGGGACTGAAGAGCTGAAAGGAGGGTTTAACAGTCTAGTCTGAAGAAACTGACTGTATTCACGCTTCTGATAAGATGTACAGGAATTAACTCCAGTTGGTAATGTGCTGCATCTCTGTTCCTAAAAGGATGAATTCCACACTCCACTTGGAGATTTGCCATTGACTTGGGTAGAACCAGAAATACACCAACTGCTTTAAAGCCCATAGCTATTAATCCTAGGCTTTCTGTCTGACCAGAAAAGCAGCTGCTATCATTAGCTTCAGTGGAACATGTCTTTTCTGAGTAAAGTCCCTTTGAGCAAAACATGCCTGGACTTAAATTTTCTCTACATAAATTCATTTAATAAAACTGTAAATGACAACTTTACCTTCAAACTTTACCTCCCCTGAAATGCAGGGGAGGAGTTACACTTGAGCAGAAATTTACAAAAAATATTGTTGCAATACCCTCTGCCCCCTTAAACAGATTTGGTCTAGACAGTCTATATAAAACTGTGAAAGATAGAATTGTACAGGATCAGGGTAAACATAAATTTTTAAAGGGGAGTCAGAGAGCTGACATTGCAGCAAAGATACAAAGGCAGGATCTAATAGCTCGGGGAATTGTATCAAGCTTAATTGCACAGATCTTCTTGACTGTTCCATCTTTCTTTGCCATCTTCTGTTTGGCCATCTGCTGAATGATACCAGAGTACATCAGGCTCTATTATCAGGGTTCATGAAAGAGTTTGAAGAGTCTTGAACGAAAAAAAAGTAACATGAACACCTAAACTGTACATGCAGGTATATTTGAAAAAGAGGAATAAAAATCAAGAGCTTGGAAACTTTTAAATCTCTTGTGTCACACAAGAGCATATTTGCATTATAAAATATATAAAACTCCACATTATCTAGAAAAATATTATAACTTATCCTTATGTTCCATTAGTTAAATTTCTATTTACAAGGGTTTCCTGTGAAGATTGTTTTCTGTGATATAAATTATGACATAGAACATACACACTTAATCCTTGCTATTTTTCATATGGGGGGGTCATTATGTATGAAGAAACAAATTATTCCATCTCTCAGTCTCCCTATTAGATAGCAGCAATAGTGCCAAGAATAGCCTTCATTAACATACTCAGGCTGAATTACATCCTCGGGCTACTTTCTGATTTTAGACATGCAAGGCTTCCCCAGAAGTCCAAGCTTATTTCTGTAGTTAGCAGATTTTTACAGTATAAGGGATGGAGAGAAACAAGCACAGTAAGTTCTGAGTTTGCTGCTAAATCTGCCATTTGTCAGAAATCTCTTTTGTAATGATTAATCTTAACAGTGAAGGACAAGAGCATAGTGCCATTTTATGGTTCCTGGCCTTCTGATTTTGAATTCTAACGTAGTAGGAAAACTGTATTTTTATCATAGAGGTAAGCTTTAGAATTGAATTACTCCTAAAATCAATGCATGAGTAAGTTCAGGAAGTAACTGGACGTGCATTTATAGGTACAGTATGAGCTGTAATTTCACAGCTTTTTTAGTATTCTTCTCAGTACAACTGTGCATTTCATGGACATTCATGTTATAGTTCTTTCTTATAAGTTTCTATTCATTGGGGCTTCTGACACACAAGATTGAATTTCTCTTTCCTTACCAAATACACAGCCCATTTGTGTATAGTACTGCACCAATGGAAAGAAAACCTTATTCTGTTTTGGGCTTTCTAATTGGTTATGAGAGGAGGAAATGACTAAATGTAGATTTCCAGACTGAAAAATGACTGTAAAGAGCCTTTAGCAATTCTGTGTATATTATCAGTCAGTGACTTCCACATCACTTTTTTTTTCACTTTTACAATAAGAAACATTTACTGCTGACTGCCAACACTCTGTGCACGACACACAAACCCAAAGTCAGGCTGTATTCTTTCACCAAAAGCCATCACTTCTCATCTTTGACCCCTTACTTAGTGCTATAAGAGAGAACAGAATTTATAACCTAGAACTTAGACAAAATAAATATATTCTCCTTATGATGTATGTGCATCCTGATAGAGTCCAGTTCCCTTTTCCATGCACAGATACTGAAAAAAATGGTGAGGCCAACAGAAGCATATGAATACACAGAAGGAATCATCCTGTTATTAAAGAACTTTAAAATAAAGGTGTCTCACAAGGACTGCTGTAATGGAGGTGCAATTTTTCCTTTCCTTCTCTGAACTCACCTCCTGTTTCAAAATGGGACTTATTATCTCCTTTTGTAGGCAGATACTGCAAGTCATAAATGGAGGTTTGGAGTAATGGTTCACATCTATTTGTGAAACAACAGATTGCATAATGGGGCTGCACATCTCCCGGCTGCCAGGAAAACTTATCAGAGCAGTATGTGTATGGAGTCATCCACAACTTCTTTCTGCTCTTGGAGGACCTGGAGAGACCATGGGACCACAGACCTTCCAGGAGGGCACAAATTAACAGGCTGGAGAATGGGGAAGAAATCACAAGTGGTGCTCAACTGTTACACAGGACAAATAGTGGTAGGAGCTGCAGTCAGCCCAGGAAACATCACCGGCACTCAGGGCACATGGATATTGTCCTTCTCATCTTATTCCTACTACTCTGCATTAAGCCTGTTTTCCTATATCATAGCAAAACTGTAGATCTCTGGAGAGGCAAAACACGGCATTGGAGGAGAGGTTTGGGAAAGAGACAAGTGGTAGGGATTAGCTACAGAAAGAAAAATGACAGTGAATGCCTCACTAAAGAAAGTTGAAAAAAAAAAGACAGATGAAAATGAAATATTTTGGGAATATGATGCAACAGTTTATTAGAATTAACTTTCTGACTAAATCTTCCACATCAATCTGAGAAACTGTCAGCATTTGATGTCCAACATAGTGATAAGGAACAAAACCAGAAAATGAAGCATTTCTGAAAAGGTGTTCACAGGGAGAAATCCTGTGCTCCAGAAAAGAAACATCTGGAGATGTACTTTGTTATTCCACAGTGACAAGGAAATTGATGAAGTGTCCTCTGTAGTGAGACAGACCTAGCATACCATCTGCTAAGCCATAGCAAACACCCCTTTCAGGGCCCAAAGTCTGCCCAGGTAAACTAAAAGGGTGCAAATAATATTCCAGCATGTGAATTATACTTCACCAGCGTTGTGCATTGTAGATAAATACTGAGCTGAACATTTTTTTCATAGAAATTTCTTACCATTACAAATTAAATGGTTTCGCATTCATGGTAACAAATATGTTGGTTATCTTCTTTGTGCTCAACACCTTTTTCCAGATTGAAATAACAAGAAGAATGATCTGGAAGCAACCTTGACACCAATCAGAGAGAAATGGTCAGGCTGTGTTCTCAGCTTACCTGATTTTAATGGAGAAATTATTGTTCAGATTCCCCAGGGACCATTGATGCTAAACAAGAGAAAATTTTGTACCTCTTGAGTGTAAAATTTCCTACATTTGGGGTATGAACTTCAATTTAAGATCACTGAGAAAAAGAATATGCTAGAAAATAGGAGAAAGGGAAGCAGTATCTAAAGGAGATTGTGCATGTTCCTAGGACAGGTGCCAAGAGAAGTGATGTTAATGTGTATAAATATACCCATGGTAGCTTTAATTCATTTATTTTAAATCCTGATGGACTGAAGAGTTTTCAGAATAGACTTCACAAGACCTCACAGGTTATTTGGTACTTGGGCTTTTGATTCTGGGCTGGGATTTGGCAGGAGACGTTTATTGTAGTGACTGAGACAAGCTGCATTTGCAGACTCTGTGTATATGGTATCTTAGAGAGGAGAGGGGAAAAGCAGCCTGTCTGGAGCTGATGAAGTAAAATTAAGATTTATGAACTGACTAATTTGGGAAGGTCTCATTTTGTATATATATTATGACTAGCAATGCTGAACTCCTACCCAAGGGCTCCAGATTGTATATAACTTAGTTGTCACTGTGTGGGCTTTTATTCTGTCTTGATAGATGAAGGCATGGAAACAGAAGAATTGGATATGCCCTAGGGTATTAGGAAACTTGGTAGCAAAACACTGCAGAAAATCTGCCAATGCTTTCTTTTAATGACAACTACAAACTTCACACAGGAGTGTTCATTACTCACCTTACTCACTAGGTCCATCTGATTTATGTGGTTTATACCTGAGTCTTAACAGACGCATCAGATCAGAGCCATGCCAACATTTCTGTCAGGCTTGCACATATTTTCTCCATGATTTTTCTCTTCACTCTCATCTCCTGTATCTTTCAACAGTTTTTTTTAATGAGCACAAAAGGTGGCTTCAACTGTCTGGGACTAACTCAAGCCAGAGGAGAGCTTAGGTGGCCAAGGCATCCAGACTGGTGTGATGTGAGGTGTTATGGGACAGAAGGAACAGGGAGAAACACTAGAGTTGTGCAAGGGCTGGTTTTTGTAAAGTAAAGGAAAGCAATTCCATAATATCAGCTTAGTGGCATAGATGCTAATCAATGATTTTACAGTTTTCTGAGACAAAAAGATTGCAGTGTAACTCAAGTGACTTGAGTTAAACTGTAGTGGAATACTACAGAGTACTGTGTTTCAGCAGAAATGGAAGACAATTTTTAAAATTAATTTTAAAGTACAAAAAGAAAAGCAAGAGAATTCTTGTGGGATTTTTATCTTGGTATAAATATTTCTTAGGCATAAATGAAATATGTTTGGTTTTGAGGAAAGACACAAATCCATCAGCACAAACAATAGGCAGAGGAGGATGTTTTGTCCTTGAATCACTTGTGCTTTTCTATGACAGGCTATATTTAAAAGCATTTAATGAGAAAAAAAAATTCTGTTTATGGATTCATTTGATACCAAGTGTCAGTGATGAATGGTCAGCTGCTGTCCAAGGCCCTGGCTTTCATTAATGAGTTATTTAAGTACGTGTATGTGAGTACTAGAGAGAATTGAGATTTTTTCATGTTTATTGGGAGGAAAAAATGTCCCAGATTTGGAACATATGGTTTTTAGTTCTCACTTCCACTTCAAAATCAAGGCTGTATTGTGTTTACAAAGGATGTCTGATTGGAAACTGCGACGGAGGTCCTACCTTAGCAGTAAAATATATCATTAGTTCCAAGGGGGATTGAACAAATAGATCTGCCCTTGCTTTAATAAAATGGTCAATGAAAAGCAATCTGAAGAAGAAATGTAACTGCACCCAGCTGGTGCTTGAGAGGCAAGAGAGGGGAGCTTCAGATTTTACTTGTGGCTATGAACAAATCTCTCAGGGCTTTCTTGTTAGTGTGTCTCAAGCAGGGCACTCGCTCTGGCATGTTTGTGTGATCTGAATCTCAAAAGAGAAATGCAGAAATGTGTGCAAAGTATTTGGCTTTGGTATGCAGGAAGGAAGCCCACAGATCCTATAGCCAGACAAACTCCCCCAAACAGGAGATGCTGAATGCTGGTTTGATGCAATAGCCCTATTGAATGGATCAAATGCTTGAGCACTACTCTGCTTGCTGATCATTTCATGGAATTAAATGAAAAATCTATATTTTAGTGCTCAATTCCATACTCCACTCACTACTTCCCCATTTTTCCACCATTTTTTTCAACTGTCGTTTCTTATCAAACTATACAATTTTGCTTATATATATTAAGATTTATCACTGAATTCTGCTCAAATACACTTACTAAATGATCATAAAGTACATATTCTATAAAGCTGGGGTTTTCTTCTTCTATTGCCTTTTTATTGTGTTTTATTTTCTTTATGATAAGCCATTCTTTGATTTATTATTTTTCCAGTTATAAAGATATTGTTAGACCATGGATATTATTCTAAATTTGAAATATTTTATTCATTGGTGTTCAGTGTAGGAATGGACAGTTGCACTTACAGAAATAATTGTTTGCCTAGCTAGTACTAGTCGTAGGATATTTAGGTCACCATCATCAGAAATATTTTTTGTGTGATTGGGTCAAGCTGGAGTTCCTAAGTGAGTTGTACAATTCTCTGTCACAGCTGGAAATTGCCAGTTATTTCTTTGGGAGCTATAAGATGCAGTAACAAAGATTTACCCTCTGGAAACCTAATTGAACAGTACAGACAGGTAGAACTGCCATTCCCCTCTAGCTCAGCTAAGGGCTGTTTAGCAGAATTTTCTTTTAAACCCATGTCTTTTTTTCTTTCATACCTACTGGATCAGTAGATACAGGCAAGTTTTCTAGATTTTCTAGTGGTGACTTCTCAAAATTTTGATTTAATCATGAAGGATGCCAGTGCAGACAGTCTTTTACTTTTGTTGTTAAATCGAGACACCTACACATCCCCTGTGTGAGCCAGAAGGAGAGCATAGTCTCAGGTGTATTAATAATTTCTTTGAGATATACTCTCCTCAGTGTGCTATGGTCTGTCAAGATTACACTGAGATGAGTGCATGTCAATACATCCACTCAACATAATGAATTTCATAATGAATGGCAACTGCAGACAGAAAAAGGATTTATCTGTGGGAGAAAATAAATATTGTAGAGCAAAACTATAGTGTGAATCAAGTTACCTTTGCACAGTTATAATATAATATAGGAACACAAAACAAATTATGGAAAATAATTGAGTAATTTGCATAATTAGAAGTCCATCACAGCTAATTTAACCTGACTCTAAGAAATAGTCTGAACCCCCTATGTCTCTTACCTCTACTTTTGAAATACCTGCAGTTACCACACTTACTGAATGGTTGCTATTTCAATTGATATTCTGTTTTCCTTTAAATCCTAGAAGATGTTTTTTAAAATTCTATTTTATATCAATCTCTAGTTGTCAAAATAAGCATTTTTAATTGATGTGCACAGAGGTAGAAGATACTTCATGTTTCTCTTACAAGATCCAACCTGCAAAGGCATTTTCATTTCCTTTAGTCAAATTCAGACTACACAGCACCAAGGTCAAAACCTAGGAGAATGGTGAAGACTTGAATTTTATTAAAAGAAAATAAGAGAATATAAGAGAATATAAGAGCTGATTGTATTCCTTAAAATAAGCATCTAGCTATAAATCTATATTCCATTACTATAGGCAGTGTGCTGCAAGAATTTTAGGGCAAGAAAGCTTGTGCATGTCATGGAAGGCCACGAGTCACAAGGTATCCCTGGCTGTAAACATTTCATTTTCTGGCCTTGAACAACCATTTAGTGGTGTTTCATTCATGTAAGTACCTGCATGGCTGTATCTGCCACGTGACTCACAGGCTGTAGTGGAATGCCTCCAGGTGGCTTATGTGGGTGAACAGGATCATTCCGTGCAGGTGCACAGAAACGAGCTTTGCTAAATGTTGGGGTTTGTATTATCATGATATACATATATATATTTAGAAAGTGAGGAAGTAGTTGTCTTCAAAATGCTGCCCTGAAAGTGGAGATAAGCACTGCAAAAGCTCAAACATATCTAAATAATGATTAGGTCTATCTTACAGCATAAAACTGCTGAATATCCCTCTTCAAAACTGCTGGAAGAAAATCCAATTTATATGGATTGCTACATCTGTTTGTTCATTTAGTAGAGTTGTAAAGCGTGGACTGTTGATAAGAGAAGTTAAAGATACACAAGAAAGCTATTCTGATGAAGTGAAACTATTCTAGGAATTTTGGTGGGGTTTTTGTGTTTAAAACATCACTTCTTACTAGTCTCTTCAAAAGTTGTTTAGGCCTATTATGGGATGGAAATTTATTGGCCATGTTGCCAAAAAAGAACAGATGTGTTTAATAAATATTTGTTAGGTATTTGGAAGTGGAATATCTATCTATTACATAAAATCTGACAAAGGATCAAAAATTTGAAACAGTATCTATGGGGGATAAGTACTATTCCCTTCCCAGACCTTCCTGGCTTGCTCTGTATCCACAAAGGGGAGACAGGTTCCTATCATGTTGGTGGCTATTCCTCATAATTTTGTAGAATTTGGCATAAATGCAGAGGAATCTGATGTACCTCTGCTTGAAAAGTCCAAGTGGAAAGACCCAGCTGTGACTGGAAACCAGTTATCTTGATTCCAGCTCTGGACAAAATGTTGACTGCTCATGAGTACTTTAGTGGAAAGAATAGAGCTCAAGAATATTTTGTCTGATAAACCTCTCATTGGAGTTTTCCATGGAGACTCAAAGCTGAGTCAAGACTTTTCTAGTGGTGATAGAAGAGGCTCCAGAGGCAATGTTTATGTTTTTCCAATATCTGGGAGAAAACAAACAGGAAAAAAGCCCCAGCCTGCTGGCAGAATTTGTAGATAACACATACTGATGTGATAAATAGTGATTAAAACATGTAGCACTTTATGTTCAAAATGTGCATGCCCTTATAAAAGCAAGTACAAATCTAGATAAGGAACTTGAGCTGTAGTTGTAGAAATTTGTATCCTGAAGAACAGAACTGTAGAGGTCATTGTGGAAAAGTGATGCAATATGAGACAAAAATCACCAAATATTTATACACATATAGTCATATAATACGTTTGGTGTGTCAATTAATATAACATTCATATCCATGTAAGCATATACACACATATACATATATGTGTACACTATTGATAGCATATATAGGCATATGTATAAATGCATGCAGTACACAGCATCACGTATCAAATACATGTATAGGGATGCCTACCCTACTATATAATTATATATTTCCATATTAGTAAATGTGTAAACAGAGCAACAGTGAACAGAAGTTAAGTGATTTCATTTGTGTGAGGTTAGGAGGGAGGGTAGCTTGGAAAGGAAGCTCATGGCAGTAGGGACCACCATGGGGAAAAAAAAAAACCCAAGTTATTGAAAAAAATTTTAATTAATAAGTGCTATAATAGTGCAATATGTTTTAAATTATGCATAAGTATATTCCACAAAATCTCTTTGCTTCTGTGCATATTAAACCAAGCTCAGGGAATAAGCACATATGTTATTCAATTAGATTTAAGGCATTTTTAAGAGAGCTTCCTCTACTGCATTCTCTTTAAAAAAATAAAGACCTGATAAGAGCAAAACAAACAAACAAAACTACGACACAAGTATAACTGACATGCTTTTTAAAAATGGAATAGCATTCTAGCACTAACCTTCTACTGGACAGGACAATGGTAAAACTGCTTGCCTGTCAATATGCTCTAAAAAATATTCACTGTGATTTATTAGTGAGTGGGACAGAATATGAAATGTGTTTAATAAGCTTAGTGAATAACCTACCCTGTTCTTTGTTTAATCATGTTAGTAGTCATTTGAGCATTTAATTACATTTTCAAAGGTCTTAATGGGAATAGCAATATTGGCTTATTACATTTAAATGAACCTGAAATATACAGACCATTACCTTCCTTGTGCAGCCTCATCTTTCCAACAGGACATCAGCTTTAACAATTATGTCTTCTAATTAATACTATTTTGAATAGTCTTGAGTATATATAAATATATATGTATATGAGAAGTTTAATGAATATACCCCCTATTAAGAGATTTTTCATAGGTCCTAAATGCATAAATGAGAAAGAAAACTAACCTAAACCCAAAGAGAGCGGATATAATGTCTTTTTACTCTCATGCAGTAATATTCATTCACCTAGCTGCAAGTTACCAGGGGACAGACTTATCCCTCTCTTAACTCCATGAAATTCAGGAATCTGCAGTGATGCCAGTGATAAACTTGGGCCTAGATTTTCTAAAATTGTACAAACCCTCAAAGATCCTTGATCTCCAAAAGGCATTTAATTCATTTAACCAGCTTCTTGCCTGAGAGATACCAAACAATTTTTTTAAAGATTTTGGGTTCTAGTTTTATTCTTCAAGTCCAAAATGGGAAGTCTCTCAGGCTTCAGGGATATCTTGTGACTACCAAGGAAACAGATACATGCATGCAGTATGCAAGACGAATGGGAACTTGTTCTTGAATTAAAATCAGTTCCCCTTAACAATTAAATAGGCCTTTTGTTTTGACTTAAATAGCTAGTGATGGGGATCTCTGTTGAAATTCCAATAGAACAGGAACTAAAATGAATTTAATACAAAATTTCATTCAGAGTTGAAACTGACATTTAGGATGTGCAATTTTTTAGGTTTAGAAACATGAGAGAAATAATTACCTCTCATTTGATTCCTGCACTGGAATTCTGTGCTTCTACTTAGGAGTCAAAAATAATATCAAAAAAAAGACAAATATTCTCACACTGTAGAAAGGTAGATTTTGGCTAAGATGGATATCTTGGGATATTTATCCAAGGATATTTTTCTGTATCCTGTGACTGTTGGCATTGCCATAGCCATGCTGTGCAACTCATACTCATCTGCATGCTAGATTGGGTTTTGACTGTGTTCTGTTTCAACTTACAGATCTTAAAATCTGTGTTATCAAGAAAAGCATTGGGAAAGTTTTAGGTCATATACAAGATGCTTTTGAATTCATCTGCTGTGCATTTGGTCCAACATGCCTAAGAAGCAAATATACAACTCATACCCTCTAACTATGAAAAATGGGTTTTTTGTTAAACGCCATTTACCGGTGGCCAGTAAGTGGAGAAATGTGGGTAGTACAGCATGCAAAAGTAAGCTTCTGGCCAAAAGATACAATAATAAAAGAGCTGAACATGTCTATATATTGTAATATACATTTTAAGAAGAGATTGAGTATATTTTTTTAATGTAAAATAGAATTTGAAATCAGAAAGCTGTAGTCACACAGGAACCACGACTGAAATACTGTAACTCTCAAAGAAAGAATGATTTCAGGAAGATTTACCCTTTTCATTACCATGCTTCATTCTCATTGCGTATGTATATTTGGTTGAAATTCAGGTATCTTTCAAAAAATGTATATTTGATTACAGTTCAGACATCTTTCAAAATATCTAGGAGAAAATCTTGTGCAATATTTTGTACCATACTCCCCTAAGTTTACAGTGATTTATTTTTGTGATAGCTGAACATGACCTTGTTTAGGAGCCTTTGGGTCATCTGTTGAGGTGCAAACTGGTGTTAAAGGAATTCCTGCAGAGAGTGGAGGAAAGAGAGAAAGAGTTGAAGCTGTAATAGATGCTTTTGAAAAGCAAACTGTAGTTATAATGGGGACAAACTTTTCATGAGAGAAAGCGGACAATACTTGTCATGAGGTGGCTTAACTTTTCATCTTCAGACACATTCATTACTTACATTGTGAGCACAGGGTCACTCACAACATGTTATGTAATGTCTCTGTATAACATTATTGAGAAAATGGGACAGTGCAAGATGTCAGGTAGAAGAGAAAGCACAGCATTTCAGTATTTTCCTGTTTTTCTCAGTTGGTTTGGGAGTTTGGCCCCAAAAGAAATAGAAAAGGAATTTTGCTGTGAAAGTATAAAAAAGTAAAGAGAACAAAAGTGATCATTGTCAACAAAAAGAATTTTTCATGAAAGCAAATTCATTGATTGTGTAAAGGGTCATGAAAATTAAGTTTTGAGTGAATAAGAAAGTCAAAGGGAAGGACCTTGTGCTGTGCTGCTTATTTTCAGCTGCTTTTTTTTGAAAAAATACCCCTTCCTGTTCTCAGTGCTGTGAAAACATAAGGATTTTATAGCTAATGGAAAATAAAACAATTTAAAGGGAATAGCAAACTGGAAAAATGTCAGTCCCTCCAGACCAGTAAACATTCCAGTATCTCTTTAAGGAACTTGTTAATACATTTGTGCCAAGTAATACTTTAGCTTTATATATAAATAGTAGGAGAAAAGCAGCTATAATACTTTTAACTCTTCCATAATTTTGCACAATGCAGTCGTTTCTTGAAGAAACACTTCCACTTTGGAGAAGGCTGATCCTCCCACTTTGACAATATCTGATTCATTCCTACAATATGCTCAAACACAAATATAACACAGTGTTCTGTCCTGTTAAAGTAATTTTCATTAATTTTATAGCCTCTGCTCCTACTGCAACCCAGTGAAATGTTTTCAAAGGTCACTGCCATGTCCACATCGAGCAAGCAATATACCGGAGTTTTGTTCTTTGAATCACAGCATTGAGAAGGGAATGTAGGTGGCTCAAAGGCTCATTTTCATGCTTGCCACAATACAGAGACAAGCAGTAGGTGTCAGAACACACTGTCTGCAAGCTTTTGCAAGAAGGTCACAGATTAACCTAATTCTCAAATAGGCTAAAGTTTCAAGTTCTTTCAAAATAAAAATGCAGAGCCAAATATAATAGTGTCTAGGAAATGGAACCAGTCACTGGTGCTATGCATTTGAAAGCAACAGAGCTATATATTAACATAATGATAAACCTCTGGCTTATCTCATGGTTTAGTATATTATTTTATTTGTATTTATGTTTGCTTATATAATTTATATCGCATTTATCTACAGCCTTAGTTCTTCTGGGTTTTGTTTTCTTGCTCTGTAGGGATATCTCATCCATTACTGACCCTATTGTGGTGGCTCAAACATACCCATGTATAAAACAGGTGTGATAATAGTAAGAGTACCTGAACCATTTCAAAGTCAAGGCATGACTTCACCAGTTGTTCGTATACCTGTGTGTTCTCCCGTATAAAGAATCCCATCTTATGCCAAATACAAACATATCTCCTGCCCAGCTGGGTGTTAGGCTCATTTTTAGAAGCTCTCCTGAGCAGCTTCTATGTAACCCACAGGTGCAAGCTGCACACTCCATAGAGTTTCTGTTGATGTTAAGAAAGACCTGTTTCTAACCTTTGAATGCAACTAAAACCAATGCAAATGTTTGGACAGCAGCCATTCCCAGCAGAAGTTAAGGTTGGCATTCCAAATTACATTGTCAGCTTACTTCTGACCAAGAAGCACCCACAGCAAACCTTCCAAGTTACGTCAGTGAGCATGGAGAGCTGACTTAGAAATTTTGAAATTTTGTGTATGGCCATTCATGTTTGAAGCTAGGGCCTGCCCAGCCCCCGGCAAAAACGTGCGTCTGCTGTGTCCCAAGCTAAGCAGTCTGCCCAGAAGCAGGACCAGGGCCTGTGAGGATTATCACATCTTCAGATACTTCCTTCTGGGCAGCTGCTTAGGCTGTCCTTAGGAGAGGTCAGTCCTGCCTGAAAGGGCTCTCCACCCCTTAGAGGGTTGTAGAGAAAAGCAGCTCTAACCTGAAATGCAAACCTCACTCCATCTTTGTTATAGGACTCTTCTTTACTTTCTTTTTCTTTCCAGCTTTTTTTGTGATTTCATATCTGTTACCTCTAAGAACCAAACCCTTTGCCTGTCTTGGGGAAATAGGCGCTCAGAATGGGAAAGATCAGAGCATAGAAGACGTGTGGGTGTATCTTGCAGAGATAATTTTCTTACGATGATAGCCAGGCTAGAAAGAAATCTTAGAGGACAAGGATGCAGAGAAAGCTGGACATTTTGGCTTTACAAGTAGAAAGTTATGTTTCAAGAAGAAATTATTGTAAAATAAGCTGCTTTCTGTCAGGGATCAGCTGCACTGATCTGGACTGACTGCACAAGGACATGCCCTCCCCACAGAGTGCATTCCCCGGGGCTATGCACCTCGCTTGTTCTGATGGGGCCACTGACAACAGACCTTGGTCTGGAACTAGGGTCATCCAAGGGAAACTAAAGAGACTGGGGCCAGAAGCAGGGCTGGAGATGAGCTGTGCCATGTGTGGAGGCAGGGGGTACCCTCACAAAACTGACTACCTACAGGGATGGAGATGGAACTGGAGGCTGTCCCTGCTGCAACATCCCTGGAACATGGACTGGTGGCCTCAGTGTCTCCAATGGGATTCTGGTCTGTGGGCAAGGTGGGAGGAGCCCCAGAAACTTTGGGCAGGAGTAGGCCAGGGCTATGGGTGTTCTCGGCCATTTCATCTCTTCTAAGCAAACTTTGTTTCAATCCCAATTGCTCTTAATGGCACATTGAGTGAGCAGTGACTTTTAGACAGAATAAAACCAGTGGATGCACTACTATGAATGTATTTGGGTTTTTAAAGGAGAAGAGGGGTAAAAAGATGCCAAGCTACCAAGAGATGCTTGCCAGGGAGTAATAAAGGAAAAGAGTCTGTAGCAAATATGTGTCAATCATGGCTCAGGGACTCTTGCACAGTCTGTGACTATGGCTGTAGCAAAGCAATGAGCATGTGAGGAAGGATGGGGCAGCTGGATGGAGCACAGCAAGAGGCAGGAAGGCAGATGACACTGTGGGATGCAAAACAAACAGCAGAACAAAAGTGCTCAGAAAAGCAGCCACTGCCAGAACAAGGAAACCAAACTTTCCAGAAGACGCCTTGGCAGCAGTCGTCCTGTGGCTAAGCACAAGTTGGACAGAGAATCCATCCACCTCCTTCATCCCATTTGCCTCCAGCTCTGTCTATCCCATCCCTGCTTCTTTCGTCCTCTGCTGTGGGGCTGTTGCCATCACAATTATTAATTTTACTTTCTCTTCTCTTTCCAGATCTTCTTCTGGCATTCTGTACGCTGCATAATTCAATGAAAATGTTTGCAATAAAAATCGGCAAAAAGACTGAGTTTCTGCTAGTATTTCATAGTGATGGCTACAGCAAATGCTCTGGAAACACTGTGGAAAGAAATATAAATGCACTAGCAAAGGGCTGTAATTCTACCTGAGTACTATAACCGTCATAGATAAGTTGTACTGAAATGCTGAACAATAGGCTACTACAGGAAGCTGTGCCTACTTACATGGCTGATAAATGTTTGAATTGTTACACAAAATTGTTGAGTAGAGGCTTTGTCTAACATTGTGATGAGCACTAGAAGTCAATAACATTTAATAACTCGCAAATTGTTTGAAAATATTTATAAAAACAAAATAAATTGCAAAACCAGAAATGCTTGCTGTTTCAAAGATTAAATCTACTTTTCCATATGTTATCAAGTGAAGCAGGAAAATAATACACCTACATTTTTTAGAAGTTCTCATGAATAGTCTTAAATATCTTAAATATGTTTGTCTGCTATTAGGAAGGTGGTTGTTTGTTTTTTTAATAGCATTTACCACCAACCTGTCTGAATGGAGATGAGACTTCCTCTGGCAAAAGAAGAGTTCTGCTCTGAGAATAGCCTGCTCCCAAAGTGAAATAAACTCTACTGGCAGTAAAGATGTTTTTGTTCCTGAAAGTGTTTATCCTAAAGATATTGCTGGCATTGCTTTGTCACAGGAGGATGTTAAGTAAAGGTGTTAAGTGAATGTGAATTAGTTTAAGTGCACAAAAGCCTTGTTTAGATGCTCCTTTTGAGAGTTAAAGTAGTGAAGAATTAAGACAGCTTTGTTTATGAATGAGGACTGTGCCTTAGGGATTAATACATTTTTACTGCTGCATTTTTATTTTGCATGTTTAGTTAATTCAGCTTAACTTTCCTAACCATACTGGTGCAGGCAGACCTCAAGGGACAGAGAAACGAGGCACTGTAGAAACCTATTCAACTACATTGTCTAAGTGATGACAAAATGAAAGATGAGTTAATTGATTGCAGATTTTTATTTTTGGTAAATCTGAAGAAGCATTGGTTTTGTGTACATAAGCATGTTGAGGAAAGTTAAGTCAATTTAAACAAAAGAATGAATTCAGAACATATTAAATCACTTTGCCTGAAAAGTCCCCACTATGACCCTTTCATTTTGAATAGTAGGGCACAGGGTGATGTGCTCCTGTAGCTACACGTACCTTGACTTTCTTGGTTGTATCTTTCTACCTAAGTTCTAAATATGTGACACAAATATGTCACATCAACATCAATAGAAATTTCACTTCTGGCCCCTTAGTAAGAGCAGCAAACACCAAAGTCCATAAAGGCACTAACATGGATTTTTTTTGTCTAATTTTTTTAAACTCTGTGCTCCTCACAGATTTGAAGTGTATTCACGGTCAGAGAAATTTTTGAGGATTTTTTTTCCTTTTTAAGCAATATTTTTTGTTCAAGAAACCCTGGAAACTACTTTTTCACCTTGATATTTTGGTCTGACTATGCTGACAGAATGGGTTAAGGGACACCAACATTGTCTCCAATAATCCTGGCTAATGGGCAGAACATCTGCGCTGTTTCGTGGTCTAAGATTTTGCATATGCCTATTTTTTTTTATGTCATCACACTTGCTCACCCTAGGCATCTAACCTGGGTATCTAAACTTCTCTTGGCTCCATTCCTAGAGAGGAAAGAGAAAAATATGCTTTCTCAAAGAGCAGTTCAGAGGATGTCTCTTTCTCTCTGCACTACACAATACCTAAGGTGATTACCTGTGTGAACAGCCTCCTCCCTTTATACAGATTACCATTCTTCCACAAAGTAAAGCAGAAAATCAGTCTTTAAAGCTCATAATCATTTTAACTACTAGGTCTGCTAATGACCATGTGCCTCATTCTTCACTGGCAACAAACAGTGTGGTCTCTGATCAAGGTTATCATATCATATTTGTTGGCGTGGTCTTTATCACTGTGCCTGGCATCAGCCCTCATCTTAGAGGGAGGTTTATGCAAAGAACTTGAAAATAACGATCTTTTAATTATACAGCAACTATCAGTTGTTCACTTAAATACTTGGTCTTGAAGCTGGAGAAATGTCTGAGACTGCAGCTAATGGGCTGCAGCTGAGCACATACTGCTGTTTACTCAGGCTTTCAACAGGAAGCAAGCAGCACAGCGTGAGATTAGTGGCTTGATTAGCTGTTTGATGTATAATGTATAAGCGTGCTTTGGAGGATGTGGTCTTGTAGAGCATGGGACTGCTTTTTGAAAAGAAGCACAATATATTTGTATTGAATCTGCTTTAGCAGCTCCAAAACCTCCCTGCTAGAGATGGAGCCTGCTGCAAAAGTGTTAGTTCCTTTACACAGTCTAAGTTCATTGACAATAGATTCTTACCCATTATGTGCTGAAGGCACTGCTTATATGGTAGAGCACTTGAAGAGTTCGCAAGGATTTTAGGGTTTTTTTAATAAAGAAATTCAAGAATGCCCATGGTTTTACACTGATTTCAATTATCAGAAGGCCATTTCATACTTCAGTAGTTTCAAATTCAAGTTTCAATGCTCATGTGTGGCAGACTTCCAGGTACTGCCTGACAGCAGCTGGGGAGATTTTGGGTTCTCATATGCCTCCTTTAAAATGGACAGTCTTAACTAAGTATTCACATTGGCAGATGAAACATGACTGGTTTCTCTTTAGGTCTATCAATTTAGATTCAAAAACTACCAAGTTTTTGAAGCTATTACAGCAGTACTATCCAGAAGGAAATTAGCTACAAGATGGAGAACTGACCTGTTTTCTGCCTCTTCATATTTCAGTTCGTCATATACATTTAAGAACTGTAAAAATCATTCTGTGGTCCATTTTTGCAACCTCTTAATAGGGGGAATAGTAAGTTTATCTGCTTCTTTTAGTGGCAAGGAGGTGTGATAAGTGTCAGTAATGCATTATTAGATCCTCTAATAGGAAGAAAGCCTTAGAGCAGTGTCTGAGATTACTCTTTAAGAGTTTGCTGAAGACTCCCCTAAGGGAAGCTAATCCTTTCCCCAGAAACTGCCTGTGGTTCTGCTTGTTGTTTCCACCACATGCAACAGATGGTGCTTAATGATGTATATGTTCCTTATATGCAGCATACCCAGAAATTAACCTTGTCTGAATTGCTTATGACAGAAATTGTTAAATTATCACTCAGTTACACCAGAAAATGTTAAAGCATCACTCAGTTTTGCATACTTGCTTTCCAGTGCTGCTTTCATTCCATCTCCTTTATATTTTGGGCCTCTAAAAATACTGTTTGCGCTTTTGCTGGCTGGTAGCTTAGATTTTCCCATTTCCTTTTAGAGAGTTAGAGGATAATTATAACACATGTTCTTCTGTAGTTGGGAGTGAACAGAAAGTCTGTTAAACCTCTATGCAAAATTTACTACAATGCTATTTTTAGATATCTATTCTTAAAAGTTCTTGGCTTAAGCTATTTAAGGAATTGTAACACTTCTCAGCATTTTACTTCAACTTTTACAGTTGTTATAAAGCTGATGGAAAACTGGCCTTTGTTCTTCTTTTTCATACCATTATTCCACCGCAGCATTACCATTCACAGATTCTCATCATCATTTTGGACACTGATAGGAGCTTTCTGCTCAGTAACAAAAATAAAGTGACTAATGATAAATTGAAAGCCAAATTATGTATACTAAGCAGAAAGCCACTGTAGTTACTTTGATGTTACAATGAGATCAGAATTTAGGTTCTTCCTGTCCTTCAATCAGAAAATGCTGTTGCCATCATAGCTAGTACGGAGATAAATTAACTCAGTTTTTCATAGCACTGAGGTTTATCTTACAAGTTGAAATAAATAATCCACCCCTTCAATACAAATTAAAAATGTGATGATGTGGTTTTGGAAGCACATGTCCAGCTCTTCCTCTGGTTTTTCTATCTTTAGCCTTGGGTCTTGGAATTGTGCTAGAAGCAGGATAATCTATGACTCAAGAAGACAGAAGCAAACTAAGCTTTTTCTCAATTTTAGTGCAAATTAAAGGCTGGGCAAGCAGCAGAGTTTACCTAAAGTTGTTAGAGAAAACAAACAGAAAGGTTACTAAAAGCTTCTGAATGAAACATTATGGGAACTTATTGTGGCTACAAGAAGGAGCATGTAAAAGGTTTACAGGTGATGAGTACATGTAAATGGCACAGAAAATTATTATTGTAGGGAAGCTAACGGGGGCGTTTAGGGCACAGCAAACCTAAGGCTGAAGAAAGAGATGATCCAGAGTGAGTTTGACCAAAGCAGTAAAAAAACAGAATTTAAAGTAGTATTGCTATAGGAATAAGGAAAAATAGAGTACCAAAATTAAATCAGAGCAGGGAAGACGGGTTCACAAAACTCTTTTCTTGGCCAGAACCATGGAAAATGGAAGCACAAAGAATTTATTTTGCTTAAGTGCAGTTTGTGATCTTATGCCAGGATTGCATTGCTTTCAATGACAGAGCTGAGAAAAGTTGACGGTTGTGGCTTATGTGGTGAGATCTACCAGGCAGCACATTTTTCAAGCTGAAAAATGGCACAGACCCTGGACTGGTATCACAGGAAACACAATGAGAGTAAAACAGCCCTGGTAGATGCATTAACCACTATCAGTACTGCACCCATTTCCCCTTTCCACAGACAGAAAATCAGAATGATAAACTGCAAGAAAAGCAGTGTCAGTGTAAACAGAGCTCAGTTAGGTTACAAGTAGCAGCAATTGTAGTAGTAATAAGTAGTATTGATGGTAATAATAAATAACACTAGTAGTAATCATAAAGGCAACAACTTCTAGAGGCATGTGTGCATATTCATTGTGTTTTCATTTGATAAATTGATGGCAAAAAACCAAACATATGCACTGAGCTACCATCTTATTATTTTGTCACTATTAAATATATCCTCTAAAAAAGAAGCCCACAAAGAATAGCAGACCTTATAGGAGGAAACACAGCACAGACCTTGTCAGGAGTTTTATGAGGGAAGGCTAATTGTCCTTTCCTTTCTTTATTTTGCAACACTAAAATCTAGTGATACCTGCCTTTCCTTCCAAAAGGCTAATGAACATGTCCTGATATTCATTTGAGTTTTAGTGACGACAGCAATGAAGCACCTTCCCCATCCCCTGTGACCTTTGTCGTTAGCACTGCTGCCCATTGGGAGGGATGTGATCCAGGCTGTGCTGACACAGCATATCCAGTGTCACACAGTGTGTGCTCACATTTTCTGTGTCCAAGACAGAGACAGGACTGGCTCTTTGTTTGCAAGGGCTTTGCATAAATTAAATGTAGGTATTTCCTTGGGGCAGGTTCCCAGCACTTATTCTGTTGTAGATTGTTCACATCCCCTGCTTTCTAAGCCAAACTTCTCAGTTTATTTATTTTTCCATGGAGTTATATGGTTACATTTGCACTGCCCATGTGACTGATAAACGCATAGTCCAGTTCTGTATACTCCTTTCAGTCCAGCTCCTTTACATTTCCTGTGGCAGTGGTCTGGCACTGTATCCCTGAAGGAGTGAAAGAAGTGAAGCAGTCTGGTAATGCAAAATCAAAGGATGGGTATTTGAAGTCAATTGTTGGCATAGTCTCTGTGTATACCATTAAGGCATGTCACTTAACCTTTTATTTTTCATTTTTGTTTCCTCTCCTTTAAAAACTTGTGTCTAATATCATCCAGTAATTAATATTCTGTATGTTCATGCATATAGTCATTTGCAAACTGAAAATTCTCATAAATGCTTTGTATTTGTTGAGTACTGACTGAAGCCCTTAAAAAACCAACAGAAATACTACGTTTCCATCACAGCCATTCCTTGTTGTACCTATTTCTACTAATGCAGTTTTTGGTATGGGGGTTTTCTTGTAGCTGCCTTGCATGAGGAAACCATAATCTGTTGTACGCTTGAGTCTTTGGTCAAACCAAACATAATGGAATGAAAGACTCCCATTTTTTACAAGAAATATTGAGCTCCATATATTTTTTACAAGATTTTTTAACTGCTCAAGCATGGAGATTGGATTGCATCTTTGGCATTTTTGTTGATGGTTCCTATGTTTAAAATTATTGTTTAAGCATGCATTTGCCTAAGCATCTTCCCTTGATTTTGCCAGTATATTTTGCCTGTATTTCCCATTCTGGACTGCAGCAAGCTACGAAGTTATAGGATAAAATATAGGAAAAAAGTACACTACAGTAAACTGAAGTTTACATAGCATTTTGAATAATATTAGTAAGATGGCGTTAGTAGAATGTTAATGCAACTGCCAGCACTGTAATTACAGATTTCTAGGAAGCTGGGGAAAACAATTAATACCTTCAAAATGGTGGCTTGGGGATGAACAGTTCATATGAACTACTTAGTCCTGCTAATATTGGTTCAAAGAATTATATCTCAGAAGACTCCTCTTTTCTTAAGACCTCCTCTCTACAGAAGCAGATTTTGTCATCCTTAACCTTCTCCATGTGCTGGAAGGTCTCAGAGGACCTCTCACTTATTATAACACCCATGTAGTAGGCTTCAAGAGCCCCATGGGACAGACTTTTGTTTTCATCTGTTTTCTAGATGGATCCATGCTAGCAGCTGTTCTTGCTTTCAGCCTTAAAATGGTGGTGAAAGTAGATTCGGCAGTCATAGTCCAGTCTGTGCATATCTCTGGGCAATGCATCCAGCCTTCTGCCCCTCACCTGGGTGGGTGGGAGCACACTGCCCCTCCCTCCATCATGCCTTGACAGGTGTGGATAGGCCAGTGTCAGACTTAGCCAGTTTTTTCTCTAAGATATTTTTATTTTGAATTCAGTCTTCCCTGTATCATCAACTCCAGCACCTAAGGCCAGCACTGGCAGGGTACCTAAAATGTCACAAGCACTAGATTGACTGGGGGGACAGGGCTTACCCCATGCCATCCACCCACTGGCTGTGGCACCACAGCCAGGACTGGGTGCTACCAGAGACGCCAACAGTGAGAGGTCCAGAAGCCCCAGATCCAGGTCCTCCACTGCAGCCTCAGCTGAGCCACTGCTGTCCTTCCCTGCTCTCATTCTCATCTCTCAGTGACCTCCCTTCTGCCCTTTGGCACAGAGCAGAACTGGCACCATCCACCCAGGGGCTGAGTTTCTCCTTAAGGATCAGGGAGAAGCTGCAATACCATGTGAGAAATAGCAATGCCAGAATCATGAGAGAGAGGAGTTGAAGCTTATTGCAGAGTTAAAAGGGTTTTTAGACCTTCTGATAACATTGCACTTGCCTGTGGCTATGAATCTCTACATCTGAGGGTTGAATGCTAAAGCTCCTATAAATGCCTGGAACCAATGAAGCCCCTTACAAACTCCCACAGCATAAACAGGGCTGGAGAGTCGTGGAGCCAGTTTCTGAGATAAAAGTGAGTTCTTATGCGATTAAAACTTCTGCAAAGCTGAGTATACTCAGCTCCTGGACTGCCCTCGTCACATAA
Organism: Phainopepla nitens; assembly: GCA_013400175.1. Taxonomy (NCBI): domain Eukaryota; kingdom Metazoa; phylum Chordata; class Aves; order Passeriformes; family Bombycillidae; genus Phainopepla; species Phainopepla nitens. The sequence continues at coordinate 666,721 of VXBQ01008972.1, read as the reverse complement.
CCTTCACTGATACCACAGCACACCTGCAATGAGTTTCAGTCCGTCTCTGCATTACAGCTATAGTGCTGCCATCACACGTGGTAGGATAAGATAGATACCAAAGCACACCCATGAAATAGGTCATTAATCAATCTATTCCATGGCCAGAGACACCAGACAGTGAGAGCAGGGGAAGTGAATCTCCCTCTTTGACACACCTGTGTTGTTTATGGTGGTAAAAGACCTACTTCATTCTCCTGCATCAGCCTTTGGATTGGACTGAGTGTCAAGGACACTCTGGCTACTTGTTAGGTTTGACATTTGTTTCCTTTGCTGTTGCTAGTGGGCTGCCAGCATGGCTCCATGCCTATTCCAAATACAATGTGAAAAAAGGTGGAGGCATGGACATACACACTGGTGAAGTTTTATAGGATACTTTTCAGCTGTAAATTTTTCAAACCTATTAACTAGGGAATTATTATAAAGTGTTTAGTTCAAGAATTTGATATGAATGATCCCACTACTGTGTTTCTAAAACTGACAATAACGATGGTGTCACTGAGAGAGCGATCTTGACAGAAGATCAGAAAGGTGACCCTGGCAGCAAAAATATTGCTGAATCCATACAAGAAAAAAATGCTCAGAAGTGAGCTCTTCCGTGCACCAACAACTGCACTGATGCATGGGCTAGCACTGGCCATCAGGCACATGCAGAAAGGAATGCCTGTGGATGATAGGCACTGGCCACTTTCTGGAAATATTATAGGACCTCCTGCAGAAATCTTGATGCTTCCAAGTAAGAGATGAAGTGCTGACCATTTTTTTAATTTCAGTTTTCATTTAGGAGGGCCCTTAAGCCCATCCTTACATCTTTCTGTCACATAATGAGAAGCTAACATACTTATGGTAGAGTTCAGTGCCTTGTGGAAAACTTCCTGAGAACATTCCTCTTGGAATCAGCATGCACTCTACCGTCTAGCTTGTCTATTCTTATCCCCTTACATATTTTTGTCTTTGAATTTGCTTCTTCTATTCTGTCAGTAAGTTCTGAAGGAAGCAAAGCTTCATCCTCAGCACCCATGTAGTCATAATTTACCATTCTCAGAAACTTAGATTCTGCCAATTAAGAGATTTAAGGGGAAGGTACTTTATTTAAAAGGTGAAAGTAATAAACAGCTGAACCAGTTTTTGTAGACACGGAAAACATATCATCAGCTTTGAAGAATCTGGTGAAAAAAAAGGGGAGATAGATAGATAGATAGATAGATAGATAGATAGATAGATAGATAGATAGATAGATAGATAGATAGATAGATAGATAGATAGATAGATAGGCAACCAAATCTAAAACACCTGAATTGTACCTGTCTACATGTGCACTGGTTCTTTAATCTCCAAAAAGTAATTTTTACTTACCTCAGAATGCTTTTTTAGCTTTTACAGAAGAAGAGTCATTCCTGTTTACTCTTGAATAATATAAGAATAGACCTCTCCTTTGCTGGAAAATTACTCTGGCTTGTAAATATTGGCTTATTTTATTCTGTTGAGAAAATTATCAGCTTAGAAAGGTCCAAACCATGGTAAAGAATGCCATTGGCTGAATAATTTTAAAATGTCATGTGTAAATCTGCTTAATCATCACCTAATACGGATAACACATTTATGCTATGCAATACTGTGATGAGTTTGTTGGAACACTTTCTGAGTGGATCTCAGCTCTGCTACTAATCTTACCTGTGCATACATACAGGGTGATGAAGATGGATGTGAGAGCTCTTGTCAGACAAACTGTCTTCCTTAATTAAACTGCTTTCCAGGAGCTTCTTTATATTTGAGAAAATATTTGAGCTAATAAATAAATGCTTTTGTTTCAAGGGTTAGATAATTAATTTAAAAGTTGCACCACACCAGCTGAAGGAATCTAAACCAAACAAGAAATCCAAAAGCTCCTGAGCCCTGGGACTCATTCCACACTAGTGAGAACTTTATAGCTGCTTCAGAATGCTGTGAACTTCTACTAGTTTTACTTGGGAAATGCTAAAGTGAAAAAGCAAGCCTTCTTGCCGTTGTAATGTGTCAGAAATCTCTGGCTGGAATCCTGCTGAGATTGTCATGTACTTTTGCTATGACAAATGAGTTCATGAAAATTTCTAGGAAATCTGTTCTTATTCACCTCTTTCATTTACAAAATAATTTGGATTATATTTGTTCTTAGAGATGCCTGAGCTTTTATCTTCCTAATTTGCTTGCCTTCTTCTAAAATTTTTTTATTCATTGTAGGATTTTAAGAATTCAACCTGTCTAATTTTACATGTTTTTGAATGATGGTTTGTTTAGGGATTGTTGGTTTTGGGGTTTTTTTAAGAACTGCAGTTGAACTCAGCATTAGCATTTTGCTTAGAACAGACCATGCAAAGGAGAGCAGCAAAGAGGAAAAAGAGCACACAATTTTAATGAAGAAACTAATGAAGGAACGCAGCACAATTGTGAATGGACATCAAGCTCATGTCCTATCCTTCCCCACATTCAGAAGCAGGCGGTTTTCTCCGGCTTTTCACTGTGACATTGTCAAGGCAAATCTAGTCATGCTCACAAATCTACAGCACGTGAGGTGAGAGTGCTGCAAGATAAGACCGACATTCCTTCCTCTCTGACTCGCCCCTTGCCCCTCCTCTTCCTGGTGTTTGCCCTTCTGACCTCAAAAATAATGTTGCACTCACAAATTTATTTTTTTAAATCTGTTTATTTTTGGACTTCAGGTTTCAGAGGAAGTACTTATTAGATTGTCTATGAAATGGAGTGGTTGAGAAAATTTGATCTCATAATATTTACATGAAGTAGCATTGCAATAATAACACTAGCTGGTGTTAAGAGAAATGGAACCTTTTTAGTCAGGTACAGAAGGAAAAGTTTTGTGATAGATGAGGGAAAAATTCTGCAATAACAATCAAGCAGTCTGGAAACTTCTTTCGCTAACCAAGTGTGATATATTGAGGACAGTAGTTTTTTGAGTTCTGCGTTTTAACAAGGCTTTGTTATCTATATTTACATATTTGTGAAAATAAACAAAGGATTAAAATATATGAAGAAGAAACAAAACAGGGATGTTTCAGAGATGTTTTGATGTCAAAGATATAATGCAGTTAACTACTGTAATGAAAACCCCTAGGCAACATAAAAGCCAATGTTGCCAAACTGCTGTTAAAATTAGACCTGGTAGATATTGCTTCACACAAAACTGACTTGACCTTATGTGTGCTTTGTGTTACAATATATATTAATGTTTTGAAATTGCTTTGGGGATAATTAACATTAGAGGAGAAGTCAAAACCTCAGGTTTAGAGAAAAAAAAATTGGAAAAAATGCTTTGTTTTATTTCTAAAATTATTAGCTGCATAAGCATGCAAATGCTGCAAAGGAACAAATTATTATTCACTTCTTCTTGAAAAGATAGTTTTTTAAAAGTCTTATATTCCTTTATCAAAATCCAGGATTTATATTGACTGGGATGGTGACATTTCAATCATAGAAAAGCATTTTTTTGTAGCTGTTGCATTATCATTTTCAGCTGGGCTATGGAGTGAGCAATCCCAGATTCTTTCATATGTGTGCCTTGAGTAAACTTGGCTTGGTTTAGTTCAGACATGGGCATGTTCATCTTTCCATGGCTGTATTTTTCCAAAGGCAGAAACAAAGTATGCATTTTTTCTGTTATGAGAATGATGAGAGGGTGAACAGTGCTTTCCAGAAGGTGATTGCTCTCCTCCCTAGAGCTGTGCTGCAACCTGGCCCTGTCGTGCTGCCACGCTGAACTTCATGCAGCACAAGAAACTTCTCTGGATATTTATGGTTAACTTCAGTGCACAAACATCATCCCACAGCAAAAATTCACACTAAACCAGGGAGATAGCAAAGATTGTTTCACATTGTACAGTTTCACAGAGGGCTTAATCCAGGAAGATGTGAAGAGCTCGTTTCAAGCAGATTCTCTGTGTAGCTTGGTCAGTTCCTAATCAAATTACTTAAAAGATGAAACAATTCTTTTTCTTCTGTTTTAGGTTATAAACCAAACTATACTGCCTGCAATGGCATAATAGCTCAAATAAAAGCTGAAAAGGTAACTATATTGGGTTAATGTTGCTGCAGGCAGCAGGTAAGTGAAGTCAGTGATCAGAGTTTCTCAAAAAGCTTCCAATATTTGCTGCTATAGCCACTGTAGTGAAATAGCTTTGCCATGCACTATTTTTTGCATTACACTTGAGCCCTTAGCTTTTGGATGGGCATTCCCTTTTCTTGAAATCTGTGCAAAAGTTAATACATAAAGATTTTTTTATATATTTGTATGTCTTTTATCCTCGGCATTGGCAGGTTTTTTCTGCAAGAAGGATGAGAGAAATATTTCTGCAATAATTCTAATAAAATCCTTTAGAATTGTTTATTTTGTTGAAAAAATTGGACCACAATCTCTTTGGCTTTGATTAGTTTACTGTGGGAAGAAAACAGAGTCCTCTGGGTCCTTTTCCTTAATTCTCTGGGCCTAGATATGCTTTTTCTCTGAGGGTAAAATCAGCCTCAGTGTATCTAATTCTATTGCTATATTCACAAAAGTGATACTGATATTGGGCCTAGGGGTGAGTTTATCATAAGGAATTGGGTTTTGTGGGGTTTTTCTCAGTTGTCTGAACATTCTGATTTAACTTTTAATGTGCACTTCCGTATATCACCCTAGTGAGGAAAAAAAATTAGCAGTGTATAAGTTGGTTTTGCTGTAAAAATATCTATGAGCCACATCAGAAGCAACTTAGGGAATGTATTTTTTCCTTTCAATGTCATATGTACTTCAGGCAGTATAAATTTCAGGGGGACAGTTCAAATGATGTGACATTGTCAGAAGGGTGGGATTCAGCTCAAGTCTAAGATATTTCCTTAGCATGCATGTAGTTATCTGAAGGCACACTAAGCACTTTGTTCTCTTGCCTAAAATGAGGGCATCTCCTGATATTTGGAATGTCCTAAAGATTCTTAAATTTGTGTGGCATTGATAGCTCTGACTCATGAGCTCTATGAGTCTTTCAGTCCTCCGGTGCAGTAGCTGGAGGCTGAAAATACATAAGGTATGACACTAGCAACAGAATTACCTCTCAATGGGTAAGCTCACCATGCAGATTTGATCTTTACATACTCAGTTAGCCAGAAGATCAATTCAGTTCACCTGGAAGTCTCCTTCAAGGCTTGAAGCTATCTAAAATAAGCAATCTAGAACCATTTGAGAAACACTGGGGTATCCAGTCCTTAAACTTGGTACTAGCATGTGGGTTGTCCACCCCAATATTGAGCTCTGATCTTGTCCCTGCCCAACAATTATGAATACATTTATAGTAACTGAGGCACTGTTGATTTATTTACCATCCATTTATTGCCATTTAAGCATCATATCTGGAGCATGCCTCTATCTTTTGATCTCAGCTGTATAACTCAAGATCTTGATGGTTTATTTATACATTATCGGTCTGACATGTGTCTTGCTGACATTACACAGAAGAGCTCTAAACTGAAATCTAAATAGATAAGAAAAATTCTGCCCCAAGGTATATCTTTCATTGAGTCGTGTTTGATCCACCTGCCAAAAAATCTTTTGATTTAAGAAAATGGCCAGAAGGAATATTTTAAGTCTATATCTAATTTGAGACATCATGCTTATTAATAACAGCAACAGTCAGACATATATTTGCAGTGAAGATGTTTGCTTATGAATGATTTACAGTCAATAGAGAGACCCTTTAATGCTTTTACATTGGCGCAAGGTTTAAGAGAACAGGTAGAAGAAACTAAGGAGATATATCAAAGATAAATGTGTCAATAGATATGAAATACAAAAACACATCACCTGATACTGGAAGGCTCTGTCCTGCACTAGAGTCTAAGGTAGTATTCCATATGCTTCCCTGATTCTCATACCCTCATCTGTATTGCGGTGGCTGAGAGCTTTCAGACAGAAAGGGAAGATGGACTTTGGCTAGGACGTGCCATCACTCATATGCAAAACAGTTCATTTACAGTTAAGAGTGAAGGTTACCTGAATAATTGATGATTCCTACATTTTTATAAACATAGAACACAATACCTATTGATTAGAGTGTCTTCTTTCTGTAGCAAAAATATATTCCTTGGCAAAATTGTTAAACTTTATGGTAAGAAGCATATCTATAAGTCTTTAAATTATTATTTGCATCAGTGATATAATAATCATACCTGAGATATCAGGAATTTCTATGTTGAATTGCTAAGTAAGCCAGTCAAGAGGATTCCCTCAGTCTTGCACTAAGGAAGTAACTCTGAAACTCACCAAAGAGTCTCCTCCTTTCCTCCTTTTCTAGAAAAACTTTAAACTTGGTTGTGCTGAATAAATAGGTAAAGAATTCTAATTTTCTCTAGATTTGGAATTATAGAGAATATAGAAATAGTTTTTAATTGTCATTTAGCTATTTTGCATCTCAATATGGGGGAAAATCCTAATTTGTCTAGGGCTGGAATGGATTTCCTCCCTGGAGGACTAAGGCTTTTTGAATGACTTGAGGGAGCAACAGTGTGTGCTAGAGCAGGAACACGTAAATGAATAACGTTGAGTTGAACCCAGCCAAATCATGGATTATGTCAGTGACCTTTGCATAGCCAAGAGCTGCTCAGCCTGGGCCGCTTCTAGCCTTGAAGACAAGCAAAGCAGCTGCTGTCTTTTAAATAAGAGAGCAGGATAATTACTGATGTTAAGCAGTCCGTGATTTAAAGGTTTGCTAGATAAGATTTGATACATAGGCACCAGGAGACCATCTACCTACCCAGTTTTAGGTAGGATCCTTTGCAGGCGAGGGGAAGGAAATATAGTGACTGTTTTGAATGCCAAACAAGGAATAAGCATGTTGTCTTCAAAATTGCTGCATGTGTTATATATGCATAAAATGTTAGGCAGTAAGTGGGATTGGATGGTGATTACATCATATCATTCAGTGTGGTTTTGAGAATATGAAAATTGGACGTTAATTTATGCAGAAGATAAAATGAAGTCTTCTTGAAGCCACAGAGAAAGTTCATCTTTCCTCTAGACAAACCCAACTTGCTTTTTTCTATCACTTTAGTAGAGAAGAGAATTCCAAATATATGTCTGAAATTTTTATTTTGCTCCATAAAAGCTACCTTATAGGGAAGAAGGTGATTTGCATATCAATTTGCAGGTTTTGTGTGGGACTGTTTGAGATTTTCCTGGGAAGTTGGGTGGGTAACTGAAAGATGCTGTGTCAGCAGCACTCACTAGTTTGTGGATGCTGGAAGGAGAGCTTTCATTGGAAGTGGTATGTGCTAGAATGTCTATATGCAGTGCGGATTAGATATTTGCTACACTGCCTGGAAAAGAGAGCAATTCACTGAGAATAATTTTTTAAGGTTATTAATTGCCAGATACTACATTTTTTCCTCATATTTTTAAGGTTGGGTTTTTTGGGTTTTTCTAGAGACAAGCGTAGGTGGTGTGTTATAGTAGTTGTACTCCCATCTCATCACATTCATTGAGTTTTCTAGATATGTTTTTCCAGACATTTTGTCACACACCACCCCCAAACCTTTGTTTTAAATCTCATGCTGTCACCTGGATGGGTGGGAGAGAGTATTTTTGACTGGTGGCTATTCTATTGACCTACCTCTAAGATAATAAGGGTGGACCACAAAATGGGTTCTGATGACACGTACCATCTTTTCAAAGAGGCTTAGCTCAAAGGATGGTTTGGATGCTTGGCTCCTCTTGTGCAGTAAAATTGTGTCTGACGTCTGTTTAATACAACTACACAGAGCTTAGAAGTGAAGGGCAAGCCTGAGGATTCAAGCTGATGGAAACCTGCTGCCAATGCAGTGTGTGTGCTTATGTAGTTTATCCATCTTGTCAGTTGTTATTACCTTTTTATCTGGATCCTGTTAACTTAAGGTTTGTATGTAACTCATGGAAAAGATACATTTTTGTTTTCTCTGTTCGGATATGAGAAGTCTGTTGGCATAAATCTTCAAAGGCATTAAGTCAGTAGCATCATGGAAATTTGGCTATGTTTTGAGCACTTGAGCAGCTATAAAAATTAGACTAGGTTATTTTAACAGGCTATTGTTCCATAATCTATCTCATCTTTCTTTCTATGTTTTTTTAATTTTTCTTTTTATAACTTTCAAGTCACTTAAAGCTACTTAGCTTTTCTTCCAAAGCAGTAAAGGCTGTTACTTAGTCTGTAAGACTTTGTAATTTCAACATTATATAGTTGAACTAGATAAGTCAGCAGAACATAGAAACACAATCCAAACAGTGGAGACCTTTGTATATGGAAGAGTACCACTCTGTAACAGAAAACTTCTCTAAGGTTTATTTTGTTAGAGCAAAATGAAAGAATCAAATATGTTTATGCAATAGAGAAGAAAATAGTAGAAAAAATTTATTTGACCTACTTCTTTTGTTGCTCTGATTCAGTTACCCTTGATAGTTTATTTCCTGTTGCATGATCTCTTTGCTGCTGACCCTTGGCAAGTGTTCTACTGTCACTTATTCTTTACGTTTCCTCTCTTGACCCTCCTGATAGGAATAGACAGTTACAAGTCCTAATGCAAAGCTATGACCAGCACTCATTCATGCTCCCACAAAGTTCTTTACTGCAGATTCTCGCTACATTCATGCTGAATATCTTTGCAATATTCCCTCTGCAAGACTTCCATTCTCATCTTGCTATAGCTTTGGGGACAAAGTCTTACCTTCATCTCTTACTATCGAAATATGCTTTGCTCATACAATGTGGAAAATAATTTTATTACCACTTGCAATACTTGAAGATAATTTCTATCATTTTGAGGTTTGTTGCTGTTACACCATGCTATGTAAGAAACATCTTAGTAATCATTTGCTGAATTACATTTTATATATTCTTAAATAAGCCTCTATTATATTTTGTGTCAGTAATACATATTTTGTGTCATTATTCCCAGTATTATACATCATAATATGCTACCTTTAGTTTCTTTCAGTTTTGTCTTCAAGGCTGTCTTAACAAGAGCATGGCCTAAAGATTCCTTGATGCTTGATTTTTTGAGGTTTTTTCAAAGTGAAAAATGAAGGATGGGGAGGGTTTTCACCTTCCACGCAGAAGCTCTGCAAATACAATGCTATTCCCTGCACTCCATCTCCAGATCAGTAGCATCAAGTGTCTCTTCACTGGGAGCTCCTCTCAAGGGTGAAACTCACATGTGGGAAATGAAGGCAATGGCCTCTCACCCACACCGTTAATAACTTGGAGAGAAGCCGTCAAGATAGAAAATGAACTGCAAAAAACACGGATTTGATGTCCTGAAATAATCTGGAGGTGTAATTGGCTCTTAATCTCATACCTAACCCCATGATACTCCATCCAAGACCACTCTTCCTATATACAGAACGCTTTCGAGACACACTTAAGGAACTACAACTTGCCTCTCAAATATTACTGTCTAAAGTCTCTTTTCTCTGATTTAATACTGGAAAATGCATTTTTTAGGAATGGGAAGATATTTTAAGCTGCACAGTTCATTTCAATCACTCTTCTTAGGGGTGGCAGTGGGTTGGTTTTAACCATTATCAGTAATGTATCACTACTTTTGTTTCGCAATACTGTGTGATGCAAGTGAACATTCTTATTAAACTGTAGTCAGACCATATTGTCATTCATAACACCACTTTTGAAATCCTCTAAATGTCTTTCACGGCAGAAAGAATGAAACTATTATCACATTTCTTGGGCTAAATTTTGAAAAAAGACTGTAGAAGGTGCAAATTTTAAGGAACTTCTGAAAAATCTCACTGAAAACATATTTCCACACTTGCAGCTAAACACCCTTAGAAAGTTTTCCCTTAGGTCTAAGCATTTTTGCATCCATTGCAACAGAAAGCTAAATCTTGGTTTCAGACTTGATTCTGCACTGCTTCCATGCACACATTTCTTTGACTTCAAGGTTTGTCTTTCATTCTTGACCCTTGTGTGCAAAAATACTTACTATTTCAAACATTAGAGGTTTCTAAAAAGGGCTGGAAGCTTTACTAAGAAAGTAAAGCTTCTTGAAGCCACAGAGAAAGTTCATCTTCCCTCCAGACAATGCCAATTTGCTTTTTTCTCTCACTTTAGTAGAGAAGAGAATTCTAAATATATGTCTGAAATATTTATTTTGTTCCATAAAAGCTAGCTTATAGGGAAGAAGGTGCCATAAACAAGTCTGATTAGTGCTGATCTGCATTTATTACTGCCTATGATGTAATTCTCAGCACCATAGCGGGGAGGGAGACATGGAAGTGGTGGCTGAAACAGTATCCTCAGTATCTTCCTGAGACATTTACTCATGGAATATCAAGGTGTGTGATGTATAATCTTTTATTTCTTTTGGATTAATTTCTATTAGCAGATTTGCAAGGACCAACAGTAGTGAGAAATGGCTTCTCTGTATTTTGATAATCCACTGGTGTCATGTAACCTAATTGACACTTTAAGTATAAGCCCTGGGATTTGCTGATTATGATCCACAACTTTTCCTGAATTTCCCATTTCATTGAAATTTTCAAGCTTTTTCATAGCATTTATTAAAATATTCTGTTATTTTTTTTAAACTTGCTTTTCCTTAGGTCTGCAAAGAATGTCTGTGTGATGACAAAGGCAAACATGATACTCTTCCGTAAGAGATCCTTTGAGAAATTTATTTTAAATATTATGTGGTAAATTGCATTCTTACACCTTCAAAATCTCAGACAAAGTCAGCAGGAGCTTTTGTGGACACTCATGAGCTAGATTTTATACAGTCAACCTGGGAATGAGAGTAGTGTAATTGTGCCAGGCTGGAGCACAAGCATGAATTACACAGCCTGTCTGAAAAGCTGGGTGAATGATGGGCCAGCTAGCCTGAGCTAACCTCTGTGCTGCTTTGGCTGCACTTTGTCAGAACTCAAGTTAGCTCGTTTAAAGCTGACCCTGGCAGGCTAACCCACGCTATGGTCTCACTCTGTCCTCACACCTTTAGTGCAGTAAAGACTCATCTTTGCTGTGGCTTACTGCAGTTGATACACCAGTTTCTCAACCAGATATGTTATGAAAAAAGCAGCTGATTGAGGAAATCTCAACCTTATTAATGTTGACAGCAAAACTCTTGCTCATTCTGTCAGGGATGGGATGCCATCCCACAAACATGAAAATTGCTCATCTCTGTGTCTTTTAAAAAGGGTAGCATATCAAGGAAAACATCTTTATATTGCTGTGGCAGTCAGGAAGGGATCTACTTTTGTTAAACTTTTTCCTTACTAAGCCAATGGGACTGAAAAAAATACTTTTCTATGGCGTTGTGGTTGCTAAGGAAAATAACTCAGAATAGTGTGTTCCTATCTGACAAACTCAAATCATATTAATTGGAGTATTTTCACAGTTAAATGTTGGAGAACTTGGTACAAACTCTGCTATGTGTCTCTGTTACTCAAAACAGGGCAATTGCTTTAGTCAAAAGTGAACACATCCAGTTGTTGATTAGTTACAACATGAGGATTGATGGCTTGTTTATCCAAATGTTACAAATTCTCTGGTTTTCAGTTTTCCTTTTGCGGTAGCTCTTGCCTCTGCTATACAAATGTGGTTACCAAAATGTGGTAACTGTATAAATGAGGGAGAGAGCCTGTGGTGATACGGATGCAAAATATGCAAACAACTTCGGCTAAACATAGCTTTACCATAGTTTTGTTATATAAATGTCAACTTAAAATTAAATGTTATGGAAACATTTCTTTTATCTTTATGGACTCTACCAGCTGCACCGTTTTCTCAAGTACAGTTTACATTTATGATGTTGTTTAAATCTATCACATACATTCAACATGCACAGAAGAATTTTTTAAAAGCAAGCTGTTTGCATTTGTGCATTAATTACCCAAGATCCAGCTTTAGCCTTCCATATGCAAGGCAAGTTTCTGCTGACTCTAGGGGGACCAGGAGTCACTGAAGCTGCGAGCAGCAGTTTGATTTTTCCAGAGATTAACGAGCTGACAACTTTTTATATTTATCTGCTGCAGAACTATGGTATCCTGGGGTGCATTAGGAAAAGCATTGCCAGAAGGTTGAGTGAGGTAAACCTGCCCATATACTCAGCTCTAGTGAGCCAAATCTGGAGTTCTGTGTCCAGTTTGGGGCTACTCAGGACACAAGAGATAGGGAGCTCCTGGAGCAGGTCGAGCAGAGGACTATGAAGGGACTGGAGCATCTCTCTTATGAGGAAAGGCTGAGGGAGTTGAGCCTGTTCAGCCTTGAGAAGAGTTGACTGAGAGGGGGCCTCATCAATGCCTGTCAGTATCTGAAGAGAGGGTGCCAAGAGGAGATTTCCAGGCTCTTCTTGGTCATGCCAAGCAACAGGACAAGAGGCAATGGGCAAAAATTAATGCAAAGGTAGTGCCACCTGAATATAATGAATTTCTTTATTGTATGGGTGACTGACACCAGAACAGATTTCCCAGGGAGTTCATGGAGTCTCCCTCACTGGAGATATTTAAGAACCCTCCGGACACAATCCTGTGCCACATGCTCTGGAATGACCCTGAGCAGGGAGGTGGGACCAGATGACCCGCTGTGGTCCATTCCAACTTGACTCATTCTGTGATTCTGTGACCCACACTGTATCACTATTTTACAAACCATGGTTAGATTTCACTATATATTTGTCAATTAGAGATTTTTTCCCCTTGGATGTTTTGTAATACCATTCCAAATCTTGCATTTTAGCCCTGTTTTTCCTCCATACATCTGATAAGAGAATTACCTAGGAACTTCAATAACACAAAAAAAGGGCAGTTTTATAACTAAGTTGTGTGGTCCCAACCAGCTCCTCTGTATCAAGCAGGTTATAAACATATTTTGAAATAGCAGTGTCTCTTTATGTAACAACAATATGCTATTGTCCTGTGGTGCAAAGCAGAAATGTTAGTACCATACGTACAGTTAAAGCATTTGAGTGGCTCAGCCTCACAGTGTAGCTGTCTCCACATAACAGATCTAGTCATGAAGCTACAGAAGCTGGCAGATGGAGATTATTCCAGACATATCACCTCACTGTGAGTCATGGAAAATAGACACCAGCATTCATTAATGCTGCAAACCTGCTTGGCCTGACATGGGCTGGGTTCAGTGGTCATTGGATTAGAATTTGGAAATCAGAACTCACTTCTGTTTGTAACTTCCCTAGCTCCTGAAAAATTATTTATTCTGTAGCAACACATAATAAGGATTTAAAAAGTCAAGATGCAAACAGAGTAAATTAACAGGAATGGTGATTGACAGCCACTCAGAATGCCACAAAGAGGTGGCAACAGGGCAGGTTCTAAGGAGTAGGTTCAGGTGAACAAATGAAAATACACATCTTCATAGAGCAGTTTCTTAGGTCTTGTGAATCATTCACAGTTTGTATGCATGCTGAAAGTACGAAGTTTCCATAACTGAGATCAGACAACCTGATAGCAGCAGAGTCTGTTCAGATCCACAGTCTGAGGTTCAGGAAGCCCCTGAGCCACAGCCTGCTGGTAAAGAACCAGTCTGGCTCCTCCACAGTCTTCCTTTCATATCTGCTACCAGCCACTGATGCAAGGGCTGGACAAGCTTTGGTCTGTGGTTGTCCAGACAGTGAAATGGCAAAGAACTTCATAGCAAACTTTATTCCATGAAAAAGCAGACTCTTATGGACTGAATTACCTAGCTGACTTCTTTTTTAAATTCTGGAAAAATCAAATAATTTAGAGAAACTTGCAAGTGCTTCATTCAGCTGTCACCTGATCCACCTCCAGCCAGCTACAGACTTCCTGAGGGAACTGGCAAAAGCAACTGAGTGAGAGGGTTTGGAGTTTTTTCTTTTGGTCTGTGAAGAAAAATCGATCAAAGACTTTTGATTCCCCTCTCCCTTTTCCTCTGAAGCAAAAAGCCACATTTTACTTTTTGTTAAGTGCTAGAGATCAAATCTAGAGTTAAGAAAGTCTTCCTGCAGATCAAATTGTCAGGGATTCAATAGGTATTTTCACTTTTCTCTGCAGCCAGGCCAAGGTCTGCCTGCATAGCCCATTTTCATACGGTGGCTGCAGCTGCAGGGCCTTGTGGATGGGCTCTGCTCTTCCCGTGTCCCAAGGACATGGAAAAGGTCAGTCTCATGAAGTGCTGGAGTCACCAGTACTCTTCAGAAGCCTGGCTAAATGAACTCCTGGTAACACCCAGTCATAAGCTCCAAGAATTATGTGAATATTCATTTTTTAAAAGTGATTCTCTCTGATGGTCTACCTTTGTGCAAAAGACTTCCGGCCACCCTGGTTGTGCTTGCATTACAGCACACTGGCTGAAGTAGCCTTTTCATCTTCAAAGACATCCTGTAGATCTCTCACTACAAATCCTCATCCTTCCCTAAACTCAAAAAAGCTGATAAGGTGGGCAGGTGTAGCATGTTACCTGCCAGGCCGTGGCCACAGCTAGAGGAAACATACTGTGGAAAGACATCACATACCTGCTAAAGAGATGATAAATACCAAATTAAAGTGCTGCACTGCTGGACATCTGAACCTGTGCCTGGGCATTTAATCACTGCATTGAGCCTCAAAAGTGCTCCACAGGCAAATGAGTACTCCTAAGTATGGCAGCTCAAAACAGCTACTCAGGGATTCTGTGTCTGAAGATACCAACTAATTGCTGGAAAATCCTGAAAAAAGTGCTGGTAAAGAAATAATAATTTATATAATAAATATATCATTAACATGCACCATTTTTTACTTCATTGGCACAGGTTTGGTGATATTTCTTGCATTTTCAGTAAGATGAAATAAAGCTATCTGACAAGATAAAAGGAATATGAACAAATAAGTCACGTTATAGCAAAGTAAACCCATGTCTATCATTATAGTAAAAAACAGTGGTTTAGCTTCATTCTTTCCTGGGTTGCAGGAAAAATAACCAGCAAAATAACAGGAGAGAAAGTGCTAAGGATAGAAATGCAGCTATGAGAATACTACAGAGAACAGTGAATTATTTTGAGTTCAGAGGCCTTGATAATGAGACTAGATAATCTTTAAGGTGCCTTTCAACCCAAACCATTATATAATTCTATGATTCTGTAATTCTGTGATTAATGTTAGGTTTACAACCAGAAGAAACAAACAAGGTGAGGTTATTGGGGTAAGGAGGAATAGCTAGGAGAGAATAGCACCAGAAGGATGAGAATGCAGACTATCCCATCATCCCAGCTCATGAAGACAACTTGTTCTTAACATAGTAAGTTAAGTGATGCAGTCTGGCGAGCTGGAGAAAAAAAAAATGTTTGATGATAAGACTTTGAGGAGTAATGTGATGCTCAGTGTTTCTTATGTAAGAATTGGAACTACATGTTAAGGAAAAAAAAGTAACTGTGCAGGCAGTCAGGTGTTGTACTAGGCTGTCCAGAGAGGTCACAGCCTCCTTCCCTGCAGACAATCACCACTCAACTGGACACAACCTTGAGCAAGCTGATGTAACTGAACTTGCTTTCTGCAGGGGCCAGACAAGATCACTGCTGGAGGTCCCTTCCAGCCACATAGGATTGTGATTTTCATGAACTTCCTTTGTAAAATAAGCCAATGTAACTTTAGTTTCATTAGAGATTAATATGCTGTCTAACAGACAGGTTCTTGGTTATTTATTTGCCTGTGATTGTCTGAGTTCAGTGATGCTCTGGGCATACTAAAAAGCTATTTATTTCATACAGTTTTATAGGAAGGTTTGACTGAATGATCTTCTGTTGCTTTGATATATTGGTTGATTGGGTTACTTTTTTATCTGTGTGCTCTTATATAAATGGGTGGATATTGTTACATGATTTTCCAGTTAAATCGAGATGCCCAGTCCTGTTCAACATTCATTCTGTAAAGCTACGTAAATAAATGTTCACAATGTATCTCAAAATATAAGAAAAGAGCAGAACTTGTTTTTTACACATAAATATATAAAATGTTTTTGTCTCTCCCTGAATCCACACTTCCACTTGTCAGACTTCCTGAGGAATCAGGAGACAGGCAGACATGCATCTCTGTTGGAAGGAGAAAAAAGTGCTCTCACTACAAAGAGGTGCAGTCAGCTAGTGCATCTCAATTAAGTACAATTCCTGGCTGTGCTGGAAGTGCTATATCTTAAATCACTCCTAGCCTAGGAAGGACCAATTCTCAATTCTAACAAACTTCTCCTGTGCACTTGAGTTAATATTTTAAAGACAGTTAAGAATTTAGACTCTCAGAGGCTCATAATTTGCAAAAGCTCGTCATTGCCTACTCTGTACTGATTTTTAATGTGAACCTCTATGAATTGTAGGAGGCAAAATTACCATGTATCTCAGCTTCACATTATTAATATAGGAAAACAACACTGCTGTGTCTTATGATGGAGTTGTCTGGACTGAGTACACTGAAGAGAGTATTATGCTGTGTTGGGAGTCACAGAGAGATGTTCCTTTGGCTCTCAAAGAACCGGGAGTCATTCTTAGCTGAAATATACTGACTAACTGGACCTCCTTATACTGACAGAGGTGTTTTTCTCCATCTAGCAGAGATGAATGTCTGCCTATTCCCCAGTTCTGGGAAGTTACAATCCTGTTTGCTAGTATGGTCCATGCAACTACTGAAGACTACTACTTTGTATGTTGAAGCTCCAAGAAACTGACTTCAACTGTGTGATTAATAAAGGGATCTCCAGGGCTTCTTCTCCAGCCCTGGAAGTATGCAGTGTTCAGCACGATGTACTCACGGACATCTCTGATCAAACTGCGCATGAAATCACAGATTCATGGAATGGTTTGGGTTGGAACTGACCTTTAAAAACCATTGAGTCCAATGCACCTGCTGCAGGCTGGGACACCTGCAACTAGATCAGATTACTCAAAGCCCCATCCAGCCTGGCCTTAAACACTTATCTAAGTGCTTACATGATCCTCCTGTGTGAAAGGAAACCGATCTGCTAAAATAAAATTCATATAAGACTATCTCTGTGCCTGCAATATGTCTGATAAATGCAAACTTGTTTCACACAAATTTCTGAGCGGAACAATTTTGGCAAAGAGTGAAAGCCACTGTAAGATAAAATGTTGGAAAGCAAAAGCACCCTCATGTGTTGTTTCAAACAGGCAAGCAGCAGCTTTAATGCGTTTAAGATCAAAGGGCAAGTTTTTCCCCATATGGAAAATAAGTGATCACTGTGTATTTAACATTATGCATAAGCGCAACAGTTGTTCCAGAACCTTTGCAACTCAGCATTTAATAAAATACCTCTAATTGAAACAGAAACATTATTGTTGCCAAAGCAGTGCATAAGCACAGCACATGGAAGCCAGACTTGTGAGCAGCAGCCTGACAGACACTCCAGCAGAGGCAGCCCCGGCTGGGGGCACACGAGGTGCTGCCCTTCCACCCCGCAGTCAGGGCTGGTGTGCTCTGCAGCCCCACCTTGTAGGGACTTCAGAATATCTTGTTTGCTGCACAGAAGACATTATGTAACACTCTTTCCAGCTGGAGTGATTTATGAGATAAAAGACCCTGAAAAATAGAGGAAATGAGTCACATCATTGGGCTTTGACTATAGAGACTCAGACAGAATAAAGGCTTACTGTGAAAAGTAAGAATTACATCTTGCTTTAGGTCTCAAGACCTAAACAACACTGCAAGAAGTTTTCTGTTCTCAAAGTAGTATGTGGTACAAAGCCATAAGCTGTTTGTTGTACCCTCTCCAGCAAGACCTAGTGCTTGACAAAGTGTGTTTCTGTTCTTTGCTTTTAAACACAAAGAAACCTAGGTTTATGAGCAAATAGGTGATCATCCCACTGCCCTCTCAGTTTTGAGACTTTGTGCTGCTTTCCTGTCAATATTATATGGATGAGCATAGAGAGGAGATAAGTATTGCTCTAAGTAAGTAAAACTCAGGAAATTTGTATTGTCATTTGAATTCTTCTTTTGCAATCTCACATGCTTCTGCCATCAGGTTCTGGTCTGTTAGTACTGCTGCCTAACAACAAGAAAGGGCACTTCAGATTCCAGAAAGTGCAGGACTTATTTAGATTAAGGAAGACAAGACTAATGGTGTGGTATAAAACTGAATGTCGTCAAGCTAAAGTGCCGTGATTGATTCTTAGAAGTAAGTTTAATACTAACAGTGCATTATGTTGGAAAAATATTCTGTGTTTCATTTATATCCTTGTTTACTACTGGGAGAAAATGATAGGAAATTAGCAGAATTTTCTCTGCTCTGGTGATATTTTTGAGTCAGCTCATAATTCCCAATACAAGTCACGCTCCCACTGAAGTCAACTGCAAGGTTTACACAAAAAACAAAACCCAGCTATTAGTTACTGGGAGTAAGTAAAGTTAGAGAAAGAAGACTTATATCTTGGTACATTGAAGAATTTTTTAAAATGCAAATTGTTGATAACATTGCATTTTTCTGCCAAGTTTAATGAACCCTGGCATTTGTGGCTACTTAGATTTCTGTTGTAGCTGTGAGGGACGTTGGGGCTACATAAGGTAGCCTGGACTTGTAAATACTGTTATGCTTACCACTTTTTTAAAATTCCATCATGAATATATGGTTTTTTTCAGGATAGACTTGTTCTTGCCTCCTCATTCTCCTTTTTAACAGTCCACAATGGAGTACTCAAAAATATTCTTCTGTATATTAAATTCTTCTGTGTATTAAATTCTTCTGTGTATTAAATATGATGAATCATTCCTATCTTAATCAACTTGCTGAATTGAAGGATCATGAAGTGATCATATTAATTAGTATCTCTGATTTTTTTATCACTTTGTACCATTCCTCCCACAGCCACCACAGGCTGATATAATGATGTGGTACAATACACCTCAAAGCTCTGATGTTTCCACCAAAAATATTTTTTTTTTATTTAAAAAGAAATATTTTTTGAAGTGCGCTTTATTTTCTTATCTACTTCTGGTTAACATGTGAGATAACTACATTTAATGACAGCAAATAAATTGGAATCCCAGTAAAAAGCCAAGTATCCCATGTATTGTTCATCTCTATCATGGACTTGAGCATTACTGCCAGAACAACCATGTTATTTTGCTGCCTGGAAAGCTATTATTGGAGAATTTGTGGGTACTTCTTTGTCCGTTGTGGGTACTTCTTTGTTCTCATGTCTGGAAAGATAAAAAATTGTAGAAGTAGCCAAGGGTTGCTAAGATGCCTTCTTGAGAGATGTGGTTAAAAGAAATCCCATTTGCTCATGTACTACAGCACAGTATCTTTGTATGACAGCATTTGAGTGTCCTTTCCCCTGAAAAAACTCCCTAACTCAATGTTGTTGACTATATATCAATGAAAAACAAATTTAAAACCAAAGTAAAATCCAGTATATCATATACTACAGGAGAAAATTAAGAGAAATTAGGAAATTGATTTTTGTTCAGAGCTGTTCAATAGGATGAAGTATTTTAGGTGAAAATGCGTAGCGGACTCGAGTGCTTCCCACAGTATCAACCTCTCGTAATCAAGTTGGGCTAATTGTCTTAATCCCAAGTTTTTATTAAAATATGTCAATCAGACACCTGAATTTGAATGATTACATTTTTAATAGATTTTTTCCCCATCTTTACCTTTGATTAAGATGTAAAACAGTACTGAGATGACAGAATCAAAGAATATTCTGAGTTGGGAGGTACCCAGGGATCATCAAAGTCTAACTGGCCCTGCACAGGACAGCCCCAAGAATCACACCATTTGCCTGAGAGCATTGTCCAAATGCTTCTAGAACTCTGGCAGGCTCATGCTGTGATATATCCCCAGGATGGGAAATATCCTTACTGTAAATTACAGCTCGTTTGCTAAATAGGCTTGTTTGATAGTGTTTTTTCAACATGATAACTTGACATCCTGAAGTTCCTATCCATAGTAAAAGATGGACAGGCAAGGCCAGAGAAAATTTTCATCCAGATATGTGGTAACTCCCAGACCATACCCAGGAACTGTCTAGAAAAGCGTTGTTTTACCCAGGCCACAATTCTTCTAATGTCAGTCCTCAGCAGATAATGGTGTAGACCATCAGCAGCCATCGGGAGTGTCTTCCCTGTCACATTACTCAGGGATCCAGCTGAATCACAGTGAATTAACTCCAGAGGATAAGGTAGGCGGGCTATTTTTCTCCCAACATAGTGTGTTTCCTTCTTAGCTGTAGCTGCCAAAGCCAGTGTTGGCACTGTTGGCCACTGAAGGTCGATTAGGCAATCGATGTCTGGCCCTGCTGCAGTAAATCACACCTTGCCTTTGCCAGAGCCAGAGCTGCACTGTGAGCACCAAGCAAACAGGCTGCTCCTGTGGCATAAAAAGTACCCAGCACTCCTACAATCCTTCTTTTTTTTAAGTTTGCTCTTTTACTTAAAAAAAACCCAACCAAACATGAGGTGGTGGCAATATTTTATCTTAAATCTTGAAGACCCGAAAAGCGGATTTTATAGTGGATTTTGCTGGTGATTACAGAAAACGTTCCTTTCTTGCACATCTCTACATTTCTTATATTAAGAATTACTTTTCTCATTAGAAAGACATCTAAGTACAGTATGTTAGCAAACACTTACAGAAAAAGGTTATTTGAGTACCTCCCTTTTCCCTAGGCTGTGAAAAAGGTTAGAAAAAATAGACTGAAATAGAAAAATTATTAAGTTAAATAATTAAAAATTATTTTTAAATTTATATAGTGGTCTTCATTTCTCCAGCTTCATACTGTAATTCTTTAAATTTTCTCTATTTCATTATAATAAAGTTTTTACCTTAATTTTGTATATGTTCTAAAAATATATATATATTCTGCAATCTGTGCTCAGTGTTAAAGACAACATAATTTCTATTCATATTTTAAATTTATTTTCTTGTGAAGTATCTGTGGTCGATCAAAGGTTGCTACGTAAGCTACCAGACTTGTCACTGGCTGTTGGAGCTATTTGATGCAAAAGAAAAAACCTACAGAGTTGTCTAAATGCAAATTTTATTTACCAAATTAAACATTCACATTTGAAAATTTTGGTCTACAAAAAGACCTATGCTTTAAGAGTGATAAAAGGAGCATTTTGTCATTTTTTATAGATTCAAAGCAAATCAGTATAATGCTTCCCAATCATTAAAATAGTTAAAATCTGGAGGAACACAGGCTTTATTCTTATTTTTCTCTAATCTCCTGTTGAGTCAAATGAAAATAGAAAATATGCAGGTCACAAGTATCTCCGAGCACTAAGAAAAAGCATTTCTTGCTTTTTTTTTTGTTTTCTTTTGAGCAAATGTGCTTGCTCTTGGAAGTATGATGCCTCCTTTTTTAGAACTTTGGACTTACCTTGATGTTTTATTTTTTGTGTATGATGAAATGGATTATCAAATGTGCATTTAATGACACTTTTATTCGTGCCTCATAGGTACCTGAGCTGTTTGATTTGCTTTGTTTTAATGTCATCTTCTGTTATAGCCTCTTCATTGTTTTGTCAATAGAAGCCAATCACTTAGCAGACTCTGCCAAAAATAGATTCCTTAAAAATATGCCAGAAAAGAACAATTTAGGTTAACAACATTTTTTTCACACTGCAAATGTAAACTGTTTCATTCTTGATAAATTGTCCTAATTTTTGAAGGAGTAAATATCCCACAGTGGAACGAAAAATATTTTTTAAACAAAATTTATCCATCACAGCCTGACAAAACTCACCTTTCTAAATAAGTTGCTTCAGCAGTATGATCAGTTCTTAAAAATGTCAGACATGAAATTCAGTTCAAATTTCTATATTTCTGAAAAAGGTAGCAATTAACCCAAAGAAAGAATATATAAAAAGACAGGTTTGCTGCAATACTTTTTTTTTTTCTCAAAAATTATTTATTAAGTTTTCTATCCAGTTTATGTTCCCATTCTAAGGCTGTGAGGTCTTCATACCATACCTCTCCACGGCCAGGGTTGTACTATTTCTGGGTAGAAGGCAGTGGAGTATCAAGCCCTCAACATGCTCAACTCTTCCACTTGAAGAAAAGGTTGAAGTGCAAGTCATTTTAAAGGAAGTCTACAGAAGAAATTTATGAGCTTTTTCTATGGAAAAGCACTTATTCTCCATGCAGCTTTTGTCAAACATTCTTAACAAATTGTAATAACCTTTGTCATATCTCATTTTCTTGCATAAACAAGTCACACTGAAACTATAAATGATGGAAAATTTAATCCACATGGCTTGCACTATCAAAACTGTTAAACTGTATTCTTTTCCACCATGTCAGCAGTGCATTATCTGTTTTATAGGAATGTTGAAAAGATTACTTTTTAAGGGAGATACCACAGGACCGGTGTAAATGTCCACCTCGCGCCTGCATTAGATGACATTTTCATTTTCAGTTCTTCCCGAAGCTAGGAAAATGCTTCAGTATTTCTCATTCCGTATCCTATCAGAGAGGGCATTTCCACCCTCCTCCGATAGCTGTCTGCTCAGAGGCACTAGGAGGTGCCCAGAGGCTGAGGGTGCTGTCAGGTGTATGCTGCCTTCCTGCCTTGAGCATCCAGGTCTGCTCTGGGATGGAAGGTCGCACACCAGCTCTCAGTTGAATAACATGCATAATTCCTCCTCTGTGGGAGCTTGGTGCCTTGAAAATTGTGTGTATGTGTAGAGTAACTCCTGGTCCAGGAGATATGTTTTTTCTTCTGTCCTCCCCAGCAGCTGTGTGGGATACTGAATCTGTAAATTCTCCCTTTCACACACCAAGAGGGGTGAGAGCACTGATAACATCTAGCCAAGAGAGATCTGTCTGTTTGCTTTTTGTGAGAATGGTTCAGCAAAAATTAATAGTCCTCATGAAAGTGTAACAGTGCTATGAAAGACTGTCTTTTCTTCCTTTTTTTAATAGGGTTTTCTCTGGGTATATTACCCATTTATCTAAACCTGTAATGTATCTATTGGTGCTATCCATCCAGTATAAGCTTCAGCACATTTATTTATCTAATGCCTCATACAGATTTTATTCATTTCAGGATTAAAAAATCATGTAAAGGCAGCACTTAGGTACTCAACTCAGCAAGATCCTGATCACTGTCAAGAAAGTATGATCACTGCCCCTGGCTGTGGAAAGAATTACTTATGGAGGGGCTCAAATAACTTCTTTGCGGACTCAGACCTCATGAATGCAAACAACTTTGTCTAAATTTGCTAGCAATTTGCAAGCAATAGTTGGTTATTTCTTACCAGGGAGAAAAGTAAGAGCTACATTTTGGTTCTAGTTAGAGTTCGCAAAAGCTTTCAAACATTTTCTACCTTCCATACAAAATCCAGAATAATGGCACTGCCAGCAGTTTGCAAACAGTTTTTGTCATAATCCTGAATGCCCTTACCTTTATGGGGATTAAATCAGGCCTCAAACAATACTGGAAAATAACTCTGGTGGTCTAATAGCTTAATTATGCCCCTTTAAGTGTGATACGTTTTTATTATTTACAGAAGAGGCCACAGAAGTTTGCAGAGGTTTAACTTTCAATTATTTTAATTCTAGCAGTGAGTTATGTAGCAAAATAACTCTTAAAGATCTTCCCAGGGTGTATTTTTTGTCCTTATATTACTCCTTGAGTAATGCTTTAACAATGGCTTTGAGCTGAACATCCTCTTCTATATGAACAGCCCTTAAATCAAACAGTAGTAAAATCCTGCTGAAAATTATATAGATAGAGAATGGTAGGTCCTAATTAACCAATTAGAAAAGTTTATGAGAGGCAGATTGATTAAATATCAAAGCTTCTGAGTTATATTATCTTTCATAAACTGGCTTTTCTCCAATTAGTATATGCTTTCAGGAGCAGCGGAATAAGATGAAAGGGTCTGCAACAAAACTGATTACTGCTGAAACAAAATGGAAGTTGCTGCTTTTCATAAAATACAAGGCTATGGCAGTACTTGAATAATTTCACGGGAAGTTGCTGCCTAAGGCGCATGTTTTACTGTCTGATGCTGGATGCATGAGGAAAAAAACATCTGTTTTTTTCGGCCTGAACAATTATACGATCCAGATTGAATCACTGGAGTCCAAATATAATTGCTCTGTGTTTTGCTTTTTACTACTCTCTACCTACAGCAGCATGGTCTTGTACAGCATGTATCAGAGCACACAGTTCAAATGATGGCATGGGAAAGTACTTTTTTCTTCTATTGAGGGTTATCGAATTACCATCCTATTACTAATTATTACAGGGCTTAATGCAATCATCTACACTTCATCTGTCACTGGAGAAATAATTCACAACAGGAAAGAACAATTTCTGACAGACTTTGACTGCTGTGATGAAACCTTAGGGTTTTATTTTTGCTAGGCAAATCCTCATTTAACATTCAGCCAGGTGAAAGTCGTTGCTGCATCCTTCATGCATTCAGTTCCAGCTGGGAAAAAGAAGAGGTGCTTTCGTTGCGTGGCCTGAATAAACAGATTGCACTAAAAAGATAGCTAGTGAATCCTCACTATTAGTTTACTTTGAAGAAAAGCATTTCAGTGATATATAAACTACTGAAAATATTCCACTTTTGTTGCTAGTGTTGTGTTTTACAGCACCTAAATGTATGCTTTTTTTTTTTTCCCCAGGCTAGTAGATCTGGGTTTCTCCCCTCCACAAAAGTGCTTACAGTTTAATTTTAGACATAATGTGCTGAGTGACACTAAAAAAAGTGTTCAGTGTTGGAGGGAGGAATGAGAGACAGAGGGGCAATATTTGAATGTGTGGGTAGATAAATGCAATCATTTTTCTTTTGTTATTTAACAACAACAATAATAATAATAATTAATAATTATGCTCCATACCCCTTTGAGTTTCTGGAAAAACTGAGAGCAAGAGTTATAGAAGTTTGGAAAAATTTCCAAGACTTTATTATGCATTGCTGTGAGGATTGTTTCTGCTTTTCATGGATAAACTGCAGAACTATGTCAACCAGGTGCTAATCCACACTGCACCTGGCTTTCCTGAATATTTGCTTTTATTTTGATTAATACACTGCTTAACTGTACTCATTCCCTCTCCTGACTCACTTTTCCCATCTATTGTGAATAAACACCTTGCCCACAGTGATATTCTAAATCATAGTCCTGACAGAATATGGCAAAGCAAGTGGTGGGTGAATGGACGATGGTTTTGTGTAGGATTGGGCTGTAACTTAAAAGCTTCAGGTTTATTCCACATGTAAAGACTTTCTGTGTAGCCTTAGGCAAGTCCCTTACCTTTACTGTGCCATGGTCTCCAACTGTGATATGGGAACAAGAAACTTTATTTTTTCCTGCTGTGTCTGTTTTCCATAATTGTGCTATAAGAAATCTCCTCCAAGTGAAAACTGGTATTGTGTTTGAGTAAGACCCAGTACAACTGGGCCTCCAATTTAGTTGGTATTACAGGAATAAAATCAAACAAGCAATTTTTAGTACCTAAACACAAAGGAAGTAAGCAAATGTCATTTTAATTGATTCAGGTCTAAAGAAATGCAGCAAAAGGAAATTACATTCTTTTACTGTAAATTCTTAGTCACTTCTTAATTTTATTTTGCCCTCCATGCAAGCCTTAATGAGAAGAAATCACATTTATGCCTATGTCAGTAGGATGTAATTATAGGGGGGTTGCATCTGAAAGCTGTAGCAGCTGAAACTACCAGTAATGTTTTATGAGATTTTCCATTTTTATAAAGTGAAGGGGAGAAAAATTGCTCACAACATGGATTTTTGTCACTTATCATAGAATCAGAGAAACATAGAAAAAGAGAATCAGAAAAAAATAGAATCACAGAACAGTTTGGAGTTGGAAGGGATGTTAAGATCATCCAGTTCCAACCTCTCTGCCATGGGCAGAGAACCTTCCACTAGAACAGGTTGCTCAGACCCCCATCCAACCTGGCCTTGAACACCTCCAGGGATGGGGCATCCACAAGTTCTCTGGGTAACCTGTTCCAGAGCACCCTCAGAGTAAAGATTTTCTTCCTAATATCTAACCTATGTCTTACATCCTTCAGCTTAAGTCCTTGTCCCTTGTCCTATCATGTGAGAAGTCCCTCCCCAGCTTTGCTGTAGGCTCATTTAGTAACAGAAGGCTGCTCTAAGGTCTTCCTGGAGCCTTCACTTCTGAGGGGAGGCTGAACAACCTTGGTTCTCTCAACCTATCTTCACAGGTGAACTGGTGCAGCACTGTGGTCAGTTTAATGGCTCTCCTCTGGGACATGTCCCAAAGGTCAATGTCTTTCTTGTGCTAAGGGCTCCAGAGCGGGATGCAGCACTCACTCATCTGAGGCGCGGTCTCACAGGAGTAGAGAGCAGGAATCACCTTTCCCAACCTCTGGCCACACTTCTTTTGATACATCCCAGGATTTGGTGACTTTCTGGGCTGTGAGCATGCATTACCAAGTCATGTTGAACTTTTTGTCCAGAAACAGCCCCAAGTCTTTCTCCCCAGGGCTGCATTTGATCCATTCTCTGCCCAGCCTGTGCTTGTGCCTGGGATGGCATGAGTCTTGAATGAGGTTTTTATTAAATCTTGCAGCATGTGTTGATCTTCACCTTTCTCTAGTCTAGAAGATAAGACTTGCCAATGGTGTATGCCAAACGTGCACTTTACCCTCCTGGATACTGTTTTATTTACAGTCTTTAATAGAATTTATATGCCAGCTCCTTCCTACCATATTTGATTTTCAGAGTAGAATTCTCCCCAGAAGTTAAGTGATATGCTACAAAATGTGCCTCCAAAGTCTTACTGCATTGCAGATAGAGAATTTCTACTATAAATTCTTAAGAATAGACTTATATTTTTTATGTCATGTATTGGATATATTATAGCACTCCTATATTACATCACTATGGAAAGTCCATACGTTCTGTGGGAAAAAGTAATCATAGCTCCTGAAGCACAGGTGCATGCAGATGCAATAGTATTTTAATGTTCTATCCAGTAGTTAGAAACACAGAAGTATGTAGGTTGAAAAAGGCCTCTGTGAGTGTTCCAGTCCAACTTCCTGCTCAAAGCAGACCTCACTTCAAAGTCAGACCATGGCCTTTTTCAGCCAAGTTCTGCAATCTTTGGGGGCTGAGGTTTCACAATGTGGTGCATTGACCCTGGCAGGACACTGGATGCCCACCAAAGCCTCCCTATCATTCCCCTTCCTCAACTGGATGGAGGAGAGGAAGTATAACAAAAGTCTCGTGGGTCAAGATAAGGGCAGGGAGGGATATGTATCTGCATTAATTGCAATATCTGTTCATGTGGGTTAGAACATCAGCTAATGAGTCCCAGCAATTCAGACAAAAGTCAAAGGCCTGCTCTTTGTTGGTTGACTCATTGTGCAGCATGACTGACAAGTGTTTTAAGAAGGAATTTAGCAAAACATTGGTAGAATCAATTATTGTGGGACGCTGATTAGTCAGTTCGTGATACTGTGGGTGACATGAACCTCTTTTCTGATCCAGTTCTTAGGTGGTCTCACTAGCACAGGGGTATTGTTGGTGAAGCAGTACAAGAGGAAAGGATAATCCTTACCACCAACAGTATATGTGTCAGAGCAATACCAGTTCTGCTGGCTCAAGTCTGCAAACACGTGCTGGGACCACTAAGGGTTGGACATGGGATATGCAAGAATTTCTGCAGTGACACCATTTGTTTGGATCTTCCTCACAAAAAGATTTAGAGGTTTTTTTGCCTACGTGTATTCATCAGTATCATGAAGCATACAGGCTCATGCAAACTCAAAACTGTGCTCGTGCTTTCCTGATTGTAACTACCCGGCTTGTGTAATTGTTTTAACTTCTTCAGTGAATTGTGTGATACTGAGATTGCTCCCAGAATGGAGCCTGTTCATTGAGGAAAGTGATGCCATAGCTCTACCTCTTACTTCAGGTGGTTTGTACACAAAGTCTGTTGCTCAGAAGGAGGCTGTTTCGGATGGACAGATAGGTGCAATATGTAACTTAGCTCTTCAGTAAGCTTATGCAGCAGGTATTTGCGGTCAGTTGTGGGAGAAACGATTTTTCAGACCTGGGAAGCAGCCCTCCCACTGGGGATCTTTCTTTAAAGATTTTGTATCACAATTCTGTATTCTTTACTGCACAAAGGTACAGGATTGTGATTCAAAAAGTAATGTCTGTGTATATTGGGTCATTTTCCCAAGAAAACCTTGTTTCTTTGAATTCTAGCAGTGCTGCTCAGAAACATATAGATTTAATAAAAGGTTATTATTCCAATGTCTCTAATGAACTAAGTGGTATCTGTATTCCCCTCTACTAAGAAAGGCTGTACAGAGACAGTCTTCTATTAATGTTGGTGAAATACGATCAATATAGATACTGGGTCAGGGTACTGGGAAATATTAACAATTATTAATATTCTTTCTTTTTCAGTTTTCTCCTTGTGTTTGGTTGCTTGATTTTGTCCGTGTTTTCTACTATTCCTGAACACACAAAACTTGCCTCTGGTTGTCTCTTCATTTTGGTAAGTGAAAATTTCAAACACAAGACAGTTTTACAGATACTTTCATATACATTCAAATCATCTCCCTAATCATGGAGGAAGTAATATAATACAATAACTGAGTATTTTTTAAAAATCATGTTCTTCCTCAGAATTATGAAAAAAATTAAAATAGACGATTCCACCATCTTTTTATTTAAAAACAGGTCAGATGGTAAAACAGTGCTAGTAGAGTATGGTACCGCATCCCCTTCTTTGCTTGAGAACTGCGGCGGTTTATAACTGAGATTTTCTACTGCAGTTTGGCAGTGACTGAGCATGAAAGACCTTTGATGTTGCTGCTGTCATTTATAAAGCCAGTATGTAGTAAGAGGCACTTAAAATAGGAATTAATTTTGGTATCTTAGATACGGATTTGGGCTAGCTATTGGTAGATACTGACATTCTAGTAGCAGTTGCTGCAGTAGTATGTGGTAGTTTCATTATTTCTTCATAATACATGCTTTTGTATTATGTTTATTCTCCTTTTTCCCTTCTGAGGTAAATGAAAATGGCTTTAATCCCTAAAAGTGTTTAACATTTTTCATGCATTGTACAGACGCCACTTTATTCATCTGTTTCTTGATGGGCCATTTAGTTCTGCAAGTGATGGCCTGAGGATAGGCAGTAGTGAACATCAAAACGTCACTATATACCCAGAGTTGCCATGGTTATTTCATTCCAAGTATTCAGCAGACTGTGGCTTGCTAGGTAGCACCTGAGGTGAAGTAACTGTTGACAAATGCAAACATTTTAATTGTCATCACTGTATATATCCAAAAGCTCTGGTCTTCAGAGCAGCTTCCTAATTAATTATGGCGTGAGCAGGCTGATAAGCATAATTATGTTGCATGCTATGTCTTTACAGCACAATGGGTCACTGCATCAAATACCTGAACTAAATGTCCAGAGCTGGCTAGGTGCAGGTATATGGTGTTTTGCTCCACTGGATGGTTTCTTAGCAGGGCTAATTAGGGAGAACCATGCTAAAAGTTGCATTTTTCTTCCTAGCCATATTAGTGCTTTTTCTTTCTCCGAAGAAAAGATCAGGTGGCATTAAACCAGCTAAAAATGGTCAGATTTAAACCTACACTCATACCTAGACCCATTATTTACAAATCTGAACAACACTTGGTAAATGGAAGTTGTTTGAATGTTCTGCAGCTAGTTATATTATCGTAACTGGTACCCAAATTGCTACAATTTTTTGGTATAGAAAACAGGAAAATCTGATTAGTCTGAAAATACCCTCTTTGTAATAGAAGGTACTTTTGTGACAAGTAATCCGTTTTCCTGTATACTTATGCAAATTTGTCACAGAAATGCCATTTGTTCTGACATAAAATATGCATTTCCCATGAGCCACATATTAGTTGATTGTGCTGGTACACTTGCCACTGCTGATTCCTCAGCTGGCTGTTTCCCTTCACAGAGCTCCTGCACATTGTGCCACAGGTCTCACAGGAGCCACAACGTGCAGGAGCTCTGTGAAGGCCTGGTCTTGCTCCCAGCCCTGGGCAGAGGTGTGGTGAGCTCTGATTGCTGGTACACCAGTCCTGGTAGAAATGTCCACCAGCCCAGCAGAGGTGCTCAGAGTCTGCTGGGGGAAACTTTGGTGCTTTTTGCTGCCATGGCTTCAAAGATGAGGTTTGTCCATCTTAACTGTTCTGACTGTATATCCCATGGCATCCTCTGAACACCAAATAGGCCTTAAGGAGGAAGAGGGTGGATGGTTGATCCTTGAAGCATCAATTCTAGCCGCATCCTGCATTCCTATACTATAGCCTACTGTGTTCAGCAAACCTTTGGCAGAAATAAACTTAGTGATGATGAATTTTGCATCTCCTGCTGTGGGTCTCTAATGGAGAAAAACCTAAACACAGCAAAGTATGACGTTCCAGAAGCAGGCTAAAGCTGACTGCTTTATTGCACTGGTTTGTTCCTTCACAACATCCTGAATCATTAGCTGAACAGACTTTTGCAACCGCAAGCCAAGAGGAAAAAACATTTCTACATTAACTCAGGAGCAGTTGTTTTGGCTGTGCCAACACCTAACTGCAGTCACTAGAGTTTTCGCAACCTTTTCCTTGCAGTGATTCACACAGCTCTTCCAAATGTGTCATTTAGTAAGACAGCTGTATTAACTATCAGATCTGGTTTAATACTGTTTGTGCTTGAAAGAGAAGATGTATGTTTATTTTCTAATGAAGTACTGTACAAATATAACAATCCATAGAGCTGCCTGCTGGGTTTCTGTGAACTGTTTGTTTTGCAGATTTATTCCAGATGGTCTCCCCTACGGTCATGTTAATTGGCTAAAAAGCTAATGTAATGTTCCTTCAACTTAATACCTGAGCTGCTCTGTGCACTGGCACCTGTGGCTTTTGACATATAGCAGCTATTCAAAATTATACAGAGAGAGATTAAAGAGGAAAGTGTAGATGAGCTGAGAAACCTTTTCATCCTTCTCAGAAAGGCCAGAGGAGCTGAGAAGATTATTCTTCTCCAATCAGCCAATTCCATTTATCTGCCCAAGCCATGCCTTACAAGGGAGCAGGGAACATATCTCCTAATCACTGCCTCCCAAATACTCTCAGAAACATGCAACAATGTGTGATAGCTCAAAGCAAATCGTTGTTTAGGAAAGCAGTAATAGCTGAGGGCTTCTGAGCTTCAGCAGAGGTTAATGGACTCATCTGGGCTGCAGAAAAGCCTGAGCTCTGCTACCAGAGCTGAGGCAAACCTGCCCTGCTGTGTTGTGTCGGACACAGCTTCGATTCTGGCATCCAGACAAGTACCACTGTGTTCCAAGACTTCTTCTCCTTATCAGGAAACCTGTCAAGGGAAACGCCTTTAATATTTGAATTTTATGCTTAAAATGAAAGCTATGCAGATAAGTTAAGCGCATGTTGCACACAGTAATGTTGGATTGTTGCATCAGTAATTAATTTAGTTAGACTTGTGTCCAGAAATAATAAGAGTAATTGGGAGAAGAGCATCAGATAAAACTCCTTATACCCACAATGATAATTATGTTTTAGCCTCATCTGTGCACACAACTTCTGGCACTTGAGTTGTAGCAGTGATATATCCCAGACAGGCAGTAGAATAAAAATCTACTTCAGCATCAAAATAAACCACAAGCAGCTTAAGAATCCAACTAACACAGCAAGAAAATAATCTTTGGCATATTACTGATCTACAAGTACATTTGCTAGCACTTAATCAAATAATAAACACAAGGGGAGTAAAACTGAGGCTGTGAAGGCAAAACCAAATATTTTGGGGAAGATAGCCAAGAAGGAATATTATCTGGAATTGGAGGTCATTCACTCTCTTGACCAAACTCTCTATATTCTAAGTTCATTTTCTAAAATGAACTAAAGCTGAAAGTTATGTGAATTTCTGGTTCACTTCTGTCTGTTTGCTGTCAATGCAAGAAAATTAATAAAATAATTTGAGTTGACCCAGGAAGATTTGACAAATTGAGAAGTAAAAAAAAAAAGTTTGATCAGTTTAATCAGTTTAAATGCTTCATTTGACCTGGCATAAAATATTATTTGTGTATTTGATTATTTTAGAACTTTTGGCTTAAAACTCAGATTGAGGTTGTGGGGAAATAAATTCATTTTTATTTGAAGTGAGAAAGCATCCCATTTTTTTTTTGTAATTTTAATTTTTAATTTTTAATCAAGATGGGTAGATTGAAAAATGCAAGTGAATTTCTGCAGGACTGGTTTTATCAAATCTGTTTTGTGGTTTTCTCTGAAAATGGCTGGTGTAGAAAGCTGTACTCAGATTTGTAGAATAAAGGCCTCTGAAAATGTACTCTAGGAACACGTTCTTCAGGCAGAAATAGCTCTCAAAGATATAAAAGCAGACAGCATGCACAGGATGAAGCTGATTTCTCCATGTACTGTGGTCTCCAAAAGGAGAGTCTACCAAGTGCTTCTAGCAATTAGTATCTTTCCAGGATTTTTTTTTTCTCCTGATACCTATGCATAAAAGAAAGAGGATTGATTTAAAAACATAGGGTATATCTGCCCCATAGCAGGTAAGCATATATTCAATTTGTCTCTGCTCTAGGAAGTAAGTCCATCCACAGGAATGTAACCATACAAATCTGCTGCAGCCCTGTATAGCTAGCCAGAGCGGATTTTAGAAAGGGAGATGGCGAGTGCTCAATTAAAAAAAAAAAAATAGCACTTTTCAGTTTAGATTGTACCAGCACTTGAATCCTCTTCCCATGCCTGGATAAAAGACCTCCAGACCTAGCAAAGGTCTTAATGATGGCTCTATAGGACCAGCTATCAAGGCGTAAAAAGAAAAAATAATCTTGAATGATTTCAATTATAGATACATTTCTAAGAACAGTAAAGTATAGAACATTACTGGAATTTTGCTGAGTCTTCTTCTGAGAAAAACAGATTAATTGATCTCTGAGCTAAAAATCAGTGAGTTTGTCAAAACTCAAAATCAATATTTCTCAAGAAATACTGACTTCTAGTGTTTTATTTTCCAAATAAAATCTTAGCTTTGAAATCTCAAAATTCCTCAGAGAAATCTCCGAAAAATTACATTAGACATACAACACTGATGTTATCAAAGACAGAATAAGAGAGGCAAATATAATGTCGATAAGGTCAAAACCTTCATGTTTTCAGTCTTGTTTGGCTTCATGTACACTAATATAATGATAATATGAGCAAAAAACAATTCAACCATGTCATAATAAACTACGTGTTAGCTTTGAAAATATTCTTACCATACAAAAAATGAATATTTTCACATCTTTGCTGTTTAAATTTATGCTCTCCTATATGTATACAGATTTGGCCAAGTCAGAGCTGACTGTTGTCACAAGAATTTGGACAAGAGTTCATCACAACTGCTCATGAATCTTTATGTAGAAGCAGAACAGGCTTTCCACTGGAAATTTAAATGCTAGATGTACTTTGCTGAAATTAAAAGTTATTACGAGGAAGTCTGACAGAAAGCAAAAATGTAAATTAAAAGATGGAGTTATTATAAACAGTGGCTGTTCTCAAAGCTTAATTCTTCTCTCAGAAGGCAGTGTTGGCACTTCCAACCAGCAAAGCTCACTAACAAAAAAGTACACACTGTAGCTATGGAGAGGGAGATGAAAGTAACCATAAAAATTATTTCCTAACAGCAGAACACAGCACTGCACATAAAACTCTCGAGATATCTATGTATTGTCAGCAGAGGGTATCTATATATTGTCCACAATGCTCAGGGTGATGAATGCACTTCAACAGATCAGAGAATAAAGATATCTCAATCCTTGCATAAACCTATTATTGATATGGTTCTGGGATTGATTTATTGTTAGCAATGTTTTGTCCTTTCTCTTCTTTTATTCTTCTGTATTAAGCAGAAATTACCTTTGTAAAGAAAAGATTGAAAATCACACACTGAACAGAATCATTTTTCTATTGTAATTAAAATTGCAATATATTAGGTTCTACTGGGAAAGCTTAAATGAGTTTGATGACTAAAGATGATTAAAACTGGATATGTGATCTACAGTCAGGGAAAAAAATTATCTCGTAACTGAATTACTTGAAGAAGGTAAGATAACTATGAACAGTTACCTCACGTGCTACAGCATTCAGCAGCAAATGCAGTAGAAGGCAAGAGAGATTTTGTCGCTGCCAGAGCAGAACTACCAATCAGTTGTGTTTAACAAAAAATCTGCATTTGCTGAGCAATGTTAGGATCACTGGAGTTGCCACAAGTCAGTGGCTGGTCAATGAAATTCTATCCACAAAATTATTTTCCCTTCCTCTGAATGAACAGGGCACGTATAGAGAAATGGGTGGTAATGTGCAGTGAAGAAAGATGAGCGGAAATAGCAAAAACACAAGCAGTGATAAATGTAACAAGTTCATGACCTAGTACAATTTTAATGTTAAAATTACTAACCTGTAGTAAGAAAGCCAGTGCTGAATTTCCAAGTAGGTACTTCACACTAATTTATATTATTGTTGTAGTTCCCTATAAGAGCTGTTACTTGGCTTATCTTGTTGATGACATTGTATGGCTATATGCAGAGACTGAGGAGAGAAGACATTGGTACTGAGAACAATCAGTTTCTCATTCCCTTTGTTTCCTAAAACAAAGAGAATTAATATTCAAAGTTGGCAAATATATTAAAAGAGCCTTTTAGCCAGCCTTTCAAGGGGCCACTTTCTCTGGAGAACAAAGAATCTCTAGGAAGATTTTGAGATTAATGGTAGAAAATGGGGAGGATTAGATGTCAGTGATGAGATGGCTTCAGATTAATAAGAATATAATTCTTTGAGGAGGGGAAAGCATATCTCCTTTTAGGTTGATCAACATATTGTGTTTAAAAACCAAGCCAGCTGTCCTGGACTTCCTTTAAGGACAAGTAAGCAACAGTGCTTACACAACCGCTCTTCTCATGACATGTCTTCTTTCTTGTTTTATCACTTTAAGTGATAACAAGGTAGCAGGGGAAATCACCTTCAAGGAATAAGTGTAATATTTTCTGCAGATGTAGATTCGTAATAGTTTATGTAGATCCTGCAGTATTTAATTTTATTGGCTTCATGGCAGAGTTTGATATGGAGATCAAGAGCTAACTCCTTAAAACAGGCAAGAAACAGTTTAGATTGCAACAGTAAAAATGAATAGATATCAAACTCTCTATCAGAAATTCAGACTTGACCTTTGTCAGGGAAATATTGATTTGCCAAGTGGAAATGCAGAATATGTCCCCAGAGGAAAGCCAAAGTACATGGTTAAAAATAATACATAAGGAAAAAATTCTACAATCCATGAAATGTCAAAAGGAAAAGAGTGCTAAAGAAGGCAGCACATCAGTGATATGAAAGCTGTTTGGAAATCTAGGGAAAATCCAGCATCTGAGTAACACAGAAAAGCTGCAAACCACTCTATCTCTTTGCAGAGATGTGACAAAGATTGTGAAGACACAGCTTGCTGCAGTCGAAATGTGAACTTTACTCAAGTGACAGGAGAAATCTGTTCACAAGATTCAGTTTTAAAACTGTGAATTCAAGCAAATGTCCAGTACTCAGCTGGATAAACACACCATACAATGGGTGAGCAACTGGCTCATGTGTTGGGCACAAGGGTTGTAGTGAATGGGTTGACATCAGACTGGTGACCTGTCACTAGTGGAGTCTCACAGGGCTCCATCACCGGCCCTGTGCTCTTCAACATCTTCACAAACGACTTGGAGGCAGGACTGGAAAGGGATACTGAGCACGTTTGCAGATGACGCAAAACAGGGAGGAGCTGCTGACTCCGGGGCAGGGAGGTCCTGCAGAGAGACCGTGACAAATCAGAGGGCTGGGCAATCACCAACCACATGAAGTTCAACAAGGGAAAGTGCCAGATTCTGCACCTAGGATAGGATGCAGAACCATGCAGAACCATGGAGCAGAATGGAGAAGGAGATGCTGGAAAGCCGTGCCATGGAAAGGGACCTGGGGGTCCTGGTCAATGGCAAGTTGAGTCAGCAATGTGCCCTGGCGGCCAGGAGGGCCAACCCTGTCCTGGGAGGCATCAGGCACAGCATCGCCAGCCAGGCAAGGGAGGGGATTGTCCTGCTCTGCTCTGAGCTGGGGTGGCCTCACCTCGAGTGCTGGGAGCAGTTTTGGGTGCCACAGTATAAGAAAAATACTAAACTATGAGAGAGTGTCCAAAGGAGGGCACAAAGATGGTGAAGGGCCTTGAAGCCGTGTGAGGAGCGGCTGAGGGCACCTGGCCTGTTCAGCCTGGAGGAGACAGAAGGGAGAACTCACTGCAGTTTTACACAGTTTTCATTCCACAACTTCCTCATGAGGGGAAGAGGAGGGGCAAGCACTGATCTCTGTAGTAACCAGTGACAGGACCCGAGGGAACGGCCTGAAGTTGTGTCAGGGAAGGTTTAGGATATTAGAAAAAGTTTTTTTCTGCAGAGGGTGGCTGGGCACTGGAACAGGCACGGCACCAGCCTGACAGAGTTCAAGGAGTGTTTGAACAATGCTCTCAGGCACATGGTGTGACTCTCGGTGGTGGTGCTGTGCAGCGTCAAGAGTCAGACTCAGTGGTCCCTGTGGGTCCCTTCCACCTCAGCTTGTTCTGTGATTTTGTGATTCTGTGAAATAAGTATTGAAGTACAGGCAAAAACAAAGATAAAAAAATTTAAAAATTCTGTAAGAATCCAGAGTAGACATACGTATAATGAAAAAATCCACCTAAAGTGAAGGTGATGGTAAATACACAGACACGCAGTGGAACTAAGTCCAGTCCTGAGGACTCTGAGCTGTGGATGAGTTACAAAGCTGAATTAGCAAAATAAGTACTGATGCCTTAAGTTTTAGCTTTCATATTTTCCAGATTCTGTGCTGCATTAATGTGTAACTCCAAACTTCATATGAAGTGTTAGTAAGTTCTCTTCACAGTTTAGTCAGACAAAACAATCCTTTTCCAGCCACAGAACCAAGGATACCCTTGCAGCTTTGGGCCCAAAAAGTGTAAACAACGACAAGTTGCAGAGAGCAATCTGGGAAGAAGGGACTTCATAACCTGAAGCTGTACTTGGACAATTAACCCCAATATGGAAATGAACCAAAATTTATAAAAGTGTGAAAACTTGTGACACGCTGTCCAGCTTGGGTCCATCTTGGGCGGAGCCTCAGCCAGGCTCCGCCCAAGATGTGTGCTTTGAAGGTCTTTTAAAAAACACCCACTTTATTCCTTTAACACTGTCTAGCTTCTGTTCTAGGTAACCTCTCTAGGCATCAGTATTGGCCATTTTAGACTTTTAGGCTTCCATGAAGTGCCTAAGGAAAGGGTGTATGTCATGGACAGGACAATAATAAAACCTTTGGTATCACATCTGAACCAGACAGGAATTGGCTAATTCTGTCATATGAAGATACAATCATAGGAAATGTATGGCTCACAAAGACATATATATATATTTATATGTTTTCTTTTTCCAAGAAAACAAATTTTCATAAAAGGTAAAAAACGTAATAGGAAAAATGTAATAGGAAAAACTGCAAAACAGTCAGTGAATGACATGATGTGTGAAACACAAGGCTTGGTATACTGGCTCTCAAAATCCAGTTATTTGACTAAAAAAGGGGGACCAAGTCAACTTTTTCACAGAACTTAAGGAACTGAATAAAAATATTGTGACCAAATACTTGTCCGAGTAGCAGAAATGTTTGATGAGGTTATATTTTTGAGAAACTAAATGCGTGAACAGGATTTTAGCTGACTGAGTTAAGTGCCTACCAAGACCAGTTTGTAAAAAGTTGCAAACTGTCAGAAAACACTTTCTTAAAGGTGTTTTCTGAAAATTTTTGGTACTGGTAACATTTCAGTATATATCAACCAAGATGTATGTAGGTCTCTCAGTGGTTAAAACATGCACAGATGAACACCTAGGGAAGCTCTCTTAATGAGCTTTGACAATTGGGAAATTGGAAGAAGTGATTTTTAAAAGAATACTGCAGACATCATTTGCAGAATCTCCAGCATTTAACATCCCTGAGCATGCTAAGGCCAAATAATAAAAGAATGAACATGCTGTCCTACTCTTCAGTACAGCATGTCAGATGTTATCAGTTAATTCACATGCATGTGATCAGCCATAACAATTAGCTTAAGCCCCTTGCATCAATACAAAATCAGTATGGATGCCAGGACATAAAATGATTCAGAGTTCTGATGCCCATTCTACACTTGTTTTGGACGGAGAAAAGATACAAAATTCTTCACAACCACGTCAAAAGGAAAATTTTGGATCTGTATTGTTACAGAGGCATGTGCTTGAACATCTGCCTCTAATGTGACATCAGAAATGTGACTACAGCAGAAAAAAAATGCATGAAGAAATCACAAAGGAAGTGTGAAGGCCTGGGTCCAGCTGTACAGGGCTTCTTTGTTTTCAATACGAGGATAAATTTAAAACAAAAATTAGATTATTTACCACTGATATCTCACTAAAGAGAAAGAAAATCTGAACAAGCACAGAGAAGGGTAAAAATATTTTGGAAAATAGAAAATTATTCTATAATGTGACTTTTATGCTAAGATCTCCTTTAAGGAGTTCTCTTAGATCTGTAGTTGCACCTGGCACATAAACAAATGGTACGGCACAAAGCAGTGAGTGCAAACAGCTGGAAAACATGATGTTTAAAGGTGATGCAGTATCTGGGAAAGAGCTGGATAGACATAGAGAAGTCAGTTTTTCCCATTGCCCTTTTCGTAATTTGAAAGTGGGTATTCAGTGATTATCAGAGTGTCTCTAGAAGAACCATATCCACCAGAAGGAGCTTTGGGATCTGTTTGCCCACATGGTAATTGCAGTAACTATGATGGCCCGTGCAGCCCTGTTGCACTTGTTCCTCTGGCACAAGCAGGTCCTCAGCAGTTGGCTCATGATGATGATGTGAAGTGAGTCTGACGGTCTGGGGAGGCAGAGGGTGCTGAGGAAGGTTAGCACAGTTTCAGTGGTAGGAATCATACACTGTGTCTGATATCATAAACATTTGTCTATATAAGCGATTATGAAAAACATAAATAAATGCTGTCTTTGTAATTCTGCTGCGGGGTTGTACTATCTGATTCAAAACTGGTTTCATTTTAAATAAAAATTCACAGCTTTTTTCTGTTGCAAAGGAATAAAGAAGAACCATGACTGATGGGTGCCATGTCAGGTATAAACACTAAAAGCCAGAAGGGAGTTGGATAGCAGAAGTCATATATATAACATGTGGACTAAGCATATAACTGGGATTCTAATACTATATCAATAGATTTGTAGCTGTGCATTTGAGTAAAAGTCACAAAACTGATTTCTCAATAATCTTCTTTTTAATGTAGAATCTATATGGAAATTCTTAATCATAATATGGAAAATCAAGTGCACTAAAATATCATATCCATTATAAAACTGATAAATGATAAAAAGGTGCATAAATTTCACTTCGTGTTTATTGTGTATTGCACTGGGAGCTGAAGCAAAGTCTCTGGTTGTGATTTATATGCCACTAATAGGTTCTATTCTGGGCTATGTTTTCAGATTTATGGCTGTCTCTCCCTCTGTTCAACTTGGAGTTGAACAGTTGGAAAGAATTAAAAAATTGTTTCTTAAGTGTATGTATGCACATGTAGATATGCTTGTTACCTGTTTAGACCAAAGATCTCCCCCTTTTTAGTGCTGAACCAGAAATAACACAAATGTGTTCAAATTTACTATTATTTTAAACTATAAAGCATGCACATATTCTTACCTGCTTGTTTTAATCTGGAAAATGGCCAGTATAACAAAATTGCCTGTACTACTCCAGCTTCTGCATCATAATTATTTAAAGCCCAGACCTTTGTCAAGTTTCATTGAGACAGACCCGTGTTGTGCTTCCCCTCACATCCCAATGGCATATCTCTAAAGTGTACAGGCCAGCTTTAGAGCTTAGTACCTGGAATCACTAGAGAGGGTTTCTTGCTTTAATTGAATGATAAAACAATCTCATCCTCTTTGACTATGAGTAATAAAGCATTGCTATTTGGATAGTATCAAGTATTCATGTGTCACCATAAAGATATTTCAGCAGCTGGTGACATACTTAAACAAGTCAGCCATAAATTAAAGTATGAGAACATGTTTATTCTCCTCCTTTCCAAATGATTTGGAAACACTGGACTTCCCTGATTTGGAAACACTGGACTTGTCTGTTTATGACATTTTAGGGAAGAGGGGATATATCCCAAGTGGTATCAGATGACATTGTTCCTCGTGTTCTGCTGCTGTGTTAATGTAGTGAGGCTCACTGATTTACACCAGAAAAGGATCTGTGGTGTAGTGCAGCTACACTGCAGAGATGTTGTCTTCAGAAGGGAAGCACTTGTGGCCCTACTAAAGCTTATTTCAGAGGATTCATTTGGTCTGTTCTTGTCCATTTCTCCGACTTCTGACAATGTCAGTTGTAAACACAGTTCTACAAGCTCAAGGTAGGCAGCTCCTCACATCCGTCTGCAGCTCAGCTATGCTACTTCATTAGCCTTTAGAGCAATTAAAATCACCATTTCCATTCAAGTAATATAATTAAAATAAGAGCAGAGACATTGTCATGTGGGTGGATTTCTTATATCCAAGCCTTAGGTCATTTACACATTGCAATATTACCAGAAGCATCCTAGATCAGCACAGAGTGCTCAATTTGGTCATTTTCTTATTGCAGAAATGGCTCTGATTCCCCAAAGTTACAGTCTACAGTGAAGGCACCCGATTCATCATCAGCAAATTATTTTCAGTTTTAATAAGCAGTTATGCTAAAGAGTGAGAAAGCTATTATATCAACTCTTTTTTGCTGTAAAAATGTGATGCTTAGGGAAATCCTTATCATTAAAAACTGCCTGAGAAGCATATCGATGTAAACAATATCAAAAAATCATGTATCCTAACTGGAAAGGAGGAAAAAAAAGGAGGGGAAAATGCTGGATTGTACAAAGTATACTTGATTTGCTTGATCATCAACCCTGTTGATTAGAGTCCTCCACGACCTTTTATTAACAGAACCCTTGCTTGGGATGACCTCTTATTTTCTTTTCCTGCCATTTGTGGGACCCTCATTGTTCCAGTGGTGTAACAACCAAGGCACACACTGATGTAAAAATCTTCAGGAGTACACTGCTAGCCAAAAGCAACTGAACCTTGTTGGCCCAAGGGTGTCCGCCTTGCTTCTCTTGCATGTGCATGGTTCCCCATGACAACTGGAGCTGCATGTGCAGAAACATCTCAGAAGGAAAAGCTCATCTCTTTGGATGAACTCTGCTTTGAGAAGGAAGAAACACTTTCCACTGTCTGAACCACCACTGCATCTGCCATAGTGGTTACTGGGAGGTGCTAACTGAGCTTGAACAGCCAAGAAAGTGACAGATCGTCGTAACTCTGGTGTAAGGCCAAATGCAGCTGTGGTTGGAAAAGGACTACAAGATAGGGAAAAAGCAAGAAATGGCAAAGGCCAATGCACCTCTCCTCTACCTAGAAAGGGAAGGGTTACGTTCCAATAAATCCTAAATTGTTCATCAGTTTAAATGCAGCCTTGCTTTATTTTGAAGAGGGCCAGATTTATAAACAGTGCAAGATTTTCCTATTCTGATGTGAATGTTGTTTCTCATTCTCATAACTAATTCAAAATTAATGATGTTCCATTATATTATATGTAGGACAGAGATACTTGGAATGCATAATTTCTTCAGTCTACAAGTCTACAAAGCACGAAGTCTAATGATTTATTCCATCACATGCCTTTCCAATTATGTTCTGATCTTCTGTTTCAATTGCTAAGGAACTAAACCCAAGTTATTTCAAAGCCTAGATTTATGCTTAACTTGGCAATAAGCCTTCCAAATGAAACATAAAAAAATAAAAATCCTGATCTTGTTTGGGATGCATCCTTCCAATATTTGCCCGTGGAAGACCAAGAACCTTTTAACTTTACAGCTGTCATAAGAAAAAATAATATCATTCCCCAGCCTGTATTAACCCTGACAGAGATTTGCCTTAACATTTTGCCTGAGTGCCCTGACTACTAAAACATTACTTTTTTTACACGGTAGTATGGAATTCTTTGTCTCTCTGGTATTATATTTTATATATATTCCTTTCAAAATCATCTTTTCTTTGAGGAAGTAGGGGCCATTAGGATGTAAAAATCACTTTGAAACATCACTATTTCAGTAAGTGCAAAAATAAGCGTGAAACCTCATCTACATTTTCTTCAATGTCTTTTCTTTTATTAAAGCTTATAGCATACTTTAAAATCTACAGAAACTTGTTATGGGTGGAAGAAATTCACATATAGCATTTTTAAAAGCAGCAGTTCTTTTAGCATCCCAGTGCACAGAGATATATTTACTGTATTTGA
Organism: Phainopepla nitens; assembly: GCA_013400175.1. Lineage (NCBI taxonomy): Eukaryota > Metazoa > Chordata > Aves > Passeriformes > Bombycillidae > Phainopepla > Phainopepla nitens. The sequence continues at coordinate 624,254 of VXBQ01008972.1, read as the reverse complement.
ACTCAATATAGCTACAGTTGTTACATGGTGTAAGTAGTAGAAAAAATAGTTTAAGTAGCAGAAACTTAGTTAATTTTGAGACAATATAACCATGCATAAATTTGTAATGGTTCTAAAAATGGTAACTTTTTCTCAAGGAATGAACAGAGATATTTCACATTGTTTCCTCAAGAAAAATCTTATACTCTTACCCCACCCACCGAAAAAAAAAAAAAAAAGAAAAAAAATTTGAGAAAGTATGTTTTTGCTCTTTTTCTCTTCCAAAATAGATATATGTCCAAGAAGTTTCTCTTTTTAGTATATCTGTTTGTGTGTAAGAGACAAACATGATTTCTGTCTCTAACATACAAAGGCACCATGTAGTACATAGACTCAGAAACGTACTTTTAGCACAAAATAACTTTTCTCATCTTTGTCTTTCTGAGCAAGCACAGCACTTAGGAATGGCTGACAGTGGTACAGGTGATAAATATAAAACTGCATAGCACTGGTAGGAACCAGAAGAGCACACTTTCCAAAAAAATTGCCTCTTTCCAACTCCTCCTAGCAGTTTTGCGATACTATTGGAACTGACTTGAAGCTGTGGAATAGGCCTTCCAGGATCGTTAAGTACTTTCTGTACTTGCCAGTTCCCCATCAGAGGCCCTGCCAGGGTCTAGAGTACGGGTGAGGACACTCTCCTGTGTGTGTGGATCAGCTTCTGTAAGTGCCTGGGACAATTCCACTGAGCTTACAAAGCGCATCACCCATCTGCACACACCGTACGTTTTCCAGGGAAACAAAAAGCTTTTATCAAATGAAATGTGATTAATTTTTAACAAGAAAAGGATTTTATTGGAAGCAAAGAATTTTTCAGTCTTCTCAGACCTCCTTTCCTTCAGTATCTCTTACCCTATCCCAAAGAAGAAACTTCCTTAGGAGAATCAGATGTCAGGGCCTGGATGCTTGCCATCAACCCTCATAAATTCAGAGGCATCATCTAACAATGTGTAAATCAGATTTGACAATTCATGATTTAACTACCACTATAAAAGTGGTAGTTAAATAACTAAAATACATATTCTTCCTTTTTTTCCAGTTGGCTTCCTGTCCATTTTCTTCTTGGCCTACACAGAATTTCCTACAAGGAAATGTACTACAGGGTAGCCAACTGTTAGGAATTATTGTTACTATATGAGGAACTTCTTCAGTTTTGTACATAATCCTTTCTGAAGTTGTGCAATAACACTGCTCATGGAATTAAGCTGAAATTTCTTGTAGTGGAATAAAAAGAAAAGCTTAAACAATAGCACTAATTTTTCCATGTGTTCTTTTCTAATAAAAATGTGGCATTTTCTTCAGCCACGTTTTAGCGGAGGGATCTTATTCTACTTTTGTGACTTAGGCATTCAATATGGGATTTACAAAATTAAAAATGAAGACACTGAAGAAGGCTCTAAAAGTGCTTTCAGTGTAATGTAGCTACACCAGCTGACATGTTTTAGGAAGGAATATTATGTTTTCAAATTGTTCTATGACAGCAAAAGCAATTAAGTACACTATGTTTCAGTGGACTGCCACTAATCACAATCTAGTAAAGAACCATTACATAGCACAACATTAATAATGCCATTTGTTCAGGTAAATTAATGCCTGAGTTGACACATTGGCTTGTAGAGTTGTAGAGACTCACAGTCTAAAAGCATGCGAAATATTTATTGGGGAAAAGTCAATATTGGATGAACCTTACCCTTGCAAATATTCCTTTATTTAATTCATTTGCAGTGCTTTCTTACTGATACCACACGAGTCTTTATCCTGCAGGAATAACAAATTAATTGGCTGACAAGGAACAATTTACTTCTGGACACAGAAATACATTGGGATGCCAAAGAAAACACAAGTTCCATCCTTTTCTTCTTGATGGGCTGTTTAAGAAACTCCATCAAGTACTCTTCTCCTTTTGTGAACACACAGATTTTTGTTTTGTCATTTCAAAACACATGAGTTTGTGATGATATTCCAGATGAGTATCTAAGTTTGTAATTCCGTACACTGTCTATGTTCTATACCACTGCGTATTGTTGAGCTGCAGATCTCCTTAGAGTATGGAGCTGAATTGTTCTTCAAGATCTGTTACTGCAACTCTGTTGACCTCATTGCTGAAATGAAAATTTTTCTAGAATAAAAATGGCATAAATACATGTTGATGGTTTTAAAAAAACAGTCTTAAAGAAGGTTCCAATGTGAAGGAAAAGTAGGCCAAACAAGCAAGGCAAAATTTCTAAATGTTTTAATCCACAGGTTGTCCAGGGAAAGTTATGCCTAGGGTGGGCATTAATTTATTGCCTTACAAAAAATTTCATACCCATTGTATGTAATTACACTCGCATGTACCTTAACCTACTGCTGGGAACAAATTGATTTCTCAAACTCATAATCTCAGTTACTTCGCCTGTATGTTGCAACAATGAGAATATGTCTCCCAAAGCTTTTAGGCCTTAAACTAAAAACTAATTTTATGGATGTGGATGTAGAACATTTTTCACTAGCTGTATAAATTACTTGTGCTCTGATGCTCAGTATCCAAAATCTTTGAGTGTTGCTCTGATATTTTTGTGTATTATTCAGTTCTTCAGCATTTCATATTTAGTAGCCAATCTTGGCTGATACTTAATGTTATTCAGGTTAGGCTTAGACCTTTCACTGTGAAGCTCTGTGTGCTGCCTGTAGATGTGTAACCATCCTGGGAAGCAGGATCCCAATTTTGGCTCGGGATATTCAGATGATTAAGGTGGATTGTTAGACACAAACAGTAGTGATAAGTTTCCTGATGTTTAAATGTCGGTTATCTGTAACAGGCATTTTTCTTATTTGCCATTTCTAGGAATTTGTCATGATTGTTGTCTTTGGTTTGGAATTTATTATTCGTATCTGGTCTGCTGGGTGCTGCTGTCGATACCGAGGATGGCAAGGAAGACTGCGCTTTGCGAGGAAACCTTTCTGTGTAATAGGTGAGTGAAACCAGCTCTATTTATTTTAACATAAACATCTTCCCTCTCCTGTTTTGTTTCTGAATGAAAACTGTTGGGATCAGACTCTGTTTACAGCAATCAGCTGTGAGTCCAGAATAGCTGGGTGTCAACTCTCATCTGCCCAGGGTTTCTTTAGATGTAAATCATGACATCCCTAAAAACCAGTCAGTCCATGTTTCTTATGTTCTCCAGAAGATATTTTCCTATGAATCTCATACAGCTGGCCTATATATTGTACAAATGAGGGGTTGAAAGCTGATCTCATTGAAAGTCAGAGATGTTTGAATTGACACACTACATGTCTTGTACATACATGCAGAGATATCACACACATATATGTACATACCATGTTCTTCTTATTTAACCTCTGTGATAAGATACTGCAAGAGGTTTGAAAATCTCCCTGGAGATACCTTCTGACAACATTGCTGCTTCCTGTTTTGCTGTTCTCTGCATGACAGTCCACATATCAGCTCTGTAGTGAAACTAGCATAGGATACAGTATCTTCTTCCTTATTTCTTCTACATCTATTTCAAGACACTATTCCTTCCCTTCTTTGCTCTAGAATTTGTCTGTGACAATGGTGAATAGACTCACAACCAGTCAAAACCATACTTTGAAAAGGGATCTGCAGGAAAACAGTTCCCCAATAAAAGCAGAAATCAAAGCTCAAACTCCTCTGAAAAATTCTTATTTTTCTAATGGTTTGGAGAAAATACTTCTTATAGATCATCTGTGAAACTTCAGGATATCAATATCCCAACTTCTCTCAACTTCCTTCCTCTCTCCAGCCTTTAATTTCATCTGCCTATATCTCAATACAGCTTATGGATCAACTGGGGCAGGAAATATGTTCTTCCATACATCTCTACAGCAGCTAGTACATGGAGCCATATGCCTACAGCCATGAAACACATGGCTTTCCATGTAAGCAGTAGATGAATGCCATCCTGCTCTAAACAAGAGTTACACAGTGTTCCTTGGCATGGCAGACCAGCATACTGCTTAAGGCTAATGTCTAGAGCAAGTTATTTTCCTTCCACCTCCTTCCCTGGTAAATGCACACTTTCTCACACTAGGCCACTCCTGCAATGGAGGAAGTTGCATGAGCACCTAGGAAGACACCCCAGATTGTGTCCCACTCAGAAAGAAACACCCTATATATGCTATTTCATGAAACTGTGGGAGAGGGGCAAGTATCAGGATTGGCATTCGTTTTGTTTGGGCAGCAGGGGAGATGGGTAGGTACCTTGCCAGGTCACACACTTGCCCCAAGATTTCCATACCTAGCAGAAAGTGGAAATCACAAAGCATGGCTACCCTCCTTAACCAGATTTATCATTATTCCAAGATTTTATGGTGCACTTGAAATTTTGCAGTAGTCAGGTTTTGTCAGGACACAAGCATAAGAAACACCACTGTTAATTGAGTAAAATTAACTTACCACAGCAATATAGAACTTACTAAAAACACCCTTAAAGATTTTGAAGTTACTGGAACCATTTGACTTCTCAGAGTGTTTGTTTTGCTACTCTTCCAAAAGCCAGTGTATAGAAACACTAGCAGTTTGTTTGATTCAGCTTTTGTGTCCCCTCCCTTTCCTGTCTCCATTCAACTGGCAAGTTTTATACTAGTGATTAACTTCACTCTGAGGTGTTAATTCTCAGCAAAACTGAATGCAGGAGTTATTCCTTATACAAAATTCTGCATATTTAAAAGACATAGATGTGGTGCTTAGGGACATAGTTCAGGAACATAGTTGCCAGTGCCGGGTTAAGTTTGACTCTTAAAGGTCCTTTCCAACCTAAATAATTCCCTAGGAGTCTGTATAGATTTCCATATTTTGGTTAAAACTACTCATATCTACCCTCCTACTGTGGGTGAAATAGTTCAGGCAGGTCTTCTGGCACAGGTCACCCTGGAGGGGTGGGTTTATTTCACTTGATTGTGGTATTTCTTCCTCTCTCTGAAATTCATCTACTCTTCTTGTTTCATCTATTTTTATGTAAGCAGTCTCTGGCCTTAAAAGCATCTTTTCTGTTCCACTTGGAACTCTATCACTTGTGAGCAGAATTAATTAGTAGACAAAAGTCTATTGCTTGTGGATGTCTTCCTATGTTGGTGCGCTGGAAGGAAAAGAAACTTTGTTCTATATCTTCTGGAAAACCAATGGCTGGAATTTCTTGCCATTGACTGTTCTGCATGTCTCTTCTTCTATTGATTGACTTCAGTCCATTTCTGGACTTTAGCATCCCAGAAGGGACTTTCTGATCTTCTGATGTTCAGCCTCTTTCCAGATTTGATCTTTTGAGGAGAAAACAAGTCATCTTGCAGCTCTTGCTACTTAAAGTAATTATTTGCCTGACACCTTGGCTTTGCAGTCATGGCAAAGTGTGAGGCAGCAGCAAAGGTCAGAAGGCTGTGTTAGCCAGAGCACAATGGGACATTGATTATCTCCCTTTAATCTCCCTTTACGCATTGCTCATTAGACCACATCCAAGATACTGCACCCCATTTTCCCCCTCCAACACCATACCTGAAAGACTTTAAAAAACTGAACTGAGTTTCAGTGAAGCCATGAGGATGATCAGTACTGGAGCAGTTGCCCTGTGAGGAGAGGCTTAGGGAAATGTACATGTTCATCCTGGAGAACAGATCACTTCAGGGGGAACTCAATGAAATCAGTGCTAAGGTTTCCTTAAGAGCACATGGCCTGTTTGGGCTTATTACTTTTAATTATTTACTTATTCATCCATTCAATTATTCTTTCAGTTTATTGTTACAGTGGAACGATAGTATATTAGGAGATTTAGTCTGTTTACTATTAATTAAATCTGCTATATATCTCCGGCAGATCTTTTGTCTGATTTT
>VXBQ01008972.1:548128-618330 GCA_013400175.1 Phainopepla nitens | reverse complement strand
TTTTTTTTTTGGTGATTAAACACAAATGACATCGAGTAATGGCCTAGGGGCTAGAAATAACAAATTTGAGGATTTCCTCAAGGGTCACACTCAGACAGACAGCCTTTATTTTTTCCATTAATAACCTAATAACTAGAGAAGTTTTATTCAGGGCCAAAGCTCTGTGCTTATGTTAGTGTGCTACAATGTCACTACTCTGACAAATTAGTTCATCAAACATTGCTCTGTGCTACCAGTCAGAAATTACATCTATCAAATTATTTGACAGCTTTTTACCTTTATTTATTTCTGTAAAAATGGGAATAACAGTGTAGCATTAAACCTTGATTTGTATTTTGTCCCATGTTACCTGACACCCCTCATTTTCTCTGATTGTATATGAGCTTGTGTACATAATATAAAGGGTGTATCAACGCATCCTTACAGGCATGTAAGGTGCTTAAATATGTATATACCCCTGCAAATCTTAAATGTCAGAGGTATATCGCTCTGAAGCTTGGGTGTTAGCACTGCAGAGCAGTGTTGCTGTGTTGTATTGCTCAGAAGAGCAGCAATACAACCAATGCATATTCTAACTGCTCTCTGGAGCCTCTGGAGATCAGGGATGCTGACAAACCAGGAAGAACTTGATGTCTGTGCCTTAGCTCACTGAAGATCCCCAAAATAAAAGCGGACAAGTCTAACTGGGAAGATATAAGGCATCCACTCCTTGTCAAGCCATTTGGGGACACTGAAATGAATGAAGAGTTCATTGTCTTTCCTCGGGCAATGGGCTCCCAGATGGTGTTGTGTGACCTGACAAAATTAAACTTCTGGCCACTCTCCTGTGTGTATCAGAGGATTTACCATCACAGTGAGATCTCCGTCTGTGATGGCAGCTTTCACTTGGGACACTGTAAAAATATTTAGGAATAATAAACAACAAGTTTTGGGTCAGAAGAGTAAGATCCTGCTGGCCTCACCTGCATGTCTGAACTCCACTGAGCTTTCAGAGGAACTTTCCACTGACTCTTTAAAAGACTTTGGGACTCCTATGTGAGAAAGCCCAGCAAGAGCAAGTGAATTTTAAACACAGAATCATAGAATATCCTGAATTGGCCCACAGGGATCATCAAAGTCCAACTCCTGGCCCTGCACAAGACCACCCCCAAGTCACACCATGTGTCTGAGAGCGTTGTCCACGCACTTCTTGAATTCTGTCAGGCTAGTGCTGTGACTACTTCCCTGGGGAGCCTGTTCCAGTGCCCAACCACCCTCTGGGTGAAGAACCTTTTCCTGATATCCAGCCTAAACCTCCCCTGACACAGCTTCAGGCCATTCCCTCGGATCCTGTCACTGGTCACCACAGAGAAGAGATCAGTGCCTGCCCCTCCTCTTCCCCTCACAAGGAAGTTGTAACTGCAGTGATGTTTCCCCTCTGTCTTCTTTTCTGCAGACTGAGAGAAAAGACTGGCTGAGCAGACCAGGTGCCCTCAGTCGCTCCTCACACAGCTTCCCCTCAAGGCCCTTCACCATCTTTGTGCCCTCCTTAGGACACTCTCTCACAGATTAATATTTATTGTATATTGTGGCGCCCAAAACTGCCCCCAGCACTCAAGGTGAGGCTGCCCCAGCTCAGAGCAGAGCAGGACAATCCCCTCCCTTGCCCGGTTGGTGATGCTGGGCCTGATGTCCCCCAGGACAGGGCTGGCCCTCCTGGCTGCCAGGGCACATTGCTGACTCTAGTGTCTAAACTTTATTCAGTTTAAAGTTGAGGATGGAAACTCCTATTACAGAATTTTTTTCACGTTAAATTTGAGCCTACTTCTAGTAATATTACATTTCTCCAGGGCAACTACTCTTCCTGGTGGTCCAGACGAGTGTAAGATTTCATATATTTCAGTTAGTCCATTAGCAGTTTCACCACAGCTGCTTCTATTTTACCTCTAGTCAAGTTACAGCATGATGGAAACGTCAAAAGTTCTAATTCTGTTGAAGCTGCAGAATGAGCAAATTCCCAACAGGAAGCTTAAGTACATTATCTGTAATCAGGCCCTTGAACTTGATGGCAAACCTTGTTTTAGAGTATTAAGTGATAGCGGCGAGTGTTGCTTATTACTGGATCTATTTTTTCATTAATTAGAGTGGTAATGAACCATCATGTGGCACTTTTGTCAAACCTTTATAAACAAATCCATATCTAGTGTGTTACAAGATCTTCTGGACGTTTAATTTGAATTATTTCAATATATGTGTGTAATGACACATTATGAGTCTGTCACCTTGGTATTTAGGCACATTATATAGTTTAAATACAGACAGATGGTAAATCTGTAGCTCATGATAAACAATATAAACAGCCCCTTTCCAGTGTAATTTGAACTCTAAATAACCCAGAGATGGTCTGTAATTAAGTATATCCTTGACCAAAAAGACATATCTCACATCACATCTCATTATAAATCCCAGAAATAATAAGCTACAGCAAATTTCAAGTTTGGGGACCTTCTGCCAGCCAAACTTGACCTCATCTCAGACACACCCTCCCTACTTCACTCCAGAAAATACTCTGATAGTAGTAATAGTATTTAGGTTTCAAATCAAAATTTCCTCAGATAATTTCAGCAGCCATAATTCTGTGCCATGAACAGAGGTGCTCTTTAGGCTAGATTGGTCCCAAATTATGTAGGTTTTTAAAATTAATATTTAGTAGAATATCTTCATGTTTGACAGTTCTGGCAAAGCAGTTGTTAGAAATGTGTAGAAAAAATAATGTCTGTTTAATATCATCTATGGGCCTTATCCTTCCACACTTACTTTTGCTGTCTACTACCCTTGCTGCTGAGTAAGGTAACATTTGCTGGGGTTAAAGACATCAGGCTCTGATCTCCTCTTTCTAGAAGTTGTATGTCTGCTATTCAAAGGAAATCTAGTTTGGTACAATGCAGTTCACACCGAGTTTCTTTCTGGTGTGAGCTAGAGAATTCAGCAGCTTGTGTTTGTTCATGCTGTGATTTTTTGGTCTTACACTAGTGTCACTGTTGTGTTTGTGATGTAGAGTAGATGAGGCCCTACCATGAATTGGGCAACCTGGGACAAGAAGACTAAAGAGACAGGATTGTGATAGAAAGGCTGTTAAAAGACAGGCACATTTTATTAAAAAGAACTTATTAGCAATAATAGAATTTCTGCATTAAAAGGCTATAAAAGATATTTTCTTAATCATGAAGTAATTATCCATTTTGAACAAGACTAATATAACTCAGCACCTGTACTGAAATATTTAGCAATTACTAATTCAGTTCCCTTTTGTTAGGAAAGTGCCCTAAAGTCAAATATCACAGTCCAGTTATTTAGAAATAATAATGCTTCCTGTCCATTCTCACCCAGATTGTGTATATGATTTAAGCAGTCTTTCAAATTATTACTTATCTCTCACATTTGAATCTCAGAAAATACATTGTAGTATAATTATAAGGAGAATGGTATTGATAATGATAAGAATGATGATGATGATGATGATAACACGAAGAAGAAGATATTAAATGCTATTTACTATAAAATATTATGTCATACAAAATTGTATCATAGCAATTCCACTGCCGTTTATGAGCTGTGACTTGGAAATGTACAATAAGGAGGGAAGCAACTGACAGACCAAGTAGCAGTCAACCTTTTCTGGTTATAGTCTTTGTATGCTCAGTTTTGCTCACATTTTTTAGGGACTGGCTTTAAACTTGTTGTTACTAGAGCTATCCAGAATATGAAGTTGCTTAGACAAATACCTTTCTTTCCATAATCTGCCTTTATTTGTTTTGATGTTCATATCCTGCCTTACTATGCTGAATTCCTATCATATCCATGGACAAGATAGTTTCTCAGATACCGTATGTGTAAGTTTGCCAATTCAAAATTAAGTAGTTATTAGTATAAACACTGGTGTGGAAGTTAGAGGTATACAGGATTGTGCCAAATCCACTTGTCTGCCTACTTGAGTGTATGGAGTCTCAAAAGTAGTAAAATGGTTTATTTTTCAAATTTTATCACTCTTAGCATCTTAAAAAAATTATATCTTTAAATGACATGAATAACATGTCAGAAAAAAAACTGATGTGCAGTAAAATTCTTAGCTTTCTTGGCTTCTTTCCAGATGTGCTGCAGATCAGCAGCTTTGGTGTGTGACATTCTTTGTAACTCCCTTTGTAACTCATTCTTTGTAACTCCTATTTCAGATCATTGTCAGCTCAGAAGCCTGTAGCTTCTCCCTGAGAAGAATTGCTTCTTTGTACAAGTTCTGCTTTTTGCAACAGTGAATTATGCTTTCCAGGCAGAAACTTTTTTACTTTGGGAGTATTTTCATATTGGTCCAAAACAATCCTTTTAGACGAGGTGTTCACTATTTGGGCTTTTGCTGCTGCCCGTTACTTAAATTCATTACATGAATGCCCTTGGCACTCATGTAGCCTCTCACAGGACTGTGATACCCCTGGCTTGCAGCACTGCTTTACTTCAAAAGCCACTTTCAGTGTGTCTTCTATTTTACTAATATGCCCCTAATTACTCTGGGGTGCTTTGTCAGCATGTTACCATAAATTTGAATGCTAATGCTTTGGTGTGAGACATTAGACAACTGTCAATCTGACTGCTTGAGCCATAATTAACTCTCTCACACGTGTTTGTCAATCAAATCCTGCTTTCTCTCATGGTGTCCCAGCCTCACCCCTGTCAGCCCAAATGAAAACACTTAAAGAAGTCTAAGTGGAGTAATTGCATTGACATTTACTGCAGGAGTCTTTCCAGAGTTATTTGAAAGCAATTATGTGAAACATATTGAGAAATGATAGAGAGGAAAGGAANAGGAAAGGAAAGGAAAGGAAAGGAAAGGAAAGGAAAGGAAAGGAAAGGAAAGGAAAGGAAAGGAAAGGAAAGGAAAGGAAAGGAAAGGAAAGGAAAGGAAAGGAAAGGAAAGGAAAGGAAAGGAAAGGAAAGGAAAGGAAAGGAAAGGAAAGGAAAGGAAAGGAAAGGAAAGGAAAGGAAAGGAAAGGAATATTTCAGTTGAAAGAGAGCTACAGTGATTGTCTAGTCCAATTACCTGACCAATTCAAGGCTGACCAAAAGTCTAAGCATGTTATTAAGGACATTGTCCAAAAGCCTCTTGAGCACTGACATTCAAGGGGCATTGACCACTTCTATAGGAAGCCTCTTCCCATGTTTGACAATCCACTCTATAAATAAATACCTCCTAATGTCCAGTCTCTCAACACCTCTAGATATTGTGGGAAACTACATCATTCATGATTACCTGTATTAAGTCCACTTTCACCAATTCTTTTGCACAGATAACAGTTTCTTTTTCATTCACCCTGCAGCATATGAGCAGGCAATATGCTGCTATTTCATATTTCCATTACTTTGCTTCTTTTAGTTTATAATTATCTCTCTTATAACTGCTGAATGTTGTGATTTTTTTGCTCTCTTTGCTGAAGACGAGTATATTTCTCTTTAGGTCACCCCTGTGTGAGTGAGGTCTCCGGCAAAATGGTTGTCGGTGCAGCTGGCTAAGAACAGGAGTTTCATTTTGCTTGACTGTATTGTTGTTTAGAAACACATTTTCAGTTGCTTTAGAGGTAATGTTTGTTTCTTCACATGCAGTTCTCTGGTCTCTACTCTGCTTCAATTTGTTAACTGTCAATGCTGACAGTTTAAAACATAAGCCTTGCCCACTGCTGTACTCAATATAATCAAATTGATTGCCAGATGTCTTCATCCAGCCTTGCCACTAGCTTATTAGTGATCACAAAGCTTGAAGAAATGCAGCTTCCACAGATGTTTCCATTCTTTTGCATCCCTTCAGAGAACTGCACGCCGCCACCAGCATTGCTGAAGTGACTGATGGGCATAGTAGTCCAGTGGGAGTTGGAGGTAATCTCTATTTTTATGATCATGCCTCAAATAGTTACACTCCAACTGCTACATTAGGAAAGGACTGGTGTATAAGGGAGAAAATACAGGTTTTGGTTCCTCCTTTTTACACCCGCTATGTTAAATACAGCAGTTCAGAAGGATTTGGCAATGTAACAATATTGTTACACTGTGTAACAGAGTTACAGTATTTATTCTTCAAGTTTAATACAGCTAAGTAGAAATATTTGCATATTCCTAGGCTGCAATTTTGGGCATGCTCTGTACATTTTAATCTCCTCCCATCCCTAGCACTTAAGCACCAGGTGCCCATAACCTGTTGTTTCCCACTAAAGAAAAATTACATTTTTTATCTTTAAGCCTGTGCTGATAGCTCTCAAAATTGAGCTTTGTCCTTTGTGATAGTTGATATTGCTGTCAATAACAGATCCTAGGAAGGTGACCATCAGATCCACTTTACATCAACCTATGGAAGCTCCTAAATGGTGTGAAGGAAGCACTTTCACCCCTGTGTAGTGCGGTTTGCATGTATATGACCACATAGGCAGCAGCCGCAGCAAAGGCAGAGCTCTTGCAGTCCTGGGGCTCCCCTTTGCCAGCCCAGTCTATTTATGTCACCCCCACAGTGGAGACTGTTTCATTTCAGGTGAAAATGTCACAATGCAGAGTGGAGTGGCTGTCACAAAGAATGACATCATCTACTGTATTTAAGATCTCATTTTGTGGTTGCCCCTCTTGGGGTTGGGAGAGTGATACCATATTATGCGTTTGTTCCTTTCTGACAAGCACTGAACAGAGTTTCTATTTCTTTCTTCATATCTCCCACACCAGGAATCTCAAGTGTGTCTGTGTAAGATGCCCCACACTAGCATTATCCAAATCATACAAACCTTCTTGCTGGCAAAGTACTCCCTCTTGGGCTACTCACACACAAATTGCAGGTGGGATAGCAGCTGAGGGTAAAGAGTCTGGTTCTGTATGTTATCTGAATAAACCCTGTATTTACAGAAACACAGGAGTCCCAAGAGGCACTCACCGATTGTGCAGACATCCAAAATAGCTGTATAGGTTAGAAATGCAAGTTCTGCTTTTAGGCAGCAGGGAGAGGTTTTTGCCTCTGAAGGGAGGCTCAGAAAACTGAATGTAGGAGCTCTTTCAGCCAACCATGTTGCTGCCTTCAACATCTGCATTAGATAACTCAGCTAGATACTGGATATCTTCTCTTTCCCCATCACTCTGTGAATTTGAGAGCAGATTTTTAATACTGTCTCTTCCCTCTCCACCTACAAACAGGCTTTTCCTCTTGTCAGAGACATATTCTCTCCATGCTCATTTCAGCATCTTTACTTGTCAGTTTCCACCCATCCATTTTCACCTACGCACCATGCATTTTTCTATTCCCACTTTTTTTTTTTTGGCCTTTCCACTCCCATGCCACTGTATCACCTTCACTTTATCCACAATCTAGGAATGTGCTAGATGAACATTTCCAGACCACCTGCCCACCTGCTCCTGCCTGAGGTTTTAGAGAATGATGAAAAGGGCATGAAAGTGCATGTTCCTGCCTATGGATTCCTCCCCTTGTGGCTGCAAGGATCCAGCACAGACATAGCAATGCTTTCCTGCGGGGCTGAATCACACAGGAGTCCTGGTTGGTGTCTTTCCACTTGCTAACTGGTGCCAGAGACCCCTAATGAGGGTGTTAATACCTGTAGGCCAAAATAGCCAATCACACATGGAGTAATCAGTGGCTGACTCACACAAAAATTTGGATCCCCTGAAAAATCCAATCCCAGTAATTCAGGGGAAAACACAGAAACTTGTCTTTAATTTTCCCTGCTTATTCCTTTATACTTCAGAGCAATGAACTTTACAAGTCTTGCATCTTGCATTTTTTTTATCAAATTTAAATTATCTTTTGATCTCACTTTTATAAGAAAGGGTAAATAGGAGGCATCCAACAGACCTTCTTATCTTCCACTAGTTTGCATACCTCTATCTGCCCTCTCGTATTTGTCTTCTAACTAACGACTCCTAAATTATTCAGCCCTTTCTCCATATACAAGCCTTGCCATGCTGTAGTTATCTTTTTTTTCCTTGAAGATTACTTTGTGGTTTTTTTACAGCCTGATGTAATGAGCGTCTTTACTCCTCAGGGATGTGTGTGTCTGGCTACCTATCCTGTTACCTTTCCCTCCAGAAATCTTAAGATGTTTTTCTCTCCACTGCAATAGCCTTTTCCACTAAGGTCTATTGTCATCCAGCAACATACAGACAGTAAAGTGACTAACCAGCCTTGTTTGCCAGTGCTTTCAAGGCACAAAAGGGTTTCTGGACAGACTAAGTGAAGATTCACAGAAAGAATTGGCATGTGTTACTCGCAGTTTGTTTCTTTAGCTGAACAAAAGTTGGGTTGGCAAACACTAGGTCAAACACACAGTTTTAAACATTTCTGTCAGCCTGTCTTAAAGCCAAGTAAAATTTGAACTGAATAAATAGTGCTTTATTCCTTCTGGCAGGTACATATTAATTATGTTAAAGATCAATTATTGGAAAAGGTTAATGAAGTATAAATCCATGAAAGAATTGCAATTGAGCTTACTCTTTGCTTGCAGGAGGCCCTTAGATTTTTAAGATTTATTGAGCCAGCTGTTAATAACATGAAGATGTTTGCTGAGGACTTATTCAGTCCACAGAAAGATTGTGTTCTCAGCAGGGCCATGAACAGTAATTGCGAACAGTGCAAAGACAGGTGAAATGTTCCCATGCATGTTGTTATTCTTATCCAGACTAAATAAAATATGGCAACCATAACCACAGTTTAAAATTCAGTACTTGTTGAGCTACTGTGGTTCTCAGGCCATGGAGAAATGTTTTGGCTTTCTACAGCAGAAGGTAAAATAACATTATTTGCATGTACTTGCCATCATAGTCTGACAATATGCTACTTTTATGCAGGAACAAGGTTCGTATACTTTTAATACACTGACACAGTAGTGAGTAGCACTGGTTGATCCATTATTGGGCATGGAATTAGGATTTCATTATAAAATTTATAAAAATTACAAAAGAAAAATCTTTCTTATCTTCACTAGTCCACAATTTAATATGGTCCTATTTAGTTTTCACATCTAAAAAATATCCAGTACTGCCTTATTAAAATATTCCTTTTCTTTCTGGTTCAGAAATTGTTTGGAGTACCAAGTAAACTTCTGTTTAACTTTTGTTGTATTTGACTAGCTTTCCTAATAAGTGTCTTTGACTTGTTTCCAGTTCTTTCTTTGCCAGAAAAGATAGCTTTACATACTGATGAGCTGTTTTTCTAAGTAGACCCTCTTCAGTTATATAAAAATAACACTTATTTCAGAAAGAAGTTGTCTGTATTTCCAGGAGGTTACTTTCATTTCACATCAAAATAGTGTGCTTACTCAGATGATTCCAATATATTGCAAATAAAAAATGATAAAGGGAAAGAAGGGTTCAAGGTGATTCATCTATTTGATTTCTTCACTGGGGTATTGCTTAGCTGATGACAAGAAAAATTCAAGTTTCTATGCACGGATCAGTTGTAGTGGACTTCTTAAAATGGAAGTCAGTGGCTAACGTAACCATTTTCCACTGTTAGAAAAAGAAAAAAATTAGTAGAGAAGTCTTAACCTCTGGATTATTTTTTTTTATTCCACTTCAGAGCCTAGACAGTATTACATATTTTTGTAGAAATTCTTTGTCTTGTATGTGCCACTTCCATACATTACTATCTTTCTGTTTTTCAACAGTAATAAAAGTCAATTTTCACACTCATCTGTGTTTATCTCTGTGAATTATCTTGATATGCAAAACCAGCTCACTTTCCTACTTCTAAAAATACCATGTTGTTTTGCATCTTGCAAAAAGATTAAAAAACGAAGCTAAATCACCAACTTGTTTTGCCTGTAATGACAATTAAGAGGACTTCCACCCAGATGATGTTACATATTTGAAAACACAAAGGTCCTTTTGGCTGGAGTGACAACAACATCTGCAAAAATGAAACAGCATCATCCATCCCAAGAATTTCCTGAAGATATCCTGCCAGTTACATTTACTAGTAGGTGACGATTAATCATAACCTGTCTGGCATCTGAGCAGAGATCTGATCCCTGACCAGAAAGAAAAGCTTTCCTGGATAACTTTGCCAGGACCCAAGATCCTGAGCATCATTATTTTTAGAATATGCGCAACTCAGGCTATTTCATATTGCTTTGGGGGGTTTTTGTTGTTGATGGTGGTGTTCAGGCTTCTTTTCTCTGTAAAATTGAGACCTTGTAGATGTAAGTCAGCTCAACTTCTTGCGGGAGGTACAGAATCAACTTCCTGCCTCTCCCAAATTACGTTAGAGATCTTCAAGTGATATAATTCAATGAGTGCTATTAAATTGCTTTTTGGAGGGGGATTATAGGCAGAAAATGATGCATGAGAATATCATTTGAGGGTGAATTCGGGTCACCTCAAAAGTCTGCATGTCTCCAGAGTAGTCTCCAAAAAGCCAGGTTTCAGATTTTGGCAATCTTGTACATACTGACTTTTACTTTGCAGATAAATAGTTCTTCTTCTTCCAGTGAGATAATTTACTAAACATGATAGCACGCATCATCTTTCTAAATGTGCTAATATTGTTGATCTCTCTGTTCAGAGATGTAATTAAAGGTAAAGATATTGAAAATTCTTGGTTTCTGGGATAAACACTTATGCAAGGTCACTGTAAGTTCAGCCCATATTTGACCAAGTTTCTGTCACAATTATATGAAATATCCCACTGATTTTATAGTAAGGGAACATTCACAGAGCAAAGGAACTACCACCTGGTAAAAACATTACATTTGCCTATTTTCAATATAACTGTTGCAGCAAATTCTATTCATATTTTTTATTCTTTGCCCTCCTGAACTAGTAGAGGGAAGTAGTTAATCCTTTTTTTCAAGATAACAGCAGTTTTCCAGCCAGTTACAACAAAATAAGCTTTTCTGTCCTATGACCTTTGTCAACAAGTGCTCAAGGAATAGTGATCCAACTCTATCCCTCCCTGAAAACCCCTCTATTAGGGTATTCAGAGCCTTAACCTCTATGGGTGTCTTTTTCTTTTCTTCTTGATTTTTTTCTTAGCTAGCCCACAGAAGCATGAAGTACACCAATGCTCAATATGTTACTAGGCTGTGCAAAAAGGCTGCTGCTCCAATAGCCAAGTTTGTGTAAACAGACACTTTCTTTAAGAAATCTGAAAAAATAACAATCTTATTTTCATGTAGTGATGTATGGCCAAAGTCCAGTGTCAGTCATCAGGATTTATCTTAAACTGCTTTAAATTGCCAATGTATATCAGTTTAGGATAAACCCCAGTGATTATATTTTTGTTATCATATTTCTATAGTGTGATGTGCTCAAATACAGTGGTCTGAAATGTATGTTGTGTCAACTTTGTGCTGTAGAGTGTGGTTAAAATTCGAAGTACATCTCTACGTTGATTAGACGATACCCTTTGGTCCTGGCCAGCCAGCTGTAGAGATTATTGAAGGCAGATTGAAGAGAGTTCTGAGAACAGCAATAAGGTCTGGAAGGACTGATGTCCAAAGAGATATTAGAAAAACTAAAATGCTGGTCATTCCTCCCTACCACCACTACCACCTCTTAGTGACTCAGAATAGAAAGTTGTTAAGTGTTTCTATGTAGTGATTGTTGCAAATCTCAATTAAAACCTATTTAAACTCCCCAGCAAGTGAGAATAATTGCTCACTGTGCTGCCATAGGCGTGCACGACCTGTGCCATGGTAAGCAGATGGAGCTGATGTCAAAGCTGTCTCGTGCCCTTAGTGGAGCTCAGTGTCTCTGTAACACCACAGAATCATAGTGATGCGGTTTTTTCAAAAGTAACTTTGAAATTGAGGATAATGAACTGTCCTGAGAACTATTCAGAAATGACCACTACAAGCTGTGCCTTTTCTCTGGGTCACAGATAATAACTCCAGCTCAAAATTAGACCTTAGAAGGACAGCCTAAGGGTAGCTTAGATTTGGTCAGTTTGCCCAGTTAATTTCCTTTGTGAGTTAATACGGCTGCAGGCTACATAAAACAACCTCTTGAGATTTTCTGCTTAATTCTGCGGTTTTGGGGGCAGATATGCCTACTCATGTCTTAGTTTGTTGCCTCTCTTTACTGCTCTGTAGCTGATGCAGACACAGTAATTGACAGCCATTGAAGTTTCCTGCCTAAATGTGTGAACTCTGAGTGTTTTCTGTGAATTTATAGCAAACACTATTCTGATGACCTAGTGATGATCCAAAAATGATTAAATACTATTCGTTTTTGTATTCAGATAAAATCAAAGAAAAAATTACAGGATCCATTTAACCTGTATTGTCTCAAAGTATTGTTTGTATTTAGAGGGGAAGGATGAAAACATGCTAGCATTAAATGTAGGCAGCAGACAAAGCTCCTATAAACATATTCTTCCGTTGAAGAATATGAAAAAGAGAAAGATGATGCAGGTTTAGATAATGCAGGTATATTCGTTTGAGCGTGTGCATGAGCTTTGAGCAGATGATTGTCATTGTTTATGTTTCCTAATAATCATAGAATCACAGAGTAGTTTGGGTTGAAAGGAGCAATATCTAGTTGCAGATCCCTGGCATGGGTAGGGACACCTTCCACTGGATAAGGCTGCTCAAAGCTCCATCCAACCTGGCCTTGAACACATTTAGGAAAGGAACATCCATTCCCAGCCCTCTTTCAGTTAAAGGCCATTCCCCCTTGTTCTGTCATTACATGCTCTTGTAAAAAATCATCCTGACA
The DNA here is from genome assembly GCA_013400175.1 of Phainopepla nitens. Classification (NCBI taxonomy): domain Eukaryota; kingdom Metazoa; phylum Chordata; class Aves; order Passeriformes; family Bombycillidae; genus Phainopepla; species Phainopepla nitens. Next base: position 605,604 of record VXBQ01008972.1, on the reverse strand, counting down.
TTCTTTCTGTAACTTTAGAGATGGTCCTAATGGTACATCAAGGTGTTGGGACATGGCACAATATCCAAGTGTATCTTCTGTGTTCCCTCTTTACTTATATAACTAGCTTCACTGCCATGATACCTATGAATGCTGTAAAATCTCACAACATCCAAGAAACTCATGGTGGGAAAGTTGCATTGGAGAAGTCATTAAAAGTAAAACAATCCCCTGTGGTGATTTGTGATGCATCCTTTTCTACCATTATTATTCTCTCAGCCACATTATCTCCCAGCTGCCATTAGAAGTGCTGATAGTTTAGGATTGCCAACCACACCTCCATCAGTAACACAAGCAATCCAGAGTTTCTGACCAAACTTGAGCAGCCAAGGCAGCCCAACACTGGCCTTCCTCTGTGAGGTGGGAACTTGGACTGGCACATCTTGTGTGAGTTATTTAAGTTTCGGGTAGTTGCGTTACTGGCCTTCAGTTACTTGTTCTACGTGTTACTGTTTTAGTGACATTGGACAATACAGATGTGTAATCTGTTACACACATGAGTTCTGGGGTCATCCTTTTTTTTTTTTGTATTTTTCCTGAAGGGGCCCTGTTGTTAACATAGTGCCTGTCAAATAAAACATCTTTTGCCAGTTAATGAGCACAAAACTTTTGTGTAATCTAAGGGGTTTCTTGAGTGGTATTACATGTCTGAAGTGGAAGAATTAATTGTTTGAAATTTAATTTGAAATTAAGTGTTCAAAAGTGAACAATGCAAAAGCTGCTAAGAGGATTTGAAATCTCAGACTAGAGTTAATGAGGGAGAACGTTATCTGCAAGGATAAAAATCTGAGACGTATTTCTAAAGGGTGAATAAAATCATCATAATGGCTGAAGAGAGGCTTAACTTTTGGAAGATCATACATAAGATATTAGCTTAGGAAAAAAAATAAACAAAGGGGTAAATGTACATCAGAAACTTCTGTCTTTTAGCAAGTCTTTTTAGAGAAGTTTGGAATTACACTGCTCGTTACTCAATCTCACATCTGAATCTTTTCTGGTGCTTTACAGAAAGATACAGAGTGAATACTGAGAGTCCATTAAATTAATTGAAATGTTGCCAGTTAATTCTAGCTGTTTTCCTACTTTTGTCACTAAAAGATAAAGAGGAAAATAGGCATAGAAGTCTGGGAAAGCCTTCTTAAAATACAGAAATACCATGAAGACTTTAGCTACATATTCACATGGAATATGAAAGAAAGTTCAGAATAATATTTTTCTCTCTTGGTTTAAAAGAGGGCAAATACCACCTGAAGCATATTGCATAAAAGCATGGCACAGAGAAAAATCATAATATACTTAACTATTCATTTTTTCCAGGATATGTTTAGATAAAAATTCAAGCAGTTTTAACATACTCAGAAGTGATTTTCAATCATTGCAAACTTTTCTTAGGACTCTGATTTCATTCCAAGAAGGGTTTATTTTCATTTATTTTACACCTGTTCCTAACAAGATATACTACACTGAAATAATGTGCCTGCCTGCCTTCCCTACCTCCTAGGGAAACACAGCCAGGAAGGGCTGCCTTAGGTAATGGACACATTCTCTCCTTCCCTATTTCCAGCTGAGGAGTTAGGGATGGAGCTCTGGTGGGAGTTGCAGGATGTCAAAAGAGAAGAGAGCAAAGTGTGAAAAAAACCCCACCATCATCCTAGGAAGATTCTCTTCCCTTCAACTGTTTTTCAAACAGGTTCCAGTGCATTTTCTGCTCCCCTTTTTCCTCCACCTTTCTTTCCTTTTGGGAGAACCTCATTCCTGCCCTCCACATAGAAGGTCATACACAAGTAGATAACTCCTTTGGACCAATGCTTTCAAAAATGGAGAAGAGAACTGTGCTACTGTTGGCTTCTTTGTCTCTCGTGTCCAGAGGGGACCAGAGGCCCTCAGTGGAGCACAGGGCTCCCAGCAGTGAAGGGCAGAGGCTGTGCTCTGCTGGCAAGACTGAATTAATTTGAAATTTTTGCAGTGGGGGGCCTTCATAAAACTCTATGTTGTTTAAAAAACCATCAGAGCTCTGCAATAAGTAGGAATAAGGGCAGGAGTTAAATCACTGAATTTTTTAAAACATTGTCCTATTAGAAGCGGTGGAGGGTGACCAAAACCCCCAGTAAGCATTTTAATAATTTCTGGACCAAAAGCATAATTCCCAATACTTATAAATATAAAGGTGACGTTATTCTTTTTTAAGTTCTAAAAATTATTTTCAGGGGCATACACTGCACTTCTAATGATCTCTAACTTGCTGCTAGCCTGTCACCACTAAATAAAAATGGCTGTTCCATTGCTACTCAGCTTGGAGCCACAGGAACAAGTCAAGATCACTCTGCCACCCTGTTGGTCACCAGGGACACTGCTTCTTCAGCACAATCCGTATGCTCAAGACATACCAGCACCTTCCATGTTAGCCTTGGATCCAAATAAACACTACTAAATATAGAAAGATGTTTGCTTTAGGTGGGCACATGTGTGCTAAGTGTCTGTGCTGGCAGTATAGTCCATCAAGATCTAGGGTTTAGTTCAGCACAGCAGAGAGAGTTGTCTGTCCCCTGTTACACGATATTCTCTGCTCCCCAGTCACTTCTTCTGAAGAGTACAGCTTTTCCAGGTCCAAGAGGATAGCTGCTAGATCTAGGGGATATCTCAGATACCTTAAGGCGTCTCAAATGGCACTGGACAAATAAATTTGGGCAGCCGAATTAAGCCTTTCTTGTGCCAAGCCCAGAGTGTGAGGCAGCTGAGCAGCTAGCAGAAGCCTTCCTGAGGATTAGCTGCACCTCTCTCAGCTGACGTGATTACCTTGTGCTGCTTGGGGAGTTTAGACAACTGCTTCACATATAGACACCTAAATTTAACTATCTTCACGCAGAGCTCAATCCAATTCCACCTATTTTTCTGATCTCCATTACAATTTGTGATGTCCTTCACTTTTCCTAGTCAGTTCTCCTATTTCTGAATTCTCACCAGACCTCCTGCATCTGGTTGTTGTGAGCTTGAGATTTTTACGGTGCAAAGACACCTTGTCCACTTCTGGCTCTTCTTCGTCTCTGAACCAGCTGGATTTAGAAGCAAATTCAGCATTTTTGGTAGCCAGTTATGTAGTAGCCACCTATGATCCACATATGTAGTAGCCAAAGACGTTTTAAAATGTCAGAGCGTAAGGCAGGCAGAAGGTCAGCCTAGGCCAACACAGGATGTCAAACAGTGACACCAGCCAACAGTGAACAGCCAGGGAGAATGCACAAGCAGGGCAAACACACAGTGATATTTCTCTACAAGAGTTTGTCAGCCCCCAACATCCTGCTGCTGGAAGACATCCTGAGCCAGAAGTGGGACTTTGGTATTAATTAGCCCAGGATTAAATGTTCTCCCATAAGATCATCCAGCTGGCTTTAAATCTATGTGGATTTCTAGCACCTTGTGACAAAAGTTTCCCCTTGTTTAGCAGGACAATCCTTAAGCCACAAAAATAGGTTGTCTGTACCCTTGAAATTGTAATAAGAGGACAAAGGCATCCATAGTTAGGTTCAAAGAAACACAGTATGTTTGTAGGCAAGGAGGGGTATTTGGAGCTCAGCTTCCTTTGGTGGCAGAGCAGAATGAACAAAGGCTATTTCCTGCTGTTCTGCAGCAGACTAAGGAAAGAGTCTCCTGCATGTAGGCACAGTCAGTATCTCTCACTGCTTGCCTGTGGAGGTGGGGGGCTTCACTTTCTGGGTGATTCTTGTAGGAGCTATGCTAGGGATAAGATGTGTGTTTCTACCCAACACAAAAGAAGTAAAACTCTTATCAACAAGAACCTGCTTTCAATTACTCACCAACAAACATGGCTTTAGATTATCATTGCATAGAAACTTACAAACAATCACAAAACCTAAGATTAAAATTAGGTCTTTCTTACAAGGGCTCTTTAAGCTTTTAAAGTTTGCCAAGGAATTAATCATGAAGTGAGGAAGAACAGAGCTTGTTCTGTACGTTCCTACTCCGTGCATAACAGCATGTCTACCCCAATCATTGTAAAAGAACACTGTGCCTTCTCACAGCATCCGTGTGCCATCACTCTGCTGCTTCTCCCCATCTCCCCTTAAATGCTATTCTGGCTCTAAGGACAGCTGGCTGATTAGTTTGTGCACACCAAAGTCGCTCTCCTAGTTTGAATCTGTGACCTGAAGAAATAAATCCTAACGCTTGCTGAGCTTCAACTAACTTTCCAGGCTTCCTGCTAAAGGAATGCATCTGAGAACCCAGTGCTGTATTTCTTCCCTTCCAGGAAATGGTACATCAGGGGAGTTGTGTCCAGAAACTACATTCCTCAAACACACACACAGTGTCTGTTCTCATAGGAAATTGGTACTGTAAGTCCAATTCTTCCGGACTCTCACCTCTGGGCTTGCCCTATTTTTTTCTTACCTTAGTTTTCTTTTTTGTCTTTGCACAGAAGAGATGTTATGGCAAGACAGATAAAGGGGAAGAGTTCTAATCCATCTACTGATTTGTACAGTTTGCTACATCAGGTTTCAAAGCTCCTAGATGAGGTTTCTTCAACACCGCTCCTTTTGTCCATATGCTTTGAAAATTGCTACCCTCACTTTTCACCCTAGAGACTCTTGAGGTAGTTTTTGATACCAGCCCTGATCTCATATCCCTATCTCAAACAGGAATCTCTGTGCTTTGGATTCCCACCCACTATAGGAGTCTCTCTTTTGTCCTTCTCATTCAGCTCACGTTCATGTATGTACTATTTACTGATACTTGGACATTAATGCTTTCTATAATGTATTTCTTTCAGACATCATTGTTCTCATCGCTTCAATAGCAGTTGTTTCTGCAAAAACTCAAGGTAACATTTTTGCAACATCAGCACTGAGAAGTCTTCGTTTCCTACAGATCCTTCGTATGGTGCGCATGGACCGAAGAGGAGGCACTTGGAAATTATTAGGTTCTGTAGTTTATGCACATAGCAAGGTATGTAATCCTAAGTACTAATTTTGTCTGGTTGATATGTTCACATGATGTGATTCAAATAAGCATTTATCAGTTTTGAGCAGAATACCCAAAATTTTCTGAAGTAACATCAGTTGTAATATGAACTAACACAGATACACCAGGCCACGTTTAATGCTAACTGTTTTTAGAGATCTTGAAAATGTTGTCCGTGATATGCTGCTGTAATTTGTTACATGTTCGGGACATTGCTGAAGCATCAAATCATAAGAGTAGATCTTGTCCCTTTCAGAGAAAATTTGCATCCATAGGGAAGCACTTGACTTATAACTGCACAAATGCCAAAAAATATATTTAGAGATATTTTCATTATGTCTGCTTGAAATGTCATTCTATTCAGTCCATAAAATGGGAATTGATCTCTGTTCTCTTTTATACAGGAATTAATCACAGCCTGGTACATAGGATTTTTAGTACTCATCTTTTCGTCTTTCCTGGTTTATTTGGTGGAAAAAGATGCAAATACCGAATTCTCCACATATGCAGATGCTCTCTGGTGGGGCACAGTAAGTACAGAAAAATAACATGGACTCTTTAACCAGTATGCTAAAGTGCTTTGAATTTCACCTGCTGAGGATTTTAACTTAGTATGCTGTTCAGTGAATTGTTTTCACTGAAAAAAAAACTGGTCTGAGAAGCTTCCTCCTTCAGCTATTCATTTGTACATCGACAGATTATTTCAGTCCATCTTGCAAAACAGTTGCTTATGTGTTTCTGCTGCAAAGCAGACCACTAAACCTTCAAGAGGAGAAAGCATTGTACTTTTTAACCCATAGCCTTTCAGTAATATTGTTTGTAATATGGCCCTAAAAAGAGCTGTTTTGATATAAACCAGAGAGCTGTAAGTGGCAGTGCAGGAAGAGGAAAAAGTGTCAGGAAAAAAGAGGGAGAAAAATCTTACATCAGCTTTGACATGAGAGTATCATCAGTGCTCTTTAAAAGATGTTGTTTCTCCTTCCTGTGTACCTTGAGGACAAAGACCACGAATAAATATGTGAGCTCTGTTTCAACAGTGTTATTTTTTACAGGTATAAAAGCCCTGATTTACTTGAGATCATCGTTAACTATCAAATCAATTGTTTTTTACTTTGTTGAAATCTGTGGGATCTAAGTACATGCCTGACTGCTTTTCTGAAGGAGGATTATACGAATATGGTGAAAGAAACTAGGCTTTCAATGAACAAAAAAAAAATCTAGGTTTGAAGTTTTGATTTTTTTTTTTAATGGCATCATATGTAGGGGGTTTTGCTTAAAAATATCCTATAGTGATCCATGCTTCTCCACTGTGTGAGAGTTACTTAGGCAGCTTAAGAAATCTGCCCCAACAAAGCCCAAGGCAGTTATTGTCAGGCAGTATAAAACTGCTTTTCTTTTCCTTCTGCTGCGGTAGAACACACACAGTGTGCTCTGGCAGTGTCTGGGTAATGAAATGATACCTGGGAGATCATTAATGCTGACAATAACATAGAGCACTCATTAGTTTCCTTGGAATAAGTGTGAGACCTGAGCCAGACTCTGCCACCTTTCCTTATCAGAGGGATGCAAAAATGAAGCTTTCTCACCTCAGACCTTTTGCTGACAGGATTTCATCTAGATTTAGTAGTACCTGCAGACTCAGAGCACGTACAGAGGGACTGTGCAAAAGCCCTTTCCAGAATGTCTTAAATTATGGAAAATATTTGTAAGAAGTTTTGTCTGCATTTTGAGCTAAGGTCAAGGTCACTCACTATTATTAGGGGTAGTTAGTGTATTTAAAATTTGTTCATCTAAGGACTAGTCACTTGTTGCATGTCTTCCCTAAAGACTATATCTCTATGTTATCACTGCACAAAATCGACAGCTTGGAAAAGCCAGACCTAGTAAGTATTATGTGTACATTTACAAATATTCAGAAATACATTTTGCTGAAACTTGTTGCTTTAGAGCATCAAGGCAGATCACTGATAAAATATACATTTTATCCTATAGTACAAACACAAATAAAATTCCTATTGGCTAAAGTCATGAGAGAAGGTTTTGCATTCAGTTGCATCACTGTAGTTTCTTTTGTTTCCCATTTCTTCAAAAGCTGAGTTCTGGGTTTGTCTTAAAGCTTTCTAACCTTTCTGTATTGACAAGGTTGTGAAGCATCTGGCATTGGATGCTGATGTCCTCACTGATGGGTATCCCAGAAACCACCATTGCCCCTTTAGGTAGGGTGGCAGTAGGGATGTGGTCCTGCAAGAGACCTTCCTGTGGCTGTGCATGTTCTTGGAAATGGATCTTTCCCATTCCTTTCATCTGATTTCTTGGGAAACAGCCTCTACCTCTGCCAGGCCCTGTGTGCCTTAGCACTGCACAGGCAGGGAATCTGGGCTAAAGCAGAGGATTGTACCCACCTGCCAGCTGGAATGCACAAGGAATGAGAAAGTCCCAGCAAACTCAGAGCTCCACTCTGGCATCTGACTGAGGCACATGTTAGATCCAGATCCTTCTCCCTGAGCAGCTCTAGCAGCAGGAGAAAGACCTTTATTTTAGAATTTGCTTCTCCACTACCTGCTGACTGCTATTTTTTAAGGAAAAACCCTGCTAGGAAATAATCATTGTATAAAGTGGTGCTTAAAATATTTTGTACACTGTGATGTGCAAGTGCATGACTCAGGTTATATAAGAAGTGCAACTGAGAAAATCAGGAATCTTGTCTTGATTTCAGCAGGAAAAACAACAAATTTTATTTTAAAACCTGAAAACAATATATATTGTATATTTATATATATATTCTTCTTTCCCCAGTGTATGACATGAATACCTTTAGGTTTTTAATGCACTTAAGCAAGTGCACCAAGTTACTAGAAATCAGTGTTCCCCCTTACCTTTTATCTTTGCCATTTTAATAATAGTATTTTTTTTACAATATGTAAAACAGTATGTGGGAAATGCATAATGTGCTTCTTAGTCATGGTTGTTTTTACTGCCAGAGTAACCCACATGCAGATTTTTGAAAAGGACAGGCTGTATGGCATTTTAGGAGAAATCAATGCTTAGTCTCATTGGTTTGTTTATCTGCAAAAGTTGTTCTGACTTAAACCACAGATTATCTACCAAACTCTGGACCAAATTTTGTCATGGCACAGGTACTAGAAAGAAAAGACTGCACCAAAGTCAGGCACAAATAGACACCCTAAATTTCAATCTTTTAGAGGCATTTATGCTTCTTACAGGATCAGCACTAGCATGCTGCAATTAACCCATTCATTAATTCAGATTATTTGAGGACCATACACAGCTATGGTTATTTCACTGACTCCATTGCTGAAGCCCATGTTTATATACAGAAATGAAAGAAAGGATATGGCACCCAAATTGACATATGAATACTCCACTGTATTTGCAATTTTGTGCTGTGCTGTGCAACCTGCTATTGAATTTTCATGTTAATATTACTACTGTGAATACTCTTGTGGTTGGGATCCCCATAGTGTTGCCTAACACAGCAGCACACAATGGTGTTATATGAAGAGCTCAAGTTCAAAATTTGCTGTGGTAGAGAAGATAAATTCATTTAACAGAGGAAAATAATAAAATTATATAGGAACAAAAGGTCAATTAAAAAACCTTAAGTATTACAAAACCAAACCATGCATGGTTTTCTGAGATATATTGATGTTAACTGGAACTGTGGATACTTATAGTGACATTTAGTTTGTACATTAATTAGCTTTAGCTGCAAATGTAATGCAGCTGAAGTTTCTGTCCCTCTTACACATTTGACAGAATTTCTCTTAATAAGTCTTTATTTTCTAGTAGTATCCAATAGTTACAGTTGGATACAGAATGGCTCTGGCACTCTGCAGTGACCTGTTAGTTAACAAAACATATTACAATGAATTACACTGTCACAATGACTAGCTCAAATGAGTTAACATCGATGAAATTTTTCCCATTTAATGTAATGATAGCATGAGTAAACTGTATTTTTTTTTCAGTTAAATGATGTCAGGTAAAGATTCAAAAGGTAGGTACTGCTAGGAGAACATAAATGACATCAGAAAGAAATATTAGGTAGAGAATGGACTCTTGAGTCTTATCTCATCTAATTGAAGTCATCTAAGTTATATCATCACATTCATTATTATATTACCTCATTTATATTAGCATATTTATTAGGTCCAGCAATGAGATAACAGATGTTCTATCATCATTGCGAGTTTTGAGCCTGGGCAGATGACACTGCCTACTTTGGCTAGTCTGTCCAGACCCCTCATTTATAGAAGTAACCAAAATGGAGTGGTTTGCATCTGGGGTAAAAGACAGGACTCAGCTAGCTCATTTAGCCATGCAGGAGTGTGATTCAGCTGCTTAAACATAGGCATACAGTACCATCAAAGATTTGTTGGACAGTGTGCTGTCTGTCCTGTGGATGGTCCCTGTTCAGACACCCTAGTACATCTCTGGTGGTACTAGACTTTTTTTTAAAGACAAGCCCAAGTCCTATATCTTAGGATAGGATGAGTTACCTTTGAACTTTGTTCACTTCTCTCTTAGCCACACAATGCTAGCTGTAACGTTTGTCTGCTTCTCACATGATTATCGGTGATGTCTGGAAATTTCTTTTGTTGTCCTGTTTTCACATCCAGTCATTTTCCACACTCTGCTCAGTTAATTTAATTTCAGTCAGGGGCTAGCCAATGGTTTAGTCATTCTCTAGCAGCACTTACAAAGATGCAGTGGATTATTCCCAAACTTGACCCTGAAGTTGTCCAGAAAAACATTTTCTTAGTTGTGTGGGAAGAGTAGTACAAAATGAAGATCAAACCCCTTTGCTCAGTGTTGAGTGAGACAGTACAGCATGGTGCTGACACTTATACATCCCTGTAAAGACCATCCTGAGATAAAATAGCTCAAAGTGAGCAAGAAGCCACTGATATTCTTAATCACAGACTGATACCATTAAGTCCCTAGTACCTAGAAGAATTGAGGGAAAGGCTTTAATAGGGTCTTGTTATTTTCTTTGGAGACATTCCAGAGATGCACTCTGTGTGACTGCTTCTGGTTTTGGATTGCTCTCAGATGTCAGGTCCCAAAGGTTCAAGTTTATCTCTAACTTCTTTGGAATACAGTTCGGTGGCAATATCATTAATATGCAGATGACACTTGGTTCTGTTTCCCTCTCATCAGCCCAGACAAGAGATATCTCTGTACTTTCCAGCGACTGGCAGAGATAGGGAGCTGGATGGAAGCCAAGAAAGTGGGCTCATTCCAGAGCTCCAAACTGCTTTGCAATAACTGGCCTGGAAACAAATTTTGAGGAACTTTTATTCAGGGATTCATTTGTTGAAGCGTTTCATTCCCCTTGGGCTCTTAATAGCCTCAAACTGTTCTGTAGTTGCCCTCTGATGTGAAGAGCTGTGATTATCTTCTTCAGCAAACAAATCAATTCCCTCTGCCAGGCCAAGACCATGGCGGTACCAGCCCATCTCTGCCAGAAAAGAGAGACTTGCATCCTCATGTTCCTTCCTCCTTCCTTCTCCATGTTGGTCTCTTGCTGCCTTGTGCAGGCTCTGGAGCTTGTTAGGCACGTCTGTGAGCTAACACAAAGGACCAAAGCAGCAGAAGGAAACCACGCAGAAATGTGCATCATTTTCTGTCCCTTCCTGGGTGGCACTGGCTTACCAAAGAGTCCAGAAAAGGCTCAGAAGAGGAGATGGGGCAGGGAAGTGAAGAGGAGCAAGGAAGAGTGAGACCTGATAGGCATGCAAGGTGGCGTGTCTGTGACCAGGCTAGCGTTACAAAACTTGAGACTTGATAACCATTTGAAATTTCAGCTGCAGCCTGAATTCATCTCTCTTTCTTAGTCTCTGTGGCTTTCTCAGGGTAAATTACACTCGCAGCTTGTTCCCAACAATGGGAGCAATTAAAAGCACTGTTTACTATCTACAGAGTCCTAAATAGTTGAAATCTAATTACTTCCAAAAGACTTTCCTTCTTTTGTCCCATGGTGACCCTGACATTAAATAGAATTGTTTTGGCCGTCTTGTCTAGGAATGAACTTTGAGGAAGCTGGAAGCAAAATAATGTCTCTAGAAGGCAATTTCCTGAAGAATCTGTTGCTGCCAGAATATTTGCTAAGCCTGAACTTGCCCACATTTGGTACACGATGTAAAATAATTCTCCATGCACATGTTCTCCCTAATAACAGGCCCCGGAGTCCTTGGCATTCAGCCTACTGTTGTCTATCTTTGTCCTTTAACATCGTGTGCCGTTGCCTGAGCACGCGCCCCGCAGCCTCCAGCCGGCCCTCGGGAATCCTCCGCTCTGCCCCTGCCTCCTCCAGCCACCCGCACCAGGCAGCTGCCTGGGTCTGAGCTCTGTGAAAGCACACAGACACAGCTCTTCTGCCAGCCCAGTACCTAGGTATGGCATTGGTGTGCTTCCTGGGCCACAAGTAGCCCGGAGGGCAATTCCTTGGGTCAGGGAAGGCCCTCAGACTCATCTTTTGCCTTCAAGATGCGCTCAGTGAGACCAACCATGCACCATTATCTCAGTGGCCGAGTTGCCCATGGCCAGTGGTCAATGAGCCCTCCCACCTGCACCAAAACCTGCCTCCCCTTTCTCTTTGACCTGTCTACAGGTAGGGCTGAACTAACATGGTCCAACAGCCCAAAGCACCTCTGCATCTGCTGCTGCACAGTAACCTTTGGACCTTCGTGTCAGGAGTGACGTATGTGTATCTGAGCCTGTCAGGAGGAAGAGGAAAGGAGCAGAAACTTTACTTAATGTTCCTCCTAGCTTTTGATTTGTGTTTTTTGTGTTTCAGAAGATAATTCACTTCAAATTGTACTGATGGGTTTGCAGAAAATGCAGCTGCTTCTTGTAATTCCTTTGACTTTATATCATCTGCAAGCATCAACTTCTTCCCTCCTATTTTTTCCAGTACTATCTCCATGTAATTTATATTCTTTTAGTTAGACAAATAGATACAGTTTTATTTTCCTACAGAAAATAGGTGAAATATCTTCACATTTATAGAAAAGAACACTTTTTTTCTGCCCGACTTATATAATTTCCTACCATTTGCCTCAAATTTTAGATGAAAATATTTTTTCATTATTTTTAAACTTATTGCTTATTTAGGTATTTTTTCATATTGATTATTTATCTCAGTTTTATTTAGTCATAAACAGTATTACATCTTCACAGAAAAGCATCAATGTTAGCATATTTATGTTCATTTTTTTAGAGGAAGCTATATGTTTCAGATGTCTTGGATTAATTAGTGGAAATGCTGCTTCATGCAATACAAATAATCTGCAACTAATTCGTCAGTGACTTCTGGTAAACCACGTTTTTCATTCATTTTTTTTTAGATCACATTGACAACCATTGGCTATGGAGACAAAACTCCTCTTACTTGGCTTGGAAGGTTGCTTTCTGCGGGATTTGCTCTACTTGGCATTTCTTTTTTTGCACTACCTGCTGTGAGTATGCCTACAAAATTCATAAAAAATAATAGAAACTCCTGTAGGTTTGGCCACTGTTATGATACAAAATCTGAAGGAAGCTAAGTGTAGAACAACTGTTTAAGGCTTTTTGCTCTGCAACAACACTAGTGAAGTGCTATCTAAAATCCAAAGAAAAGGTTTGGTGTCCTTGCTTTAGTTTTGGGAGTTTCTCTAGCATGGACAAAAATGGGAAATAACTCTAAATTAGGTTACATACTATTGGGTAAGGTTGAAAATCCTTCTTTTTGGTATGAATTGCAACTTTTATATTACTGCTTTCAATTTTTTCAAAACAAAACAAAAATAAAAGCACATTATATGTTTTTCTAACTTAGATTATAAGGAAAAAAATGAGGTATTTCTAATAGCTTGTTTTGTATGGCCATGTTCAAGCTACCAAGAGAGAGTAGTAGAAGGCCTTAAATCAACTAATAGTTAAAGTTGAATGCAAAAGATGCAAGTATCATTTTTTGTGAATAATTGTAAATAAACATTACAGTTTATTTATGTTGTTTCCATCAATGTTCAAGAGACTAATGGACATGGGAATTGTCTAATGACTAAAATATAATGTAGCTTCAGAAAAATTCTCATTTTTGTGAGTGAATCTCCTTTTTTTTATTAGTTTTGAATAAGCATGAAATGAAAAGTGGCATTCATATTTTTTGTATTCTCTCCAGTGCAATGTCTTTTTATATTTTGATACTCATATACTTTATCTAGAGATCACTATAAAACATGGATGTTATAATACTTCATTTGTTTTCAGCCATACAGATAAGCCAAGATTAAGAATTCAGCATTTGTCAACAGCATTAAATCATATTATGCACTGCATTTATTTCTTACTCTAGCTACAAGGAGTATTTCAGTATCTTTGACATACTATAATGCATCATAATTATAGCCCATTACCTGTTTGTGATTCCTTGACATTTATTGACATCTACTGTAATTAATTCCTTTTGTCACCCAGTCACCACTAACAAGAAAAATAGTCTTAGCAGCACTACAATGAAAAGATGAATACCCTTACATATTAGAGATGCCACAACTTTTGTTCCTCATGTCATATCTATGTACAGATACTATTTTTCCCCATAAATACTTCTGTGCTGAATCTGTCTGTAAAACAAGAGGTATGTGGGATAATTTCGCACTTCTTATAGTATTTTATCCTGACTAAGAATCAAGTGGAAATATTCTTCCTTATAATGCAGACATGTCCAGCAAAAGTATGACATTCCCTGTAAGTCAAGAAAGAAAATATCCTCAGTCCTTGGATCTATTCAGTTAGAATCAAATTTATCTTACTCAAAGGTAAAAGGCTAAAAGAGGAGAAGTTTCATAATCAGCTTTTTCATAGCCTCTAGAATGAACAATGGGTATTATTTAATGGGAAAGATTGAGAAGAAATGCATTTTCCAACTTTTCTAAAGTTAAAAGTTATAATATGTACTGCAGATGTGGACTTTGCTGTCCATACCTATCTGGCATATCTGTCAACTGTTCATTTCCTCATTCCTGACTCAGGTTCCTCTGAATATCTCTGCTTGATTTTATAAATATATATCTGTATCTATCTCTATGGCCTTGGTAGTTGCAGGAATGTTGTGTAGCACAAGCCCAGGCAATGGCTGGGATGGGTGGTCATTGGTAGCACCATAGTTGTTTTATAGGTAATCTCCTGCTCCACCGGGAAAAGAGGAACTGCTTCTGTGCCTTCTGCTGTCATATACTGGTCATGAATGTGTTATCTGAAGAAACTATATGGTGCAACATCTTCACAGAATTTTTTGTAGTTGAAGTGTATTTGTTCAAAGACTACCTACACATTGATAAAATTATATTGCAGGGCATCCTTGGCTCAGGATTTGCATTGAAAGTGCAGGAACAGCATCGTCAGAAACATTTTGAGAAAAGAAGGAATCCAGCTGCAAGTCTAATTCAGGTAAATATGAAATCACCAAAAAGATAATCACAGGTGATTCAAAGTACATATTGGAAGAGGTCTTATTACTTCCATTTGGAAAGTTTTGTGGAAATAATATTTAACGTATTGGTTAGTTTCATGAAATAACTGTGTTCAGGGACTGATAAGTGTTGCCATAATTCTATACAGAATCACAGATTCATTTAGGTTGGAAAAGACCTTTAAGATCATCAAGACAAACTATATATAGCATCTGTGCGTAGATTTTGTTCTTCTATCCATGTTAAAGATGGATAGAAGATACCAAATGCATGCCTGCAGTCAGAAAGCCATTTGGAAAAAGAGAATTGATCCCTTGACAACCCAACTGACAGCAGCGCTCTTGCCTATATTAAGCTACTTTTCATCTACTACAGGGTTTAGAGCATTTCAGTCAGTGATATGCTTGGTGAAGATGAAAAGTGTCCTGCCCAGAGAATTGCTTTCACTATTAGTCAACTCAAAAGCTGGAAATGTAGGCACTAAACATTTCAAAATGTCTGAAATTGTCTGAAGTTGTTCTGACATGATGGTGCAAATCAACAAAAAGTGGCACGGTATGTTTTAGGCAGTTGTTTTGTGTTGGCTTTTTCCTTAACTTTCAGTCCTAGGTAAAACTGAGAAAATACTGAAAAGAATCATTTTGCACCAAGCTTTACTCTACTTGATGCACTGAAAAAAAAAGAGGGGAAATAATCTCCTAGAGTGCTAGTTTCTTTTCCTGTGATCCCAAGTGTTCTATGTGTGCCATGTATGGTGGGTTTTATTTTTGAAATAATAAATCCAAATAAAGAAGCTGAGCATGAATATGCTAGAGTTCCATGCTTAGTACAAAGAGATGTCAGGCTGTCTTCAAAGCATTCTTAAAGTTGATAAATGTTTTCCATTATTACTGTTTAATTATTATTAATTCCTAAATATTTCAAATTTAATATTTGTTAGAATAATTAAGAAAAATCATTCCACTCCTTTTGTGTCTAGTTTAGAATGACTGGCATATTTTCTAACACATATATTCTAGTCTACTTCTTCCAAGTTTGGTTGCCAGAGGAAACACATAATAGATTTAGGTTTTGGATATAGCTATTACTATTATTTTATGACAGTTCAACCAAAATATTAGTTAAGATAGCATGATAAATAGATTAAGAATAGCTAACTGCCTGATTTTGGAGACTCTCAGTGGGCAAAATCATTGCAAAAGGAAGATATTTGTTGTGGAATGCCATGATGAAGGCCATGATCCCATGATGTTCATCATTTACATGTTCATTTACAGGTTCAACACTTTCAGTGATCCAGAAATTGATTTAAAATTGCTGGTAGAGATATTTTCTGAAGGCACAAGGCCTGGCAGAATAGAAGATATGAGAACAGGCACACAGGAATAAAACCAAGGATGATCTGGGTGACTTTTAGGATGAAAGGATTACTGCCAAATACTTTAATACAACAAAATACAAAACTTGATCTAGAAACTGAATCCAGATTATTACAAGATGTCTGTATCCCAGTATTAGTGAATTAGGAAAGGATTTGATGAAGAATGAGAAATACAGAGGAGAAAGACTGGGAAAGAAGGGTCAAGAGTTTCATACAAGTTCCCAGTATGCTACTACATCTCATCTTATTAAAGGCCTTAGATACAGAACCATAAACATAACAAGGAGGAGACTGATACTACCATTGTGTATGATGATGCTAATATGCTACATATCAACTCAGCATCTACAGTTTGTAAGTGAGACTGGAATATTGGAGAAAACAAATAAAACACTGGAAAAAATGGGTCAAGGACTGGAGAAAATTTTGTGTTCATAAATGCAGGATGTGTCTGAACTGCATATCATTGGGTACTGAAACAGTGCCCAAGTTTTTTTTTAATTGTCTCTAGCTTATCAGGGTGATGTCTATTTTCCAACCAGTTATGCTGTAGAATCAGTCTGTGCTAACTCATCTGTTGCCACAGATAGACAGTTTGCTAGAGCCTTTACCTAAAGTAAAGTTGGCTGTAGAAAAGTGAAATGTTTCATATGGATATACTTTTCTCAATTTCTTTAGCTTATAAGAAATAATTAGTATGAGAATTATTTGAACACAGAAGCTCAGAGATGAAGTCTTGGAACCTATTGGACCATTTAATGCAGCAGACAGAAACATAACAAGTAACGCTGGCTATAAGCCAAAACCAAAGATTTTAAAATTAAAAATAATGCAGAAATTTTTGACAACGAGAATGATCAACCAATGAAGCAATTTTCAAAGTGAGTAACAGGTTCTCCATCTGTTAATGAAGACTGGATGTGTTTCTGGGAGATACACAGTAGGAAAACATAAGGTATTAGATTCCATACAAGAATATCTAGATGACATTTAATGGTTGACAATATACAGGAAGCACAGATGCTCAGCTAGTACAAATTAATATAGTTATGCTGACATGAGGGAACATATCCCAGCTTGTAGAACCAAAGCTCATCTTACTATCTACATGCATTATGAATCTAAACAATGGATACATTTTCAGTGCTATGCTTTGGTCACTCACCTTTGAAATTATTCATTTTATGTTTTTAAACATTTAGCAGTGTTTCAAACCACAGAGAATACTTCTCTTTTCTTCTAAGTGCTTTTTGTCTGGTTTTCATTATGATTTGCAGAATGTACGTTGACATTTTCTTTACATCAGACTGCAAGTTTTTGTGGGTGCTCCCTATGGACTTGTCACAAATAAATCCCTGCAATGCTTTTCTGAGCACCTTTATGTGCTGAATATCTTCTTTCACAGAGTCAGTAACTCTTATCTTACTGCATAAGGTATACTGGGATTCACAAAAGTTCTGGTAGGTTTGTACTGGTATTTCCTAAATCAGCCTAACCGAGCACATCCTGGTCTGAGCAAAATCCCCTGACTCCGTAGTCAGTTTGGTGGCATTGTCACTTCATTTTCTTGGTTCCTTTGTGCTTTTCTATTGTTTCCCCACACCAGGCTTCCTGGCGGTTTTATTCTACCAACGCCAGCCGAACAAATGTGGCAGCCACCTGGCAATATTATGAAAATATTCTTCCTCCCCTCAGGCATGTATCAGTGCTATGAATGATAAGAGAAAGATACGACTTGTATTGGTTACTAATCTGCTTTTCAATTTTTTGTTTCATCCCCCACTCCCTCTTGCCTTGTTTTTTCTTTTTTTACCGTATATCCTGCACGTAGTGTGTATGGCGTAGTTATGCTGCTGATGAGAAATCAGTTTCCATTGCTACCTGGAAGCCTCATTTGAAGGCCTTGCATACCTGCAGCCCTACAAAGTAGGTACAAATATGGCAGCTGGTGCTGTTTTTGATGTCTGTTCAAGCTTATAGAGAATTAGTATTTGTCTGTTTCGTCTTGGTTTGTTGTCTTAAGTCCTCTCAAGTCTTCTCATTAAAAATACCAACTAACAAATCAGATCAATATCATGTAGGAGCCCAGGAACAAATACAAAACATTGTTATTTATCTTAGAAACCCACAGGCATTAGAAACATTTTCCCAACAACCCGCTCATGCATCACAGTTAATGATTCACCTCATTCCAAGTTATCCTTATGGAGAAAAATATTAAGTTTAATGCAGAGCTTGTTCCTTGGTTCAATGGTACATTTATGCCTGTGCCTCTGTAGCTGCTGATCTACCTTTCCAAAGAAAGAGTGCCTTGTGGTATTTTGCAGGTGAATGCACTGGGGAATTTGCTCCTTTTTGTCATAACTTCTGATATATTCAGTATTTCCTTAGGACAAACTATATACACAGTCATACATACAGACAGTGGAACATGACTCAAAAGACCTGTTGCCACAGTTTGGCAGACAGGAAATGTTTGATATCCTAGTTTGGATGAGAATTCACAGAGCACTGGCAGCCCAAGACTTTTCAATAATTCAGTAAAAAGTTTAGCAGAAGGCAGCAAGCTGACTGATCCAATACGAGGGCACAGATCAGGAAGTAAAAGACACTTGATAAAGATCAAAAAGAGAGGCTAAGAGCTTTATGGGAAAGCTCTGATAAGCATCTTAACTGTTGTTAATTGCAGACAGTGCAAGAGAATTAGTGGTTTCTCTCAAAGCTGGGTGATGAACATCCACATGACAGTAAAAAGGTAATTGTGTGCCAAAAAGCTCAGCCAAAAAGAAGTTTGGCTGGGTATCCAAAGCTGATCTTTGAATTTCAAAGAGTTGACAAGAACAGAGCCGTAAGTAATCCATTACTGTAACTGTAATTCCAAACTGCTCGACACTAAAAGGAGCTTTTAGATTAAAATTTATATGAAGTATTGATATTTTATATATACAAACAGGTTGCAAGCAACATTAGTATAAATGGATGGAGAGAAAATTACATAAATAATGAAGCTGTATCCCACATAAAGTATTCTAAAATATGATTGTCTCTCAAAAGTGCATCTACTTCTTATTTTAAACAAGCATATTGCTGTGCTATCCTAAAATTGAACCTTTTTATTTACCAGAAATAACTTATCTAATAAGAAACTACAGCTTTCTGTTATATATGTGTCAGCAATGCATTTTGCCTAAGTGCTTTGCCAACTCAGTCTGCAGTGGTATGTACTAAGCATGTTATGCATGTGTTAAAAAACCTGAAAAGTTTCTTTTCCAGAAGCATTGTAGTTATGAGTCTTGCTTGAATGTTTTTGTGGTTGCAATGTAATATGTGTGTTGTACACCAATTAACATACCCATTTACGTTTATCATACATATAACATCATCTGTAACTAAGTAATGTGATTACTATCTGCATAACAAATATGTTTTTCCCTCCCACTCCCTGACCTGAAGAAAAGAACAAGGGGAATCTTCTAGCAGGTTTGTAGTTTCTCTTATTTCTTTTATCTGTGAAATTGCTGTTTCCTAATGGCTTTTAGATGTCTTGGGTTCTGTACAGTAGGTTCAATGAACTGCAGCTGTTGCTGGATAATAATCACAAATTGGATTTTCTTTTAATTTATATGCTGCTGAAATGTGCTTCTTTGTCCCAGTTTTTCATCGGGAAAAATAGGCAATTTTTTACACATCTAACAGGCTTTGAGGGGCTCAGTTTGAACAGTGGTAGAGCAGCCAGTGGACCAGCCTCCCAAGGCCCAGCTCCTGGGCAAGAACATGGCCCCAGTTTCTGCTGTAAAATCGATGCAGGAATTCCAGTGGAAGTTACAGACCTAGAGTTTAATTTGGCAATGTGAAGAAGCCCACCAGCCCTCCATTGCAGGGAGGACTCTTTGATGGGGCTGGTTGGATGTCACCTTTGCCCTGCAGGAGCATCCTCAAGGCTTCCTCAGTGCCATGTCTCCACATTTTCTAACTTTTCTATCATCCCCTCCCAAGGAGCATCTTGGGACATAGGAGGTCGGGGTAAAGCAGCAGTGTCTCACCTCCTCCTGGCTGCATGGCTTGCACTCCCCCAGTTCAAGCAGAAGAGCCAGACTGGCATCTCTGCTGAAGAAAGCCCCACTGCTGTCAGCCAGGAGCACAGGTGGGCTTCCACCCAGCCTGGATCCCGGCTGAGCACTGACTGCCTACAGCTGGCAGCAGCAAGCTTTGGCAGGGCTATCCTCACTGGGTAAATAAAGCTCTGGAGAGGCATGTTCTAAGGCAGTGGGAGAAAACGCTAGTCTTTGCTGTACTGATAGCCCAAACTCTTAGGGACAGGAAAGGCCTCAGTGGCCATAGGAGAAATTACTCTCAGAAATCTCAGAAACTCATTAGGGATGGGAATCTGCAGGCGTTTGGCAGCTGGCACTGCGGTATCAGCATGCTCAGAGAATAGCAGACTTCACCTCCCAGCAAAAAATGCTGAAAAGCCAAGGAAAAAAGTGTTGATGACACATCAGCCCCTGAAATACATCCAGCCCCAAGTTGTACTGTGGTTCATAAATGCTTCTGGGTTATTCAGTCAGGGATGAAAGTCTTCACATCAATTACCCATGTCCCATTCCACTTCCCAGACAGTTCCTCTGGCACCTGACTCCAACCTTTTCTTCCAAGCACATGTAACTGCTGTTAGTGTCAGTGTAACTCAAGGGGACAGGATTTGCTCTGTCAGTTCTGAGACTTTTTGTATACATTACCTCCACAGGCTTGCTAGCAACATATTGATCTCATTAAATTATTACAGTCTGATCCAAACTTCTTGCACTCACCAGCTGTATTTCCTAGTCTTTTGACAGCAACATTTAAAATTGACTTTTTTAAAGGGGACACAGAAGTTGCCAGTAAATGAGTACATCCCTCTTAAACTGGGATTTGTGCAGAGGGGAGAAGTTATTCCTAGTTGTACCTGCAAGCACTAAAAGAGACAAATTTATTTACAATAACTGGAAACTAGATTAAAAAAAAACCAAAAGCCCAAACAGCCAGCTATCAAAACCATATTGTGTTTACCACATTAATGATAACAATTGTGGCTTTAAAAGAAGTCAACAATATAGCCAGATTTATTCACTTTATTTTCACTGAATGGAAGATGTTTGCTCCTTCAGAAACACTTTACTAACATGTGCACTGCTGCAAATTAGTGTATATGTAAAAATGTACCAGTTAACTTCTGAGATTATGTTCTACAGACCACTCAGTGCCTTTTAAAAAAAGGTGTGTTTTGTCAGTGGCTGTTTATTGCTCTTATGCTGATATATCACTGTATATATTTTGTATGTGTTTTTATGTATATGTTTGTATCACTGAAAATACATGTGGCGTATGTGGTCTTTTGTGGCAAAGATGTAAATGCGAACTGCTGCAATGTAATTTGAGATAACTGTCCTTGACTATTTACCTTGTTTCTTACTGCGATGCTAAGTGACTTGCATGGGATGCTATGTGAACTAAGTAAGCTTCTTCTTGTTTCACTCTTTAAATGAAGACATGTTTGCACAAGTAGTACACTGGATTGCATTCTGAACATGCTTTTTGCTCTACATTCCCTTCTAATAACAATGAAGAAAAACTTGTATTGTGTTAGGCAAATGTTCATTATCTTCTTTCCTACCAAATTGACTTATAGTTGTAGAAATTAATTATTGTGTTTTGTCATGTATAGACTTACAGTCTTTCATTAGGTGATTAAATGTTGCTATGTATTTGAGTTGAGAGAGCTGTGCTTATGAGTCTGTAGCTTCAGACTGATTTTAATAAAAATATGTTTGTTGTATTTCCCAAAATTTTACACTCAAGTATTCTAATTAATCACTTATCAAAGTATTGGTAGACAACCGCTGGTGTATCCAGGCTATAAACTAGATATTTCTATAAAGTTCCAGAGTTGTGCAAGTTATTTTAAAAGCCTGTATTTTAAATTCTTAATATCTTCAAATGCACACAGTGAAAACAAACAATATTTATTTCTTTTCAGTTATATAACATGGCTGAAATAATTTCTGTGCAGGAAACTAGACCAAGACTGATGAATCTTGCGACATACGGAGAGCATAATCAGTCTTAAACTGTGTGTAGGACATGCACTGGGTGTCTGCAAAGGATGAATGTCACTCATCTAGTCTTGTAACTCATGAGGCTGAATATGCATTGCCTATCCAGACAATTCTCTCTAGTGCAATAAGGAGCAATTTTGCCAGTATAAGATCTTCAGGGGAAAACTCAGCCCTGTTCTGAAGGAAAAAAGTGAATTATATTATGGAATTCTTCCACCTCCTATACCATATCTGTTTCTAAAAGTAGAATTAATGTAAACACTCTGCATGCACCATATAAAAAAGAAATTGCCAATGATGCATAATCTAACTTGAGGTGCAAAACCTAACCCCTTACCTAGCACTGGAATGCTTAGTAACAGAGTCCTCTATCTCCCCTCACTCCTAGTAAGCTTTGTAGTAATAAACAGAAGCTCTTCAGGATGTACACCCCTCGGAAACATAGGTATTCAGCATCCTGCCTATTCACATGATGTTTGAGAATGCAAACTAACATCAGGTGCATGATTCATTCACTTCCCCTCCTTAGTGCGCAAAAGGAACTAAGTCCTCCTTAGTTCCTTACTTCTCCGAATGATGTTTCCTATTTATTTTTCAGTGCTTGTAAGTCCCTTTTTGCTTGTTGCCTGCAATGCCATTAACACCATGGCAGCAACACCAGTTGTTTCAAACTCATTCAGCCAGACAATTGCAGTGCGCAGCACGCCGCGGTTTTACAAAGCCCTATTCCCCTTCTCTGCCTGAGACTTCAACTTTTGGAATGCATTACCCCTGTGGAGATCTGAAACTGGGGATGAATATTTGGGTAAAGCCATTTCCTCAAGTCCAAGAGGATTTTTATAACCATGGCAGTTGATCTCTCCATCTAATAATTAGTGGAGAATATTAAGCTGTAACATGCTAGGCAATTACAACAGTCAAAATGTGCAATTGTTCTTGAGAAGAATCCCCTTGGACACAGCTTGTGGATGATGTGCCTGCATCCTGTACTGGAAGGCAGAGGAATGCATGTGAAATCAAGCATCTGCTTCAGCTGAATTCTGTGGAAATTGCATCTCTTACAAAAAACGATAACTCCTAGATAGATGAATCTTACGGGAAGAAGCCTAGGACTCATATCTCAAGCTGATTGCATTTTTTCTCACTAATTAAAAATAATGTAAAAGACAGTAGAAGTACAAACTGATTACAAAAAATTAGGATCAAAATAGTTTCCCTTCATTTAGAAATTGTTTTGGAAAAGGAAAAAATGCACAAACAACCTGACTATTTACTTTTTCTGTTTGACAATTGAACTATAATATATATGCACTGATATTCTTGTTATTACTTGTTGAAGTATGAGATATAACACTCAATTTCTTGGGTTCATGGTCCTAGCATGAGACTGGTGGCGGTCTTGGATGTTTGAACTTTAGCTCTCACGGTACTATCCATTGCATTTTCATTTATTGAACTTAGCTTAATTTCAATAAAAGTGTTTGTAGGCTCAGTAAGAATCAACACCTGTATTTAAAGGTAGTTAACTGCTGAAAATTGGCATGTGCATCTGCTTGCTGTTGTTTGCCATAGGTGATAATTTCTCGCAGCTTCTGTCTCAAGACTCAAAGTATTCTTCCTCACCCTCAGGCCCTCCAGTTATTTCTGATTCATTTCAATTTCTTCCTATTCTTGCTGATTGGCTCAGTTTGAGAAGCTGAAAAACAAGATGTAAATTGTGGCTAGTAGCAAGCAGTAGTGCTGCAGGTCTGAGGCCAAGGCAGAGCAGAAGTTTAACTTGACCAGAAATGTAGGAAGGTCTCAGGCAAATGGGGGAGTGGGACTGGGAAAGAAAGAGAAGTTCAGTTAATAAAGTATAGGGAGATGGTCCTTGGAAGACAGAGAGAGCAAAGGTCTGTATGCATTTGTCAGTTGAAACTCTTATCCAGAGTAGTCATTTGGACCAGCAGAAAGTGATCGTTCCCTCAGCAGTGAAGCTACAGTGACCTCTAGTGTCCCTACACACCTATTCCCTCATAAATCAAAGGTGATAAAGGCAGAATTTGAAAACGAGGAAATAAAAACTAGAAAGTCATTTGCTATCCTAGGGAAGTGAGCGCCTTGGGTATGCGATGGGAGGGCTGAGTCATAAGATCCTACAACTGACCTTTCAGAAGGCAGAAAAATACAGAAAAGTCATTTGCTTCCTTTTCTGCAGCTGCCAGTTGTAATTGATCTCCACTAAAAGATGTTTCACAGCTCAAGTGTTATCAATAAGAATACATTCCGCAACTTCCAGCCTGCAAGAATAGAGGAGTGATAGGTCCAAAGAGATTATCATTGCCAGGGAAGACTGTCATAGGAAGCAAAAATATATGTCAACCAATTGGGCTAAATTATCAGTCATGTAAAGTACAAGAAATGATGGACAGACACACATCTAAAGGATGGCAGAGATAACTGGACACAGCTGTGGATCTCTCAGATCACTGTCATTTAGTTTTGATTTAGGAACTTGTGCAATTTTATTTTCCTATTTCCTTCTCATGGTTTTTGCCTTTTGGACAAACACCCGACTTAAAGTTTGTGAATACTTATGGGGATGCATGAATATCCAATGGTCATTAAAAGGTTTACATTGATCCAGGGGATTCCCTTTGGATACCATGTAAAAAGAGAGGAGAAAAGGTGAAAGAGAAAAATATAAGAGGCAGAGACCTGCAAGATTTGAAGAATTTTGAGCATGCACAAGCACTGCTGGTACAACCAGCATTAAATCAAAATAAAGGGCTCTAAAGGAGTCACTGGCTATTGATTTGAATGCAGAATGTCCAAAGATTTTAACACCATCTCTACTGCTATTGCAGCAAAGAATCCAGAGCTAGGAACTAGGCTTTATCCCATAAGGAAAGGGACTTTCACACTGGAGAAGAGCTTGGTCAGGGTACACTCAAAGTGCTGTGATTCAATTACTCCTTCATGATGTGTTATTTATCATACATAGAAGAGCCCCCAGACAGTGTGTTCCCGAGCACAAGCTTTCTTCTCCCCAACCTTTCTTCTCCACTGTCAGTCACACAATTTATGCCTGTGCTGAGAAGGACCCAGTGACTTCAGGAACATTTCCCATCAGTCTCAAAATAGGAACAGGGATCCAAGAAGCTAAGAACTGCTATAACTAATCTCTTTGGGTGTGCATCTCAAGATGCAAAAGAGAGTTTTCAAACCCTGCTTCCTTTGGAGGCTGTGTTTCTCTTCACAATGCAGCACCCTCTCCATGAACCCTCGGCATGCCAGTACATTGTCATTGCTACAAAGCAGATTTGATTTGATTTTTTAACTATAAGCTCTGCAGTTTACATTAATATTTTCATTCTCAGCATTACACTTTTGAAAAATGTCTATAGTACAGATAAAATGCCTACTGTTCCTTTCATCATTGCCTCAGTGCTTTGATTTGGAGAACTAAAGATATTCAGCTTTTATAAATGAAATAACCATATCTACCAATCATTTAAAGGCAGCCAGTGCTTTCATTAGTACAAATTAATTGACAAAACAATACATGTGCTGTTTTGACTTTGGTTTTAAATTTTCATTTTTATTTTGGAGTTAATGTGATTATAAAAAAATGTGATCTATATAGATAGTTTTTATGGCTATTTTATTCATTGTCCTTTCATTTTCATTAGTGCAGCAGGAAGAGAGCTGTCCAGAAACTTTTAAACTCTAATATTTGAAGAAAAAAACAAAGAAAAAAATCATTGTTTGACTTCATTTTTCAATAGCAAGTATAATTTGAGCCATAAGGGGAGTTAAAAAAAAAGGAGGACACTTGTAGGAATAATATCTATAATAAGAAGTCATTTTTGATTCTCTTCCTCATTCTGTATAATATGACAATGCAATAATGTGGTTAATAAATATTTTACAGTTTATATTTTCATTGTTGTACAATGCAAAAGATTCCTGAGTGGAAATATAATTCAGTCAATACAATAATACAAATGTAATTTGTATTCAAAGTTTAAATTTTGGAAGTCACTTTTCTTTCAAATATTAGGCTCTCTGGGTCTTTTATATTGCTTATGCCACAGCACTGGCATTTACAATGGAAATAGATAACATTTTCATCACTGTGATGTATTTATTTCAACAATCGCTTATTTGGGCAAGGAAAGAAGGGGATTACATTGAGAAATTATAGTAAAGGTATTCTTTCAAGTAATCCAACATGCCATATAGAAATACATTTATCTAATAATCTTTCTATTGATGTGCTCAGTTTTTAGTATTCTCGAAAATTATCACAATATAAGCATCCCAGCATGTGTTTTGCCTGCAACAAACTGCATCCTTTCTGCTCTCAGTGATGTTTGTGTTCAGACTGAAATGCTATGCTTTGCTATGCATGGACAAAGATATGTTTATCTCAATATTTCACAGCCACTGAGGTTCATAAGTACTTTCCATTTCATATAATTACATATTAACACTGTATCTTCAGAGTGCAGTAGGTTAAACATCTAAGAACCACATAGTCCATATTAGCAGTAGTTGATTATCTGCAGGATTTGTTTCTGTTCAAAGCGTCTTATGGGCATGCCAAAATTAAATGCAAAGACATTGAGAGTACTAGAAAGTGTCTTAACTTCAAGAACCACCTTAATTTTCAGGTAGACAGTCTTTGCTAAAGGTGTTTTAAAAGCCCCCCCCTGCAAAGTCTACACCAGGGCAGTAGGACTGCAAGTCCCAGTAACACCATGCCATGAACAGACACTTCACTGCCCCCATCATCTCTCCCCTTGAAAGAACAGGACCACTGATCAAGGTGACCATTCCCTTGCTCAACCAGTTAAATTTAACCTTGCATAGAAAACAATGTTTCCAGACCTTATTTCCAGACCTAGGTATCAGACTCCTTCTCTGTTTCTCCTTTGTGTCTTCTGCTACAGGAAGGGACAAACAAAGGCAAAAATGTTAAATAATGAAAAAGCATAGGCAGATAGTCACAGTGACCACAGGATGTTCATCAGATATGTTGGGACAAATGTAATTTAAGCACAGGGAAATGGAAACTCTACAAATCCCACATTTAGCTGGCTGGAAGGGAGGATTACAAGCACAGCAGGGCTAAAAAAAAAACCCTTACAATTGGTTAACCATAAGACCACAGGGTCACCATTGCTGCAGCAGACACAGTCATGAGCTTGGCTGAGCTCTGGTACCTGTCCAGTACCACCTGCACATAATCAGCTCCCAGCTCTATCTTCAGCCATGACTTTCGAGAGCATACAGCATATCATCACATTTCCATTAATCAGTCATTATGCTGTTTCTTGAATATTTCATTAATTTTGGGTTTGTTTTGTCCAAGTAAGTGCTCTAAGAAATTCTGGATATGAGTGATCACTAATCATGCATATGAAATGTTGGAAGTGCCGCATCCTGAAAAAGCACGAATAAAACAAAATACTAACAGTATTTTTGCCTGCTTAAGAAAAATAAAATAAAAAAAAAATAAACAAAAAAACCCCACCAGACAATACTACATGGCATGCAGTAACAATAAAATATATTTTGGTTTTATTTATCTGAACATATGGCCAGAAATGCACTGAGCTTGGCTAAGATGGAAACAAACCTATTTCAGGTTCAAGGAATAGAAAAAAACATCACAGAGATTAATGAATAATAATTGGGTGAAATTGTTTCTATTTGTTATTTTTAATTTCCTTTAGAAGATTATTCTGTACTGTATGATAGACTGCCAATGCTAATGCTTCTATCAAAAAACAATTACATCAAATCAATTCCATTCACAAATGAAATATATTCAATGAAAATAAAAGTGTGTAAGAAACAGATTCATATCAGTGAGGTTTTTTACATATTATTTTCAAAAATCATACAATAGAAAAAAGAAATGGATTGAAGTAACTATGAAATAAAATATATTTCTGTCTCCCACAGTCAAAAGCTAAGTTTTAAGGAGCGAGTCCGGATGGCCAGCCCACGAGGTCAAAGTATAAAAAACAGGCAATCTTCAGTGGGAGATCGCCGGTCACCAAGTGCTGACATTGCCACTGAGGGCAGCCCAACCAAAGTCCAGAAGAGCTGGAGCTTCAACGACCGAACCCGCTTCAGGCCCTCGCTGCGGCTGAAGAGCTCCCAGCCCAAACCCATGGTTGATGGTAGGAATTTTTCAGCCTTTGTTTGCCATTGCACACTGCTCCCAGCCTGCTCACACTCCTGCACACTTGCACAGTGACTACACATTTTAGGAAAGCAGAAAGAATTGCTGTTTGGGGCCAGAGACACAAATTCAGCTATAGTCTGCTTCAAAGAGCCTGATAATGTGATTATTTTTTTAATAAGAAATCATGTCAGTGGTGCATAGGGGGCAACTGCTAGAAAAAGGGGTCACTATAAAAAGTCACAGTGAACTAAATGCATCTCAAGGATTTGGTTGCAGCAGCTCCTCTGTTATGACCCCTCTCCCACTACTGAGCTCAGCTGCTGCCCAAACCTGCTCTTCTTGCTGGTGGTCCACACAGCACAGGCAGCACTGTCTGTGCCTGTGCCAGCCAAGAGCACAGCTTGTGCAGAGCTGGCTCCCTCAGGCAGAGGAGTCCAAGTACCTGCACTGGTGATGCAATCACCTGCCACCAAGAGATGCACTACCAGCTGCTTTAAGGTTTATGGGGTTGTATCTGCCTTGATAAGGCAGGTAGATCTAGCAAACAAAACCAGTGATATTGCTTTTATGTATTGCTTTCCATAGGGTATTTTGGATGTAAGAAGCACTCCTAAAATGTAAAGAGGTGGATCTTGGTGAAAATGGCTTGTTGAATTTGCAGCAGGCAGCTTCCCTCAAGCTGCCTCCTATGCTGCTCCATTCTCTTGCTAAAGTCCAGTTTGGTATTAAACTAACCAGAATTCAGGCAAGGATATTCATCTAACGAAGCTTGCCAAAACAAACGCAGTGACTCCTCTAACCAAGGAGCACGTAATTGGGTGACAAGAGCCCCCTGACAGACAGGAGCTGAGAGAACCAGGTGAAATTGACCCCTGTATGGGACACGTCCAGCACTGAAAGGTGCACTCATAGCTCTGGGGGGTACTGCTGCCCCAGTGGATTTTGTTTTGGGTTTCTCCATTCCCATATTTCCCAATCTATGAATGTTCTGTTCTTTCTTGTAGTATCCCCAATGTAAAAAACAAGGGGAACAAACTGTTGACTACCACAGAAGGCAGTGACCCTGCCTGAATGGGAAAGGTACAATCTCTTTCTACAATGGCAATCATGCATGCTACATCCAACAATAGTGGTAAGACTAATTAGAGAGAAGTGTGATGTTGATGTCATTTCCTTTTTAAGAGCACATTATTATCACAAATATGTAGGTTGCAAAATACTCATTGAACTGCAATGCCCCATCCCTCAGTGAGGATGTTATACACAACAGACCTCTTCAGGAAAAGCCTGGATAAATAAACATTTCCTGGAGGGCAACCAAGACAAACCAATGATATTTGCTAAGGTCATCATTCCAGGCTAGCCCTCCCCCATGGAGATATCTCAAATGTACAAATTCCGAATTCGCCTGTGGTACAGTGAGCTGCTGGAGTGTATCAGCTACCAGGATACTATCCAGGTTGCTCCACTCCATTATCCACTTCCATCCACTCCTATCTCCACAGTGGGGCAGAGGACCTGGCTCATTTCCCATGGCAGCTGTATCACAGGGGCTGTGTGACCTAGCCTGGGTCTCACGCTGATGTGAAGCTCAGAAAGGCCACAATGGGAATTGAGAAATGCTCTAGGTAGCATACCGGTTGAAGCTACCCTGTCTAAATTTAGGCATCCTACACAATCACTTATAAGGCACAAGTATCTTCCCCAAACCATATCAGAAGTAATTTCTTAGGTTAAACCCCTGCAGCTCACACTGTGCCCGGAAGTGATCTAGGAAGAAAGTAATTTTTTGAGCACTCTCAGAGTACCAGTGGCTCACTTTTGCCCCAGCTCTGCAGCCTGCACCTCACTGAAGCACCTGTTTCATTTTTCATCAGCCCATTTATCATAGAATTTATCATTTATCATTTCCTCAGCATGTCCCCTATTTTGTCCTGTACATATTGTCATCAATAGCAACAATGTGCACAAGGAGATCATGCTGCCTCTGATTGTTTCCCGCTCACGGAAAAGGTGGCATAAACAGCACCTTGGGTATATCTGGAGATAAAAGACAGTAACAACAACAGTGCACTCATTGCTGTGCGTAAGCCCTTGAAGATCTTCCCACTCCTCAGGGTGAGCACAACCTGTTTCCTGGTCAGTGATTTCCAGCTACTAGTCCACCCTTATGAACTGGGGCCAACAGATACAACCAATTTCTCATCTGTGGCAGAAGGAACAGCTTCCATTGTCTCCAGCTTTTAGGCAAATGCCAAGTTTCCATTCTGGGACCTCATCCAACTACTTCTAGGACCAGTATGATTAGAGAGATGTCCAGTATGCTCACTGCTGAGAGATAGCTCCCTGCTGCCTTACCCAAACTTTTGTAGGAAAAGTCAGGCACTAGTAACCTTGATTTCTCTCTCTTTCTTTTCTTTCTTAGCTTGATGCTTTGTGCATTTCACAGCTCAGTGAAAAAGATCTGAAGATGATGTGTTTCATTTAGAATACCTTGCATTTTTCACTGGATGAAAAAACCACTATTTGCAGCATATTAGTCTTATCTCTTGCTTGCCAGATCCTCCAATTTCCTCCTTGAGGTATTCCCCAGCCAAATAATTAATAATTTTGGCAGGCCAATCATCAAGCCAAAACTAGAAGCCAAATTTTTCTGGGTGAAATCTTGGGCACAACACAGTACCCTTGAACAGCTGGTCCTTCTGGTGATTCCTACGTCTCTGTAGGGTGTTTGTGGGAGAAGAAATTACATTACAAGAGACCTTTGGGGCTGTGACAGCATAGTGCTCGACACCCAGTTCAGTGTCAAGCTTCGTATCAGTGAAAAAAATAGAATCTTACTATGAACTTCCTCTTCCAAAGAGAAGGCAGAAGACATTTCACTGTATGAGATGTGGAGTTGTAAATGCTCTGCATGGGTAGAGGACTGAAATCTGTGTGAAAATAAAGAAAATATGGAACTGTATAAGGAGAGGGTTCCAAAAGGAAAGAAAACTGTTAATATATGAGGATGATTTAAGGCAGATAGGTGATCAACACAGAGACTTTGCAGTGCTGACTGAGTTCTGGTAAGGGCATGGCTGGAATCTGGGCCAAAACCATCAGAAGGAGACTGCTGGAGAAACTCAACATTAACAATCAGAAACTGGCCTGCAAAGGGAGGTTTCTAGTCCAGACAGGAGCTCATGGGGGTAGCTAAAAGGCTAATCTGATTGAAAATGTAGTAGCTTACCTCTTAGGCTACCCAACAACATACACTAGCACTCCCCCATTGCATATTAAAATCATAGAAGGGGAATTTCTTGGCAGCAAGTAAAACACTTAAGCCAGCCATGGGTATCTCCCAAAAGGATTTTGGCATAGCAGACTTAGAACAGTAGGACCAAAACCGCTGCACAAATAGCTTTATTTATGGTGAGTAACAATCTTCTGAAACTGCCTATAAACCATTTTTTGCCATTGTCAAAGGGGGTCTGAAAACGGCAGTAATTATTTCAGTTACAGATGCACATTTGCAAATGGAATCCAAACCTGAGAGAGGTTTGAGCATTAAAGAAGTCTTTGGTGGCCTGACTGGAGATGCTTTCTAGGGCATTTAACAACAGCGCAGGGGAGTGAAGACTTACATAATCTGATTTTAAATACATGTGCAGTCTCTAGTGACATGTGGTTCACAACTTCCAGAAATCTTTTGGAAGAGGAGACTCTGCACAAATGAACAACGGTGCCAGAATGCTGTATTTCCAATCTCTGTTATCAGCCCAAAAGGGAATTATCAGGATGAGGCAGATGAAAGGGAAATTTTCACCAATCAAGAATGGTAAATAGTGAAGCTTTACAAAGCACACGCTTAAAAAGGATCGTATAGGGTCATGGAAGAGCCTTCCCCAAAGGGATGCTGTCACATGGGCAAAGGTGCTGCCTGACCTTGAAGCCCCCTCTGCACCTGTACACAAAGTGAGCCAGGAGCTGCCTCTGGCCCCAAGCCCTCCTCATGCAGTATGGCTTTGGTCCCTGTTAACAAAAACGGGGAAGCTGCCGCCAAACTGTCTGTGGGGAGTGCTGCTCAGAACATGAGGATACCCACCAGCAGGGCCAGCCCCATGACAGAGTGGGTGCTAGTTATTAAATAGTACAGGTGACCACATGCCTTGCTGAAGGCACTGTGCCCGTGCCTCGTTGTGTGCTGTGTATCCATCCACAGAGACTCAACTGCACAAAATCTCTTCTTTACAATGGTGTTCCTGTCCTGTTTTGTTTTTCGCTTGCCTTACTTTCTGAGGAACAGAACCTTTTCTGCTTAAATCATGCCCCAGTCTTGTACCACCACAGCTGAATTAATGAACCAATATTATGTTGCAGATGCAGTTTTCTATGAGGGACAAAAATACCCTATTATATTTGTTTTCTACCATCCCATGCTTCTAAGCCTCTGAATGAGTTATTTTGCCTTTACTGTAACCTAGAGACATTGTGTGGCTTTTTGAATAAAACATCAAAAGCATTCAGCACTGAAGATATTACAAACATATTTCATTTGATTAATTAAAAAGAACTCTCTAAGGAAATATTTGATTTCTTGCACCATCCCGAGACATTATACTCTCACATGACCTCTAGCCTTTCATTCCCTACAGAGTACTTGCACAAAATCCTCAGGGTAGAGTATATTATAAGAGCCATGGAAAGAATGCAATTGTGCATTTCAGCCCCCATGTCCTCAGTTACTACCATGTAATTTATGTATTGCAAAAATGACAAGTTTTCCTTTCAGTAGCATAAACAGCTTGACCTTGGATAAGGTTCACTTGATGTGGCAGAAGTTTTTAGTTGGGTTGCTTCTACATGTAAGCTTATATTTGCTGATTCCAAGTGGAGCTGCATGTTGTCAAAGTTTGAATGAAATTTATTAGCAATACATCAATCTGTGCTACACAAGAGATTTATTGTCTTGTTATTGCCTTGCATAGAGCAGATAGAGCTCTCGTTTATTACCAGTGTCACTGCAATTAACTAGGAAGATCTGGCATTCTGATCTAAGCTCTGTGTCATTTTTGTGTAAATAAGTACAGGCCATTGGTTTGAGGCATTATTTTAGCGTGTTCCAACCAAAGTTCTGGCCATATGAGTCCACAATTTAGTCTCTTTCTTTATGATACCTCTTGAGGAGCTATGCACCACCGCTCACTGGACTCAGTAGTCACAGGTGAATGATTATTAAGCTTAGCTCTGTGAGAAACAGCAGCAGACCATCACACCCTCATCTGCAGTGAAGACTATACAAATGAGATAAGAACTAAGTTTGAGAGGATGCTCATGAAACTTCCCAACCACATGTAACCCACTTGCACCAAATCTGAAACATTTGAGGAATAGTTTTATTTTTATGAAACATTACTAAGGAAATCCTTCATGGCTTTATAAAATACAGGACTATCTTGTAGATACCTGAATCTAAAACAGCTATGTCCCCTAACACTTTGCCCCTGTCTATGACCTCTCTCAATAACAATACCTGGAAATCTCCCAGGGCACAGGACCTCTGAGGACCTTATGGAATATCAGACATATATCAAGTGATGTGTGCTACAAGGTCTTGCAGGGAGACAGTCAATTAAAAATGACATTTAGCTCATTAGTCTACAGTTCCAGATACTATCATATGTATCTGCAATTTATTTTACAGTTTTTACTTCTTGGATGTGGTATATATAAAATAACAGAAATATGCATCTAAAAATACACTAAAGCCACAGATTTAGAGTCACCTTCTTTTACTTTTCTCACATGGCCATCTAAAGTTGCTGGCTAATTTGCTACTATTTATAATAAGATCAGCCTTTTGAACAGCATAATTATTGTGCATTTAATGAATTGTTTTTAGAAAGTCTCCTGATCCTCCATATCATCATTCAAAATTAAAAGGATTCCTTTTTAATTAAGTAGTGGGAGTTGTTCCATGAAATATTGCCAGTGCAGAAATTTTTGAGAAGCCAAATAATAACCAAAGATAACTGAGAGTTGTTAGAAGGAAATGCTACAATTTTTGATATTTAGAACTCGCTTGCATTACATGATAATTTATATAAATTAGGTTTCTGACCTTAAAAAATTTGCACTTACAGAGAAAGGAAACTATTATATCATTATATCCAAAATATGTAAAAAACTTTCTACCAATTCTATCTTCCATTTTAGCCAAATGAGAGGATTTTCAGAAATGCCTTAACATATGTAATGTTGTTAGGGATATTCTTTAAGATACTCTGTGTCACACTGCGCTGCAGTTCCCAATGATGTCCTCTTCTCCTCCCCATCTGGAATGCTTTTTCTGTTTCAGAAGAAGGACAAGGAATGGGCTATTGATATAGCACTACTGAACTCCCCATCAGTCCTGCCAGCAGAGTAGAGGCTCAGGTTGGGCAGAAGGCAAAGTTTACAAGCTTGTGCAAAAATGCTCCTCCTTACAGGAGGCAGCAGTTTTCCTTCCTTTACTTCCTTTCCTTCTAGCATGGAAAAGGAAACCATTTCATAAAAGCTACCTTAACCAATATTTTTAAATGTTGTCAGTCTTATTCCCTCTTTCTTAATTTTTCCACTTGAACACTGTTGTCTACTCTCAGGGATTTTGGTGCCATTTTCTAGATAAATATTAAGTATCTAATGTGAAGACCACATCACAGAAGTACTTGTTCTGCCTTCTTCCTTCTTTCTTGATTAGAGGAAAGTCTTTCCTTTTATTGGTTTCTTTTTCCAGAAATCAAGGAAATAAATACATAATTCACTCCCCTGGGCCTCCTTTTTCTGGCCTCTGCTCTGGAAAGCATGTAAACATGGGCTGCTGCCTTTCCTGCTCTGGGGGAGCTCCGAGCATTCTTATTAAGTATGTGATTAGGTTCCATCACAATTAGTGTTGCTTTCTTCAGTTGATTTTTCCTATGGAACTTAGTGAGCAATCAAAATAAAACAAAGTAAATGAACTATGTACTGAGAGAGAATCGGCTTGTTGATGTTTTAAAGCAAAGGCAAATTGGAAAGAAAATCCTTTATAGGGATAGTGAAGGGATTTTTGTATTTATGGTTTAACAAGCAGGAAAATAATGAGAGCTTGTGAAGAGGTGAGAGGTTTCATGGAACATATTTAAACAAAGGCACTTGGCTAAGACACATCATTTTTATAAAGGGAGATTGCATGAATCACATGAACATGAACCATCAAGATGTTTGTACATAGAATAATTTTTGAGAGGGAGAAAAGTGAGATTTTGTGAAACATTCTCTGCATTATAACATCTGTGGAAATACTAAAAAATATGTACAGGATATCTCAATTTTTTTTTTTTTTTTGAGAATATAGGCTAAATCCCTAACTCACCACAGTAAATGCCATAGTGAAGAAAGGCACTTCAAGGGCAGGGTAAAGTTGAGTGAAATACACCTACTTTGCAGACACCCTAGGCATTATATAGAGCAGCAGCACAGCAGAGGCTGTATTTGCCCACAAAGGAGGCTGAAAGAACAAATAATGAGAGTATTAAGCTGCTGGTGTTGCTTCTGGATCAAGAAGGTTCATCTGAGCGCAGCAGCCATATAAGACTAAGGCAGTTTGGAGTCTCATAATAAAGCAGCTGCCTGGACCCCCCTGCTGCAGCAGACCAATGTATTGGCACCTCCCACAGGGAAAATCTGTCCCCCAAAGGCTTTGAACTTTACTAGCCCAGAAGTTAGATACTCTGAATTACCCACTCATTTTCTTTCTGACCACTCACACAGAAAATGAGTCTAGAGATGAGTGTGTCACTTTGGGGTGCCCTGCACTGCTGCCCTGGGCAGCCACAGCAGCTCTGCACTCACGTGAGGCTGCAGAACAGGGTGGAAAATAGGCTGTGGAGCTGCATTATGAATTGTTTGAACTTCAGTTCCCAACTCAAACTTTCAGTTTTGATAATGACAGTTAAAAACTATGGCTCAAAGTTACTCAGGCCTTGTGAAAATTAGGCCACCATCTGATTTTCACCTTGAGTCACATTTTCATTTCAATGAAAACCAATCAGACATTTTTGCAAACCAGTGTGTTTTTAATCAGTCAACATAACACTGTGCTGTAACATGAATAAGTGCAAGTCATATGCAGGCTATCAACTTCAGGCACCTATCAAGATTTTTCCATGATGTATTGGTTTTGCATGGCCTGGTTCTTGGTAGTGGGGGGGCCACAGAGGTGGTTTCTACGAGAAGGTGAGTTATCAGCCTCAGCAAAATTATTTATATCACCATCATGAAGAACCCTAACTACCTCTTGCACAGTCAGAGTTAGATCTAAGTGCTTCTGAAGGCTTCCCAAAAAATGAGTCAAAAGGTCTATGTTGGGATCACTATCCCAGTCACTCTGTCAGAAGCACTTCCATAGGATTATTCATTGTGCTGGCACACACACTTATTAATGCTGGATTGTTATTGTTAACATATGCTGTTCTCAGAAAACAAAAAGTAAAAAATCTTTTTTATTCTGTTTAACAGGCAGATAATTACTTGAATGTTACTGATACTGAAAGCAAGGAGCTATGAGAGTGATCAGAGCAGCGTCAGTCTTCCCAATGCCAAAGCATGTTATTAAACAACAGAAAACACTTCTAAGAAAGGACATATGCTATTTACAGGAATAATAAATCAAGCCTTGTGAATAACTCTTGCACAGAGCCATATGAAATGCAGCTACAAACTTGTAAATTTTTTTTGTTGGTGACATATAATGTTTTAGAACGGCCTAATTTTTTGCCCATTCATTTATGGTGATCATAAATGACTAAAGTTTGCATTAAAAATGCATAAATGCTGCAAAAAAGAGTGAAATATCAAGACAATTTTACTGACGTGTGCATGCCTCTTCTATTTCTTGGTAATTGCTGCTTTGCTGTGTGATTAAATCAACGACTGTTCAGGAAGAAAGAGGAAGAAATTAAAAAGCAGCAAAGACCAGACAGTACCCTAAAGTAAATAATGTCAAAGATTATAAGACAGTGGCAGATGCCTCATCAGTTGTGAAATAAACACATTCTTTGTATGAGATCAAAACACATACTGTATTCTAAATAATGCTAGTATTAGGAAAAGGTCTGGATTGTCAAGTGGACTGACAGCCCTTCTTAAAGAGACGTGCAGGGGTTTGTCTAAATGTGTATTAAAAGACATTTTGGGCATCATTGAGGCCCTATTCCTGAGCTGCCCAAGGAGCAGACTTGAAAGACCTGGTTAGCTGGTGGTGGAGGTTCCTGGAGGGAAAGAGAGACCAGGGCTAACCCCAGGGAAGACTGGCAGCGAAGGCAGGCTGACGCAGAGCAGCTGCTGCCCACAGCTCCTTGTGGAACCCGCTTGGACCAGCGCAGCCACCCCAGTGGAGAGCAGCAGATACAGACAAAGGGTGTGGGGAAGGGTGAAGATGTAGACGTGACGAGGGCTAGGCATGAGCAGGCACTGGGAGGTCTAGCTGCCCCACAAATGTCTCAGAAGGGCTCTCTCTGGGAACAGACAGCAGTTTGGAGAACACAGCTTAGCCCTGTCTGGGAGCTGGCAGAGGTTTAAACAGCTGGAGCTGCTGAAGCAGCCAAACTGACCCCAACTCAGCCCTGACCTCAACGATGAACTCGAGAGGGACAGAAAGGATACAAGTACATCTCACCTCGTAACTATGTGGTACACAACATGAGCTTCCACTGGAAAAATTCATAAGAATGTGAACTTTGATTTCAGTGGTGTTTTAGGCTGGAATTTTTTCTCCAAATTGCTGCTACACATTTCCCAAACTTTTTCCCAGGTCTGCTCAGTATCCTAAAGAAACATTTATGTTTCCCATAGGAATCAAACAAGGCTATAGCTTTTCACAAGCTTTACTGACCTGTGGTATTGAGTGTTTGCCATAATGAAGGAAATTCATATCAGCGGAATATTAGAAAGAAAAGAGGTGATTTATTAGGAACAGCATCTCTTATTAAATCTGGCTTAAATTTATAAGAACTTTCCAGCATATGTCTAAAAATTTTGCAGATTTTTACCCACAACGGAGCAACATGGAACATTATAATTGCACCACACATTTCTCAAAACAGGTCTGCAAAGATATACTTTGGTAAGGAAGCCTTTTTATTAATGACACTGTACTTGGCAAAGGACCCAGGAACGGTATCCATGAGACAACCATACAGAAACATGTTTATTTTAAACTTTCATATTGGAGTCTCCTGTTTCACTGGGTTTAGACAGCTATAGCTCTCGTGATCTGAGCAGTATTTTTCCTAATTTATACTGGCATAACTGAATAGATTCAAACCTAAGAGAGTCATTGGAAATACCAGTAGCACAAAAAGCTCTGGTTTTAATATGGTATTTATAAATGAGCTGGGAGATTTCCTCACTGGGAAAGGTAACTGGAGAGGCTGATCAGATATGACACCTGGAAAGTTAGTGTTGTGGAATACTTAGCATGTCCTGAGATGGTGGTTTAGGTAGCATATATACCTATCAAACTAATTATAAAGTTTATTTTAGCAAGTCACATTTCTGGGCAGGGATCCAAATGTTATTGAGGCAGGATGGGTGGAGAGATGTATATTTTATCAATAAGATAAGCCAAGTCAGGAGTGAAGCTCCTGAAAGTGCAAGAAAAAAGCACTCCTGGCATCATGGTAGTCATGACTTACAGTAGTAGCATGGAAGGAGAGGCTTCAAAGTTTTGTACAAAAACTTCACTTGTACAATTTAAAACTTGATTTTTAATGGTTCCATTTGATTGTTTTATGTGGACTTAAACATTGGCGCTAAGCCATCTTTCTTCATTAAGTTGATCTGTCAAAGATGAATTCACCTGCTATTGAAGGTTACAGATGTTTCTTATAAACGTACTGGTTCAGCAACAGTAACAAAAAAAATATATGTTCCCAAGGGTAATGAACAAGCCAGGCTCATTAAAAAAACAAACAAACAAACAAAAACCCCAAAAACCCCCATATATGGCTGAACATTAAATCTGTGAAGAAAACAATGCAGCAGTACCAGTTCCTGAAGATGCTGTACAAAATTGTTTATGCCAGGATGGCATCCCTATTAGATTTAGAAGGTACCATAACATTTTCAGGCATTTTGACTGACAAATGTTTTTCATCTTTAATTTGCAGTCTTCCTGAAAAAGGAATTTGAAAGAATGTCCTGTAATAATTTGTGTCTGACTGTGCTTCAAATCTGCTTATAATTTAAACCCCTGAAATTATTTAGTTGAAGTGTTTCTGGATGACTAAATATGTTGTTTTAAATAACAGCATGAATGTAGGCAGCAACCTAGGATTGGGAAGAAATCTCCTCTGTTACTGAGGGTTACTGAATCCCATCTTTTTTCCTCTGTTTCATGTCACTCATTTTATACTGTCTTCCTCATGAAGCAGAGACACTTACATGATGAAATACACTGACCTTAAGTGAAATTCTTCTGGGCACTTGGACTTCATGCAGTTGAAGAAGGATGATTTGGGAGGAAAAGCACCTACCCCAAAGAATCCTTCTGTAGTTCACGTGCCTTTGAAGCAGAGATGATGTATGGGCATCCATGACCCTGCCTTCCTGCTCCATTTGCATTCCAGCACATTTTAAGTTTGTAAGCCACTTGGTCATGCATCAGTACCTGTCTTGTTTATGTATTGAGGTACAATGGGCACTTCTGAGTTTGCTAGCTAATTCCCAGATGGCAACTCTGCAGAGGTGGTGTTTAGAAAATGGTAAAGGATCCACTTTTTTTTTTCAGGTAAATAGATACAGTAACTTGGCTTAAGCTGGTATGGCAAAGGAAGCCTGAAATACCTACATGGCTCTGAGGTTTAAGGTGGCAATTATTCCTTCTTGGTAAAAAAGTATTTTGTTTATTTTCACCTGTAATAAAGTGTTGGGTCATTCCACAGCCTGCTTATTAAATAAAATGGATCTTCTCCTTTGTCTTCAATGTCAGGTTGATCCATAGTGGTAAAACAGTAATAATATAACTTTAGCATCTTTTTATTCTGCCAATACATCTCTTAGTTCATAAACTGAAGGAGGTCTGTCATGCTTGATTCGTAGTCCTCTTTTTTCCAGAACCACTGTGCAGGCTCTTAGAAAACACTAAGGAAGAGATTTTTAAATTTCTCTTATTTAGTCTGTTTTTGTCTTTTGCAGCTGACACCAGTCTTGGAACAGATGATGTTTATGATGACAAAGGCTGCCAGTGTGATGTGTCTGTAGAAGATCTCACCCCTGCTCTGAAAACTGTTATTAGAGCTATCAGGTAAGTAGAAAATACTGAATGAATAAACACTTGAGTTTTTTTTAGTTAGGATACTAATAACTTCATGTCAATTCATAAAATGATAGTTGAACTTATTACATGGCTACATTTGTTACATAACTATTGCTAATATATTATGCTTCCTTTCTATTTTAGTTAAATGAAAACATTTTATCAGTTCTGTTATCAGCTTTTCAATCTCTAAAAATGTTACATGATTTGACACAGAAAAGAAAGTAATGGGTGCTGTTTCCCATTATATTTTATGTTATAAAAACTACAATTTGATGTAATTTTCCTGAATATGTATCATCTTGCCTGGAAAAGTTATTTCCTTTAAAAGTGCAGGTTTTTATTGCATTTCCATGTTCCTGAGACTGTCATATGATTTTTATTGCAAATTTCTTCTGCTAAGAACAGAATGATTATGTTCATTCAATAGTGGAAAGCCTTGCCTACCACCATCGACTAAACTAAATATAATCCAAATAATTTAAAACAAATAGTATCCTTTTCCAAGAAAGCAGCAAACTGCATTGAAACCTATAAAGTTACCTGCATTGAAAGTTCAAATGTGCCATTCACCCTCTTGAGACTGCCAAGGCTATTTATCTTCCGGAGTATTTTGAAGTATAAATCCTGACAGTCAAAATCCCCGCCATAAAGTACAGGAAGAAGCAAGGAGAGCTCAAGCATTCCCTGTCTGCTGGCAGCAAACCTCAGGTTATCGCTGGGGGTCACGCCGCTGGCCCTGCCTCACAGTCACATCAGTGCCCAGCACCCTTCTTGGGTGCAGGAAGGTAGGCAGAGAGACAGGCAGCAGCCAAAAGGAATTTCTGCAAAAACCTGTGGGAGGACAATGTTTTCCTGTACAAAATCCCTTGTCTGAGTTTTCTCAGCACTATAGGAAGAAAAGACTCAAGCTTTTTGTCACATAATTTCATGCAGTGATAACCTATGGGCTACTTGTATTTCCTTCCCCTTTTCCATTGAGTAAATGAAGACAGATAGTGAGTAAGGCTGTTTCTAAAACTTTTCTACTAGCACAGACAGCTTGATAGATCGTTTGCAGACGTCTTTTCCTACCATTTTTCCAACCTGCCTGGAAATGACCTCACAGGACGATTCAGATACCAGGCCTGTGTTCACAGCCACTGCAATTGGCAACCCAAATGTCACTGCTGAACACCATCTCTTGCTAGCAACGTTGCAGCAGGTGACAGAAATCCTCTCTTCACAGTGGACACCCACCCACAAGGCAAGCTATTCCCTCAAATGGAAAATGCTCACATGAGGAATAGTCAGCATAGTCCATTGACTTTGGTGTCAAAGATACTTCTCTGTAATGCTGCATTTGAAACAGACTGAATAACTCTTGGCTCCAGGTGCACATTGCCACTTGTTCTGGCAAGGGATAATCATTCTTCATACTGTCCCAATTCCTTAAGATTGACTTCACATTTTAATACTTAATTCATGGAGCCCATTTTCTAAGGGGCCACTGGACTGTTCAACGCATCATCTGCACTTTTGCTTGGTGCTCTTGGTCATTATCAGCTCAAATGGAAAGCAAGCGAATGTGAAGGATACAGTTGGGAAACTTTCTCCACAATACCATCCACAGAAATGTTCTAATAAGAAGAGCAAAGGTGCAAGATTTGATTATTTCAGATACGTATTATTTAACTGATGAGAATCAAATTTTTATATTATCTCCAACTTTTACTGTGCCTGCCTGGCCTACTAGGAAGACAACTCATGTCACCACTGAGGCTGAGAGTAAGAATCTCCACTTGCCATCAATTAGCCATGAATCTCTCCCATCTCCCTGCAAATTTTAGTGTTTTGCAAGATTACAAGCAACACATGCATCTTGCTTCAGAAACTTACCTTTGTTTGACATCTGTAAAGCAGTAATATGCCATGATCTTGAGACTTCTGTATATGCTATACTTTAATCTCTCAAAATCAAGAGACTGATAATTCAGTTCATCAGGTAGCTGATACACCACTTTCTGATTATTCAGAGTATCTGTTACCAGACTACACTGGGATCTATGCAAACATCTGAAGAAGGATCTGAGACGCTATATAGTAACTGTAGAATTTCAAGATGATAACATCTGCCTATATGGAAACTTTGTGCCTCATTTTGAAGTTTGTTTTTAGAAACAGCTTTGAATTGCAAAGGCAGTGGGGGAGGGTGAAGGCTGGTTTTCCTTTCATGCAGGTGTACAAAAGCAGGCAAAGACAGAAGGCATTTGCATAGTTTTATGACTATGAAAAGACCCCAAACATAAACATAGACGGTTGAATCCATTCTTGATACATCAACTTGAAAAATTGCTATAAGGGAGACTAATTATTTTTTCCTGCTTAGACCTGGGTACAAAT
Organism: Phainopepla nitens; assembly: GCA_013400175.1. NCBI lineage: Eukaryota > Metazoa > Chordata > Aves > Passeriformes > Bombycillidae > Phainopepla > Phainopepla nitens. The sequence continues at coordinate 562,751 of VXBQ01008972.1, read as the reverse complement.
TGTTTTACAAAGACACAAAAGGCCCTTTTATTTTAGGGGGAAATGAAATTAGCAAAATTAATTAATGCCTGTGGGTTTACAGAGGTAGGTCCTCTCTTAGTTTTGGAATCAAAACATTTGGGATGTGTTAGGTTTTTTTTCTGTGCAAGGAGCCTAAAATATGCTGCTTACTCTAAGGTTGGACAGCCTTGTAATAGCAAAAGATAAAAACTGCTTTATTAATAATTTTTCATTTTGGTAATTTCAAATGTGTCTGTTTTGACCTTGCTTACTTATATTTTTTCCAGAATTACTTTATTCTTCAAAACAGCTTTTTAAGTAAACAAACCTCCAAACTTTCATTTTGTTATAGTCAAAATAGAGGATGGCAAAAACATTCCTTTCCTGAAAAAGTTCTCAACATTTTGATCTTTTCCAAAAAAACAGGACTCTCAATTAGTCCTACTGAAGACCCATCGGGCAAACCTGTCTGGTAACAAGTGGAGCTCTAAATCTGCTCTCAAAGCCTCCTAAACTGAGTATTTTACCTCGTGTGCTGCCCTCTCCATCCCCTCTTACTCCACAAGCTCTCTGTCAGGAAGGATCAACTGAGGGAGTAGGAAAAGTAAGGAAAAGCTGCTCGAGGCGTTTGCACAGCCTTGGGTGGGTAGGGAACAGATGGGCAGTGTGGTGAGACGTGGTGTGCACCACAGCATGCCTTGGGCCCAGTCAGGATCAGTCCAGCTGGGATCAGAGCAGAGCAGAAAGCAGTCCTTGCTAGCAGAGCACTGAGTCTGTGTGCCAGCAGGTTCTTCAGCACTACTCAACCATCCCTAGTCGTGTTGTGAACAAAAAGCCATTAATATCCTGCAGAGTTCCTGGAGACTAACAAAAAACATTGCATTTTCCAGCTCTGTCAGTTCACAATGATGAATGTGTATAAAAGAGACTAAAAGGAAGATTAGGATACCTTGTTTCCCTATATTGTGATATCTCTGATCATTTTCCATAGCAAGAAACACTCATTTCAATAATACTTTCCACATGGAAATGATGGAATTACTGTACTATTTATGGAATATAAAATGAGATTTGAGAAGCATAAATAAATATGCAATAGAAAATTACTGCAGTGGCAGGAAGATGAATGTACTGACCTAACAGGTCTTTTCTCTCTTTAGCTCTAGTGATTGCAAAGATATGTTTTCATTTGTTGCTAACAAAAAAAAATAACTGTAGCTAAATATAATGAAAACTTGAAAATTCTAGGGCTGATAAGCTTTATAGTTGAACAGTCATACATATTTAACAGACAAAGATGGAAAATATAATCTACCATTTATGTTCAGTCTTTACAATGTTCCTGCAACACCTATAAAATGTATTTTTAGTAGCCATTCGGAATTTGTTCAAAGTGGTGTTTCAGAATCACCTCTTTCTTTTAAATCTAAACACATTGTTTATTTTCTGCCAGATGGTCTTCAGAGCCTAGGCAAGGCTCTTATACATGTGTTTGGCTAGGACAGCACTGTACTTGGGGGAAAATCATGTTTCTGGCTGCTAGGGGATGAGTCAGGTCGAGACACAAGAGAGAAGACAATTTTGACTCACTTGCCTCACATGCTGTAGAACTGTCTCTCAAGCCCCTTTGTCTGCTGGCCTCTCTGTGTTGGATCCTGGTCTCTTCTGCACATTACAGTCATACCAGGAAGAAGGGATATTTGGCAAGGTAAGAGGAGAGAGACAGAGGCACCAGCACAGCTAGATCTCTATGCACCTGCTTTCCTGATGTAGTAGGTGAGCAAACAACCTGTGGTCACTTCATCTGGCTATGAATAAAACAACCTACCTGTTTTTTAATATTCAAGGCAGTAACCATGTATGATTCTACCTGAGTCCCAGTAGAATGAAGCTCTGCTTCTTCCTGAGATCATTACAAGACTGACAAAACACAGCTTTGAAAATAATGGCATGAGTATGGCAGGGCTGCACAAAGGATTAGCGATGTTCTAATGTGGTGCCAGTCTCAGGAAAGTGCACTAAATGACAAGCAAAACAGCTTTTAATACTGGAAGGGGCAACCTGAGTGCAAATTAAAATGCAGTGAATGCCAGGGAAGATATGCAACATGCATGTACAGAAAACACCATAATTCTACAGCAATGCTGATCCTGCATCTGAGAACAGAAAAATGAAATGGATGCTACTTTTGGGTGCTATGGGTCAGTAAGAACAAAAGTTGGTATTGGACCTGGAACTTTCCACAAATTATCAGGATGGGTAAAGATTAGTGGGACCTGTGGTTTAGGTATTAATTCCAGACAAAGCACTTTAATATATTGGTCTGCTTCAACAGATGATATTTTTCTTTTCTGCTCTTCTCTGGATGTATCACTGAAATAAGCAACTTTTTAGGACTAATTCCTACCAGAACACTGTCATGCCTGTGGCTTGGGTGGGTACACAAGGGCATGTGGCCTGTCACGTTAGGTCTGAGTTACAGAATCCCGCCTTGCTGCACGGCACAGAGCTATTTAAACGCGCAGACGGGGGCTGGAAAAGCCGCGGGGCCTGCACGGGCGCGGCCTGTGACGGGCCTTGCTCGCCCCCTGCTGGTGCCGCTGGGAACGGCGCTGCCCACGTAACTGCGGCGTGCGCGCCTCGGCGCTCATTGCCCCTCTTCGCACCTGCAGGCTGCCTGCAGCCACCTCTGCTTTAATCCCGCAGGAACTCGCAGTCTACGTGGTTGTACGTAATCTATCAGGATGGGTGTCCAAACATAAAGAATCGTGCAATGGTTTGGGTGAAAGCGACCGTAACAACCACCTAGTTCCGAGCACCCTGCTGTGGGCAGGGACGCCTCCCACCGCGTCGCTCCAAGGCTGCTTGGGGCTTGAGACCAGCTTACTCCAAGCCCCATCCAGCCTGGCCTCGAACACTGCCAGGGATGGGGCATCCACAACTCCCCTGGCTGATCTGTTCCAGAGCCTTACCGCCCTCACAGTAAAGTTAATTACATAGTGATTTCAAAATATAGGAAGCCAACTGAGTTTTTAAAACTGACACTAAATAACAATGGAGATTCAACCAAATTTAATAACTGCAAAGCAGTTGCAAGGCTCCATCCCTGAAAGGATTCGGTTTTTCTTAATTAACTTGCAGGCTTTTAAAATGACAGCTTTTTAATAGTTCAGTATTTTTTGCATAGTTTATGTAAAATTTTGTGTACTTGAGGAAAAAGAAGTAAGCAATATGGGTCTGTTCCAAACCCTGCGGGAATTAATTAAGATGGAATCACATGAGCTAATACCTAGACTAGAAATAGTACAGTTACAGCTCACTGATACAGCTGTGATGCTTTCAATTCTGTTTGACTTCTGAACATTATGAACAAACTGCCTTGATAAGCAAAGAAAGTGTTATAAAGCTGCAAAGTAGTAATGAAGACTTTTGTGCTAACTGATTAAGAAGCTTCCATGGTTGTTAATATAAATTAGTCTTCTGCCTCTTCCCTTGTAAAATCACCCAGTTGTGGTAAATTCAGTTGTCTTCAATTATGCCAGTAATCATCTGACTCTTCTTTTCTAATAGAGTTTCATATTTTTACTTTATTAAATGCATGAAGTAAAACATTGTGACCACCGAAACTTAATAATAATAACAACAAAACTATTATACTGTCTTGTATGTCAGCTGCATTATTCATTCTATGTAGCCTCAATAAAGAACTCGATTCAGAAGATTAGGTTGCCAGGGTCTTTATAAATCAACATCTTGGCATAATTTGACAGCTAAAAAAAAAAAATCTGCATCCCAGCTTCATCACAGCTTCACAGGCTTCCAGATTACAAAAGATACCAAAAGTCATTGGTCTGTAGAACTAGCTGGTTATGCAAAAGAGGAAAGCCCATGATATTTGAAAGTGCATGGAGATCAGTCCTGAAGTGTCAAGTTGATGGACTACTCCTAACAGGACTTTTCCATTTTTAATTTCTATAATCAAAATCATAGTTCAAGTTCTACACCAGTGACAAACAATCTCATCTTTAACTTAAAGTTACTAGAATGGGAAATACCAACAAATTAAGTACTGTGAGGAAAGGCTGACATTATCTGTAAAGATATTTATGTATGATACAAAAATCAGTACAGGATCACTATATACTATCAGTGCAACTCTACATACCTGTTATCATAATGTCTGTCCTAACTATATGAAGTATGGCTTCTCTAAATTCCACTAAAACATTAATAATCAATTTTTATCAGAGAGTGAGAGCCATATTTTGAGTTTTATTATAATTTGTTGTCTTACAGCTGCTAAATACATATCATAATCAACACAGGGGAAATATATTATCATGAATATTGGCATTTGAGATAAGATACCAGTTTACAGTCTCTGCTTTTTCAATTGCAATAGATAGCAAATATCAGCACTTTGGCCCTAATGGGAATTCATAAGCTTTGCAGCACAGCCCAGAATGGCTAATACACCTGATCTCTTGTCTTCTCTCCCAATTCTTATGTAAACCAAGGAAAACTTCAGGTTCTACCAGCTGACCAGGAAAATCATCTCACTGTCATTTACTTTCTAAATTTGTCATTTTTATTGTTTAAAATTTGCAGTTTAATAGAAAGCTTTCCATTCTAAGAAGAGCTACGCATGTCACATATTACAGAAACTTGTGAAAGACTCACATAAAAACATGTATGCCATTCATCAATTTTGGATAATAACTGTTATCCGAAACCTTACTATTCTATAGTAAAGTTCAAGGAAAAACTTGTGAATGCTAATTAAGCAATAATCCCTATATATTCCAGTGAGGAACAAACATGAAAACTTCTCTTCAGCCTGCAAAATTTGATCTTAAGTCAGCCAAATAAGTTGAAAACAAATATTTAGGTCTGAATGTTAATTAAAAAATAAAAACTGATGAAAAAATTAATTTGGTGCCTTTTTTTTTCCACAAAGAGGAGAGCAAGGAACTTAAAACAACAACATTAGAACAAGAATACCGTTATTTAAGTTTGTGTAATCAATTTGTTAAAGAAATCTTTCCTGCAACTAGAACAGAATTACCTTATACCCAAATGTAGCTGACATGATATCTTACTCAAGTCAGTGAAACTAATCCCAGGTGTAAATCAGGCATGTACTTCATTACCTCTTATATCAAGCACCTAGGATAAAAAAAGTCAAACAGGTATATACTGATATACTAAACATGCTCTGCAGTCTTTAAAACAGTGTAACCCGAGCTCCCAAACAATTCATAGACATAGCTGTAGTGCATTTGTACTTAAAAAAACAACCATGTGAAAGTTTACCTGCACAAGCTCTCTTGAAAATACCTTCCATTTAAAAATGAGCTACCAAATTTTGTCAGTGAACTACACCTATGGTTCCACAAGTGTTGAAAATTAACCTACAGAATGCTTTTCCCCCACAGAATTATGAAGTTTCATGTTGCAAAGAGAAAGTTTAAGGAAACGCTTCGCCCATATGATGTCAAAGATGTCATTGAACAGTATTCAGCAGGTCATCTAGACATGTTATGCAGGATTAAGAGTCTTCAGTCACGGTAAGGAAAGAATTAGTTACACTCTGCATAAGCTTCTAATGCCATTCATTACATAAAGTATATCGGCCAAGTCTAACATTTCTGTGTTACGCAGCCTCTCTTTCTGTGAACACAGCTGAGCCAGAAATTGAACTGTGGGCAAAACCAAAACAAAAAACATGCATCCAAATTTTTCTCAGAAAATGGAAGTCTGAACAATAGAAAATGTAATCCTTTATCTCTAAAGTCCATTCGTAAACAAGGGCTTTAGTCAAAAGGGTGAGGAAGACATTGAGAACTGCCTCTTGCCCATCTCATACTTCCTCTTTTCACATAAAAGAAATTGAGAACTACTGCTAATGTAGTATTTATGTAAGTTTTATGTTAGAGATTCCCAGCAATAGTAATTTAAAAAACCAAAACCAACAACATTACATCATATTTATCATTATCAGAGAAGGTTAGGGATTCTTAACTTTAACTAGCTTCAAACTGACAACTCTCCCAGGAGTGGATGCTGTTGTTAGGATGGGAGAGCTGGGAGTGGCACTGGTATGTCTGTTTCTCCATAATATCAAGTCACTGGAGAGGCCACCTCCTCTTTCCCCCTTTCAGCAAGTCTAGACCTGGCTTTCCCAGATGATGGCTACGTTCTGGCAACTGGTTAGTGCCAACAAAAAAGAAAAGCAGTCTCATATGCTCAAAAATCCCTCCTTTTTTTTTCCTTTATTTCTCTGAATAAATAAAATTATGTTTGTTTTCTTCCTTGAGTGCTTTCCTGAAGTACTGTAATTTTTTTTTTAACATATAAATATAGCAAACACTTCCGTATCTATGACAGTTCCAGGAATGGCAATAGCTTTTGGTTTCTCTTACAGCGTTGACCAAATTCTTGGGAAAGGACAAATCACAGCAGATAAAAGAAGCAGAGAAAAGAATCCTGCAGAGCATGAGACAACTGACGACGTCAGTATGTTAGGGCGGGTAGTCAAAGTGGAGAAACAGGTAGAGTGATTACCTGCATTACTTTGTCCTGCTTTATTGCTCATGCCTTTTCTGTGTTTTATTGCCATTTTCAAAAGCTGAACAGGTAGCATTTTTTTTCTAATATTTGCTTCGTTTATACGTTGAAAAAAAAAATTATATGAATCATATTACCTTAACCTTTTCTCCCCTTTTCTCAGCTTGCTTATGAAAAATGTACATGGCTTCTGACATTCTCTTTCAAGGGTCAATAGTGTACATCAAGCTACTTTCATTTTTCTCTTCAGCAGTTACATTTTCCCTTTGCTTGGGTTCCAGATATTTTAAATTAGTATTTGGCACTAATGTTGGCCTTTTCCTCTCATATAGGTACAATCCATTGAGTCAAAACTGGACTGTCTATTAGATATTTATCAACAAGTTTTGCGAAAAGGATCTGCCTCTGCGCTCACGTTGGCTTCATTTCAAATGCCAGCTTTCGAGTGTGAGCAGACTTCTGATTATCAGAGTCCATCAGACAGCAAAGATTTGTCTAATTCTGCACAACTTAGTGGATGTGTATCCAGATCAGCTAGTGCCAATCTGCCTCGTGGCCTACAGCTTATACTGACACCAAATGAATTTAGCACTCAGGCTTACTATGCTTTTAGTCCAGCTATGCATAGTCAAGCAACACAAGTGCCAAATGATGGACCTGCAACAGTTAATAATACATCAAACCAAATAAACCAGACAACTAAGCCAGCAACTCCGACAACATTACAAATACCACCTTTCTCATCGATGAAGCATATCAATAGGCCTGAGCCCATTCATATTATTCCTGTAACCACACAGGAAAATATTTCTAATGTCACCGCTTGCCTTGTTGCATCAAAGGATAATGGACAAGTTGCACAGCCCAGTGCGACAAAGGATCTCACATGGAGAAAAAGTCTGGATACAGAAGGGGAACCTTTGCTCTCAGTTAAACCTGTGGTGCAAATGGATTTAGGAAAATCGTTATCTGTACAAAACCTTATACAGTCAACAGAAGAACTGAATATACAGATTGCTGGCAGTGACTCCAGTGGTTCCAGAGGTAGCCAAGATGTATACTCCAAATGGAGGGAGTCAAAATTATTTATAACAGATGAAGAGTTGGAGACAGAGGCAGGGACAGAGACTACCGAAGCCATCTCGCGCCCGTTAGTGGAAACAACTCTCTCTGCTGACTCTCTAAGGACTGGAATATCAAGATCATCTCAAAACATCTGCAAGCCAGGGGACGGTACAGAAGCACTCAATCTGCTCCACGTCAAACTTAAATAACTTCTGGCTTTCTTCATTGGCTGGGTCATTCCTCTAGTCAAACATATCATAGCATGAACTGTTTTGAAAGCCTTTTTAATAAGAAAAAATCACAAAAATCAGGATGAATCTGCAAAGCAGTTGAATGAGCCCATATTTCCTAGTTGCATGAAAATGCATGTCTAAGCAATGGCTAACATCCAAATTTACACCTACAGTACAGCAGCCTTTCATGTAGTACAGTAGGTTTAAATAATGAATTGCCTACAAAGCTAATGCTGCAGGATGTATCAAAAAACAAAAATTTGAGCATTTAGACCTTGTGCTGTTTCTACGGGGCAGAAGTAAAAATCTTAAGGTTTAAAGCACTTTGCTTCTGAACTAATGAAATATATATATATAATGTCCTGATTTAGATTATAGTTTATGTTTACAACAAAAAGATTATCTACAGCTGCTAGCAAGGTACCAAGGAAATGAGTAACATGGGGTTAGAAATGGCTGCCAGTTGCAAGACACACATTAACTCATCAGTAATCAGTTATTTTTAGCTCTGAAAACAGTATGTTAATATCTGATTTTTGGTGACTAACTGCTGTGGCAGAAGTACGTGACACACCACTATCACATTGTTCTTTATAACAAGAACTATTTTGTTACAAAAGGTTTGTATTTTAAGGATTGGCTCTAGCCTCAGAAGTGGATAACATGTGTGACTGCACTGAAAATTCAAGGGAATCTCTTCTTCCAGTCTCATTGAGGAGCTGACTTGTGGATCTGAACCATTTTGGCAGCATTAGGTGAGGGAAGGAAGCAGATGCTGCCTTTAGCGTAAAAGCAATATTTCCTTCTTGTGAAAATTTTGGCAATTTTCCTTGCAGTCCCAACCCGATACTACGACAGCACTTTCATAAGGCTGGGCAAGAAGGGAAAATGAGGAACTGAAATACAGAGTAAAACTAAAGAGGACAGAACAGGAGGGAGAAAGACAACACAATCCATGGGAAAATAAATAAATAATAATATGGATCTGGATGGGCAGGAAGGGAAATCATCCCAGAAAATAAAACAAGAAAGGTAAAGAAGGAAAAAGTTACTTTTTTATTCACAGATATTGAGTGTTATTAAAAAAAAATAGCCATGCAGGCAATCAGAAATAGAAATAGAAGTAGAGAAAACCACCTTAACTAAAAAAAAATAAATAAGGCAAGGGCTTGTTGCTTTATTAATGAAAGGGGAAGAGGAGAGAGGGAAAATGGTCCCACTGTTATAGCTCAACACTCTGTCCCAAGTACAGTCATTTCTTGTGAACTTTCCAACACAGTACTCAGACCTCTTCCTGCTAAAACCCAGGTTTTCAAATTCAAAGTCTACATCAGACTGAGCATTCCTGCCTGATACATCCACTTTTTTTTCTTACTCTAGCCTACGCTTCACTTCTGCTGAGGCGCAGGAGCAGTGTTAGTGCCTGCCTGCACATCCCTAGCAAGGCTTTGTCACTAGGAGAACCTTTGCAGAGCCTGAATGGGCTTTCACTCTTCCCAGCTGAATGAGGTTTCTGTGTTTTGCCTCCTGCCAGATTTATACCCCACCTGCACCACAGGCTTGTAGACAACCCAGCTTGGGCTCAGCTTCCCTCTAGCAGCAGGAACACCGAATGTACGGGTGTGCCAGTGCCAGCTCACTCAGGGCAGTGTTTTCTCAAGGTCCAGACCTGCTGGGAACTCGCTATGTACATCAAAAACATCACTCCAGTCTTAACCGTGGCTAAATGCTGTAGATTGTATTGTGAAGGAGCTGATCTGTTTACTATGAAACCTTTGTAACTTTTGCTTCCATTTGCTTTACAGAAGTATTCCTGGATGTTACATGACAACTTTATTATGTGAAAGTACATGCAAACTGTAGAGCGCATATATTGTGTCATTACACGGGGTCCATGGATGGTACACTGTGTTCCATGGCTTATGCCGGAGCAAACTTCAGTTGTTAAATCCTGAAAGACACCTTGAAGCACAATTTCCTCACCGCTGATTTGCCATATAATGCACCATATTCAGCCTTTCCTGTTTTCTTTTATGTGCAATCTGACCATACCGAAGCCTGATTACAACAGCAATTTTGTGAGGACAAATACATTTTTCTCCACATCTCAGTTCACTTAACTGTTAACTTATTTGAATGTCTGCAGTTTATCCAGACAGATATGTAAGTTTAAAGTATTGAAAAATTAAAAATTTAGATTTGTTTTTTAGGCTATTTTTTTTCCTTTTTCCTTTTTATGGTGCCTTTCCTGCCTTTCATGTGAAGCCTCCTGCTGATCTAAGCATAAATGTGCAGTTAGGTTCAGTTAAGGAGCAAGCTATTAGACACATGGCAACTGTGTGTCTGTAGTGAAACTCCCTTATCCCCCTTGACAAGACCGAAAAACCAAGGCATCATGAATTGGACACCACTCTTCCACCTTCATCTGCAGGAGCAGATGGTTGCAGCCCCGTTGCACCCGTGAGGTGTCGATGGGAGAACTGAGCAATGGCCCTGCCTGTCCTGATTCTGCACAGAAACAGGGCCTTGGGGCTTGCTGATAATTTATCTCACAGAAACTTGGTATTTTTGCCTTAAATGAGATGCTTGAGTCCTTCTAACTTTAAGTTAATTTATTTAATACAATTTTGTGCACAAAAGAATGAGTTCTATAAATTATGTATGAAAATATTAATGTCTTTACAAAGTACTGATAAATCCAGAAGATCATATCTTTTCAAATTAAGGTTTAAAATTCTAATTTTTTTCTTTTATGCTCACCATTATTATTATTATTTTTGTAGATGCAAGTCTTATCATATAGGGTTTTTTAACATAATATTGATAGAAAATAGAAAGAGTAGTGAATATATGAAATTTTAAAGAGGAAGAATTGTTTGTTTGGATTTTTATAAGCTTTACTCATATTTCCTCATGAGGAGTTTCTATGCTCTCTCTTTAAAAGACAGCACCATGACTGACAGTCATTCATTGGTTCCAGAAAAGAAGGGCCTGTCTGGCTTTTCAAGTCTTGTCCTGAGCTCCTTATTAAAGTCCAGCTCATGATAACCAATAAGAATTGTTCATGAGTCGGGACAAAGATTTTTTTTTTCTGATTTGCAATCCACTTGCGATTTGTTTGAAGAGAGAAGTTGAAATTAAGTAAGAGCTTCAGGACTTAAGCCTTATCTAAATAACTGTTTTCTGGTCAGCATGTTCTTCTACCTGAATGAAGAGAGAGCTGAAAAGAACTATTTCAATGACTATTATTTGTTCCAAAATTTGTATTTGCTCCTGGCTTATATGATCTATACTTTTTATTTAAATATGAATATGATGTTTTAGCCTAGGGTTCATGATTGCAAAGATCATACACTTTTATTTACAGTGCCCACAGTTGTTCCATATGTTTTTGAGATACTTCTACTTAGAGTGACTGCTCTCATTATAGTATGGTGATGAGTAATTCACTTGCTTTTCTGTGATAAGTCAAATCATGCTGAATTGCTGATGTATAGTAGAAAATCTGATGTACAGTAGTATTTCTGGATTGGGACCTGCAATCCTTACTCAAGCAAAAATTCTATGGAATTCATTCATTCTATGAAATTCAAGAATTTTTCTTGAATTGGGAACTCAGATTCAAATCCTGATTTTGTTGGGCATCTGTTTGAAGTGAAAATGGTAATGTTCCAGTTATTTCCTGAGGAAACTAATACTTAGCTGAATTTACCCTTGTCACATTGACTATATAAAAAATAACGCACAAAGTACTGATATAAAAAGGGAAGGAGAGAAGGGACATTTTTTAAAAGCACAGAGAAAATCAGAATATTCAGAAAATAGGAATAAGCAGGAAAAGAAAATATAACAGCAGAGGAATGGAGAAAAAAAGGGTTTAAACACCAAGGCTAAATTCATCCTTGGATGGCTTCACTGACTTCAATGAATTCACTGCCCAACTGGGTGAAGCTCAGCCTCCGTTGGGATAATCAGACTCAGTTCCACTGACATTACAGGAACTGAACCACCTGCACCAGAAATGAACTTGCCTCTCTGGGCCAACTTTTATCCTGACTCATATGTCATGCAATCCTTTTGGATTCACTAGGTTTGAATGAAATACGGAAAAGAATTTGTCCCAGGTATTTCTGCTTCATATTTTTTTTCCAAGTGTGTTAATTGACTTTATTCAAATGGATTACAACATCACAAAAAGTGCTGTCACTGTCTAAAAAGATTAATTTGTTTCTGAAATAAGACTTGTCCCCTGCAACGTCAGTGGAAGCATGTAATATTTTCCTGTCCATTTATCTGGATACAAATGTGGCCATTCATTCAGCTGTGGCCACACAAGGGACAATTCCAGACATATCCAATGTCATCTGCTATTGGAAGCATTTTTGACTTCTTTGAAAGACAGAAAGCCTTTCGTAGCAGGCTTAGAAAGCACGATGGTTGCTTCCACTGACACTGCAACATTAGCCAGTACATTACAATGTTAATTGTAAATTCTTGACAAAGTTGAATCCATATTGTTGTTAATAAAAATGACTTGAAAAGTACTGTGACTATTGGATTTTTTCCTTATATAAAAAAGGAAATATGTGTGACCACAAATCAGGCAAGAAAAAACAATTAAGCTTGCTCTGTTTGCTTTTGAAGTTTTGTAATTTTTAAGTGGATCAAAACACCACAAAGGAAGTTTATTAGAATAAAATGTGCAGAAACCAGTCTGACATGTTCAGTTTCTGGTAACTGTTTACAGCAGTTTACTTTCACTTAATGTTGCAGCTCCTCTATGAAAATGAGCTTGGAAGTTATTGTTGCCTTCCCTGTTTGGTAAATGACAGTATTCAGGATTGGAAGTCAGGGTCCTGTGTGGGGAGCAGGATTTCTCATGGAAGGCACATCTGTCATCTCAGTTTAACTTGAGGCCTAGGTGAAGCCATTTATTCTGCATTTGACCATGAAAGTTGCTGTAGAATGTTACTGCACCCAACCTGAAACACTCACTTGCAACACACCTACTTTCACCACTGTGCTCTTCCTGCAGCCTGGCTGAAGATAAGCTTCACTACTTGAGTGTAAAATACTAAATATAGAGAGCCTGTTCTTGTGGTGAAGTCACTGCCTCTGTGGAGGATTCAAGATCAGACCCAGATATCTCAATGTGCAGGTGATCCCCAGCCTCTCTGATGAACATCATCTTAAGATACTGAAATTTAAAGCCACGGTTGCCAGAAAGGGAGGTTTCCCATGTCAGCCAATGTGAACACTACCAAGCTCTGCCTAAGAATATGCACAGTACAGGAAAAGAAGCAAATGTACCCATTCTCTTCTTGTGTTAAACCAGGCAGCCTTGCTTCCTGTGTGCACAGAGCTGTTAGGGAAGGGTCAGAAGACAGCAGAGAGTAGTTTTTCCTGTTGGGTTAGCTGGCAGATTGCCATGACCAGGCACAGGTGGTTATGCGTACCCATAAAGACACATATATAAATGTTCCCTGCTCTGCTCTGTACAATAAGAATCCAAGACCCTACCTAACAAGGAAATTCAATTAGCATTTCTTTGTAATTGAAAGGGCATGGAGTATGTAAGCTCTTTTTTTGTTTGATTTGGTTTTCTCTATTTTTTTCACAGTGATGGTAACCAAGCACTGGCATAGTTTGCCCAGGGAGGTTGAGGAATCTCCATCCTTAGAAAAAGTCACAAGCCACCTTAGCAACTGGCTTTTGGTGTCCCTCCTTGAGCAGAGGGGTTGGACCAGATGGCCTCCAGAGACCTTCAAGCTCAGCTGTTCAGTGTGACTCCACTTACTAAAGCTGATACAATACTGGAAACAGAATCACGGAACATAAAAGCCTCTTTAAAGCATCATTAAGGCTTTCTTTGAGATTAAATATTATTACTTCATTTAAAGAATCAGACTGCAATGTATCAGCATGACACCAGCCTGGGCACCTGGCAGAATTACACTGACACCCTCACTCCCTTGCCTGCCCTGAGGCTGCCTGCCTTCTCCCTCCACCCTGCAGATTTCGGGGGTTTCCCACATGTTCTCAGCTATGTTCTTGCCTCTGCTGCCTCCTCCTCCTCAGCTAAGACCAACCCAGGGCCACTCTGTGCTGGCAGAGGAGCAGGGAGAGAGGAAAATCAGAAAATATCAGCAATAGTGTGGCCAGCAGGACCGGAGCGGTGATCCTCCCTCTTAGTACTCAGCACTGGTAAGGCCACACTTCAAGTCCTCTCTCCAGTCCCGACCCCCTCGCTGCAGGAAAGACATTGAGGTGCTGGAGCGAGTCCAGAGAAGGGCAAGAAGGCTGGCGAAGGGCCTGGAGCACAAGTCCTGGGAGGAGCAGCTGAGGGTGCTGGGGTTGCTTATCCTGAAGCAAAGGAAGCCCAGGGAGGCCCTTATGGCTCTCTACAACTGCCTGACAGGAGGCTGTAGTCAGGTAGGGGTCAGCCTCTTCTCCCAGGCAACCACTGACAGGACAAGAGGACACAGTCCTAAAGCGTACCAGGGCCGGTTCATGTTGCGCATTAGGAAGAAGTTTTTCACAGAAAGATTGATTGTGCATTGGAACAGGCTGCGCAGGGCGTGGGGGAGCCACCGTGTTCGAAGTGCTTAAGGAAAGACTGGAGGTGGCACTCAGTGCCGTGGTCTATTTGACAAGGCGCTGCTCGATCACAGGCTGGACTCGACGACCCCAGAGGCCTTTTCCAAGGGAACCCACGCCGTGATTCCGTGAGAACACAGGAGGGCGGCCATAGAGCCGCC
>VXBQ01008972.1:520212-548044 GCA_013400175.1 Phainopepla nitens | reverse complement strand
AGCTGCGGCCGGCCAGGCTCGGGACTCGGCGGCGCCGCTCTGCTTCCACCTCGACAGCACCCTGGTCGGGGCTCTCATAGGTAATGACTGGTGCTTGACCCGCTGAGGCAAGCGGGTGGGGAGAGGGGAAGGAGACGGCCCCCGCAGTGTCCTGAGAGTGCGTCCCTGCCTTCCCTCAGTCTGGCCGTGGAGGGGCCCCTTGCAGTTCCCGTGCATCTCTCTCCACCTGGGCACGGCAGAGTGCTTTTGTAGGGCTTCTGCCGCTCGCCAGGGAAAATTTCCTGCCCTAAAGTGATTGAGTAGACGTCTGTTTCTCAGGGCCTGCAGTGTGCAAGTGGTCTGAAGCCCCTCTAGTCACATGGAGGAAGGGTGACAATCTCTTGATCTAGTTTTATTCCTCCATCTCTTCTTCTGAAGGGCATTCCCCTACACATAAACCTTGCATTTGGTTAATAGGCAAAAGAGTTGCCTGCAGTATCTAACCGTTTGTTGTCACAAGTTCTTTTATTTGTAAATACGTGCATTCATATGAAGGTCTTGGGGTTTGGTCACAAACAGGATACATACAATTAATGTGTAGGTTTGGGAGTTTGTCCTAAATCTCTGTAATACTTGCTGTGTATCTTTATGACAGGTCGGGGTGGAACTAAAATTAAAGAACTTGAGGATTCTTCGGGTTCCAGGATAAAGGTACCATGTGCCGTATGTTGTCAAGGAATGGACTCTGTTGGGAACATACTTGGTTTTATTTCTGTGTTAACCAGTTGGAAGAAGTTGAAGTATTGTAACAACTGTAATAATGCCACTGTTTTACAATTGGTAAAAAGGAGGTGGAATTGAGGGTGTAACTTGGATGTTATATGAAAATAGGAAAAGGTCATCGTTTTGGGGTTTTTTTTCCTTAAGTTTGCATTTATTTCCTTTTCTTTAAGAAAAGGAATTAAAGAGCCTTTTCATAGAACAAGTTGAACTTCAGGAAAAAGAAAGATCAAAAATTTATTTCCATATGTGTTCTGGTATAATGTTTGTCTTTGCAAACATTTTGTCTTGTGGAAAAAAATCTCAGTGGTGTTTTTGAACATAGGTTACAAGAGGAACCTATGAATCTGAAGTAAAGATCTTTGGCAGCATTGATGTGCAAAACAAAGCCAAGGTGTTGATTGACAATCTTGTTGCAAGTTCGGGACATAACTATGTTAGAGGTGGGACAGAGAAAGGTAAGAAATATAGGATTGGGAGGAAAAATATTATGAATTGTCTTCTATGTGTTTAGTAGTTTGCTGGAGTGTTTTTTATATCACTAGTATTTTACGAGGTAAGTTAACTTAAACCTTGTTCTTGGGCAATGGCATCTCCTTAAAACAGACATACCAAGATATCTTCCTCCTTTCAACGATGGACAGTTTCTCCCTCCCCCCAAACTGCCAGACCTCAGTAAAAACCAGCTCCTGTGTGTTTTCAACAATTTTATGGATACAGAATGTTATACCACTTTAGTTTCTTGCATTATCAGTCTGATTCCTCCAAAACACCAGTACTGGCTCTAGTGCAAGTGTCAGTCTGGTGTGTGTGGAGTATTATAATTCAGCAAGCTTTTGTAAAAATAGTCTGTAAAGTGCTGATCATAGCATGGGCCATGCTGACTTCCCACTACTTTCAAGGGAAGTTAATGTTTTAAGATTTGATGTTGCACTTCATGCCTGGCTTTACCAGGTTTTCCTGTGGTAGCTTTGTTACATGGATATAGAAATAATTTTTGCACGTTTGGATGCTGCTTGTATTATTGGTACGTCTTGTACGTGCTTCCAACAATTTTTTGCACAGACAAACACCATCCACAGTCATTGATCTGATGCACTGATGAGGAAGAAGGGATCCAGTATGTTCCAGCATTAGAATAAGGATTGGAGTAGTTGTGTGTAATGTTTTTAGAAGTGTCCCAGAAGGTGGATGAGTATGTTTCGAGAGACTAGAAATATTTAAAACTACCTTAGGCTTTGTGATAGTTTTATCCCTATGTTTCCTGCCTTTCCACTAATTTTCCAGTTGTGTTGCTATTTATATCTTCAGTGTAAAACTGCAGTTACTTAGGAAGTGTTAACCTCATCAAAAAAATATACGATATAATTAGACTGAGATTTTATTGTGGTGGTGGTGGATGCTTTAGACCTTAGCTTGCTCTTGTAGCTGTTAAAGCTTCCTGTCTGCATACCATCTACTGGTTTCACAAGTTTTGCAAAAGCTTACTGCACAACAAGCCTAATTTATAGCTGGAGGAGAAGCATTTCATAACCCTTCATTACTTCCTTTAAGTAGCTAAAGATGTTGAAGTGTTTCTCTTTTTTTATCAAAACTGAATTTGTACGCATTTCAGCAACGTTTCAGGGCAGAGATTTAGGAAAGAATTTTCCACTTATATGTTTCATGTCTATTTAAAATACATGAGGCCTTGCAATAGAAAAACTATGTTTGTTTTGAGGGGAGATTTCTCCCCATGGTTTGTTCCATCAAACAGCAGCGTTTTGTTACTAACTCTGCAGGAAAAACCTTGGATGTTATCAAGCCTGAAAATAACCCAAAGAAACCAGTGATTAACTGGGTCTCTCTTCGAGAAAACAGGGCCAAATATGAATCTATGAAGTGGGCAGGTTAGTTTTACTATTTTGGTTGTATTATACTTGTCTTTATGTGGTAAATATGTTGGAATGCTTAAACATTTCTAATACTTGTTTTGAGATGACTGAATCTTTCAGAGCCCAAGTCAGTGACGTATTTGCACTGAGCTGGCCGTGTTAGTATTTCTCAATGTGGTCATGGAGGACACTGATTACTGTGCCAAGACTTAATCCACTGCTACTCATGTGGTATTTTGAGTGCCACCCTTTGAAATGTTGTTTGTATATGTGGCCACCAGAAAAAACATCCTAGGAGTTGTTAAATATACTACTGTATATGTTAGTAGAAATTACTTCTGAACTTGAAACGTGGGGAGTTGTTTTTGGTTTTGGTTTCTTTTTTCAGATATTGAAGTGTTTGTGTCAGTCTTCATCTTTCTACATGAGCAATGGTCTTCCATCACTTCCAGCTAATCTCCTAGCTCAAGGCCCTTTCTGGGTCCTGGGCCTTCCATCTTAAATTTAGCAGGCTTACGCTGATTCTGTATTATTTCTTGCTGATTCAAGTTGAATTTTTCTGATTGTTTAAGGCTTGCCTCCAATTGAGAAAAACTTCTACAAAGAATCACCCAGGACTGCATCTATGTCACAAGAAGAAGTGGAACTGTGGCGGTAAGATAATTTCTTTCGAGAATCATCTGCTTGGCAAAAATTAAACTCTAAAGCCTAAGAACTCTTTCTTGGGAATGAAACAACTAGCAGATGAGATATTATTAGTTGTCTGGAAAATGAACTTTGGGGATTTTCTGCTTCTCCTAAAAGTGTTTGATCTAGTTGAATTTCAGGACAGAAAAAATTCATGACAGTTCACCGACTTTCGGCTTTTTTTCTTTGCCTTTCATGAGATGGTATGTTCACCTTTTCTAGGTCCTTCCAAATAGCATTGTTCACATGTTGAATACCTTTTGGCTGCAATTTTTCCTCTGCATTTTTTTTAGTCAAAACTATCTTTGAACCAAGTTCCAACTTTTGTTACTGTTGCCTTCCTTTTTTATCTATCTTTGTCTTTACAAGCACATCCTGGTGAGTACATGCTTCAGTTATGCATTTGTTTATTTTGATCCAACAGCCTGTATCAGTACCTTGCAAGGAAAACAAATAATCTGTTTCAAGTGGTCTGGTTCAGGAATTGGTAATAGTTACAGCCCTCTTCAGTAGTTCTAATTAAGTTAGTGAGCATTATTGAAGTATTAGCTTTTTATTACTTTTCTTTTTGCAAGTTATCCTTTTTTTCTTTGCGTGCCAGAGAAGCTTTGCCACAGTGAGCAAAGCATGGAATTGTTTCCAGCTGTTTTCACCTTTTTCTTTAAAGTGTATGGATGTATTATTATTAGAGCTAGTGAAAATTACAGAACATTGTTCTTGTAGGTTAAAAATATTTACTGAGGAGTAGAACTTGTGTGATAAAGGATTTTTTTTTCTGCTTCATCTAATCGGTTTACTTTAAGGAGAAAAAGGCAGCAATTGAAAGAAATAATTCTGTAACCATGAGAAGTTGAATTGCCCATTCTTCTCCTAGCTTATATGCCACTTGAAGAAAAGCTTTTTACTGAGTGAAATCATCAGAGGAGTACAGGACTGAAATCAATATGCTTATGCAGATGTCATGGTTTAAAACCAAATGGAAATTAAGCTCTAAACAGCCACTCTCCTTCCTCTCATCCCCTCTGGTGAGAGAGGGACAAAAGGCAGAGATTATGGGTTGAGATAAGAATTTACTGGAAAACATCAATGAGATAAGAAAAACAATAACAACATTGTATGAAAGGTATTACATGGAAAAATGCTCATGGAGTTCCAACCAACACAACACTACTGCAGCCAGCAAAACATGGCTCCTGAGACAAAGAAGAAAATGATGGATTAAACTGTCCATGCCCATGGTTTTTACCCCAGGCCTGAGATAACAAAAAGCAATGATGCCAAGCCCACTGGTCAGACCATCCCCACCACTTCACCGCTCCCTTTGCCATTTGCTCTTGTGGGAAAAGGAACAAAATGGCCATGGAAGAGCATTGCCGCCTTCTTCCTCAGGAAACCACACCCCCTTTCTCCTGGAAAGTGAAAATCCCATCCACCCCCCAGTGATGGTTTGGGTGATACTGAATAACAATGTAGGCATGCCCACGTGGCTTCAAGCTCCCCTCGGTGCCAGTGCAAGAAAGTTCACTCTGCTCTTGGCTGAAACTAGGACAGCATATGAATAGCTCTTAATTGGAGGAAGCCTTGGGACAGCAGTTTTTAATGTAGTCTTTTATTTGTGTTGTGATTTGGGTTTTGCCTGGGTTTAGTGTTTGTTTGTTCCAGGGTTTTTTTTTTTGAGCTTGTCTTACTAGTCATATTCTTTTTCCAAAATTATTCTGTTTGTATTCGCTAGAGTATCCATGGAGCTACTCTGAAAACAGTTGGGGAAGGTTTTTGTTGAGTATAGAATTCTGACTGATAATTTCATGCCTTTCATCTGAATTCTGGGTTGTCTTTGGGTTAAAAACTTGTCATATGTACTTAATTTGTAGTAGGGTATAATCGTAGCTGATAGGAGTGCAGATCATGTTAATAACCATATATAATTTCAAATTAGTTGTTCTTAAGAAAGAATGGTAATTGATACCTCCAGGAGAAGTGTTCATATAGAAAGACTTCTGAGAAATAGAGAAGACTAATTCAGTCCCATTCAAGAGTCTGGACTTGTTTTTTCTTGTTCAAGGAGTTTAAAAATAATTAAGAAATAGTCTTTTATGTTAGCTTTACTTTTTCAGACTTTAAAACAATTGCACTACTTTAACTCTATACAGGAAAGAAAATAATGATATAACTTGTGATGACTTAAAAGAAGGTGAAAAGCGCTGCATTCCCAATCCTGTTCGTAAATTTGAAGATGTATTTGAGCATTATCCTGATATTATGGCCAGTATAAGAAAAGTTGGTTTTCAAAAGCCTACACCAATTCAGGTATGTCTTCAATTTCGATGACTCTTTCACTGAAGCTTAAGAGAAAAATGAAAACTACATTTAAGTGTTTGTTGTTTTATGTTAGTCCCAGGCGTGGCCAATTATACTCCAAGGAATTGATCTTATTGGTATAGCACAGACTGGTACTGGGAAGACATTAGCATACTTAATGCCTGGATTCATTCACTTGACTTCACAGCCAATGTAAGGACTACTCACAGGTCTGATTTGTTTAGCTGTGCATACTTCCCCCTGCACTTGCTTCCTCCTGCACCCAACTCCTGTGATGATTTTCTAAAAATTGTGTATTGGAAAAAAAATTATAAATCTGATGAAATAAGCACCAAATTTGTCACCATTTAGATAATATAGATTCCATTAGCAGCAGTGTACAGAGGAAGTTTAGAACAGTAAATATAAAAATACTCAGTGTCAAGCATGATGGACTTTGCCCATCCTTAAATACCAACATTCTAAATATGCTTTGTTGCAGATCCAAAGATCAGCGTGGGGGGCCTGGAATGTTAGTCCTTGCTCCCACTAGAGAACTGGCACTTCAAGTAGAGGCAGAGTGTTCAAAGTATGCATACAAAGGAATTAAAAGGTAGTCTTGCTTTTTTCACTGGCTTGTTAAGTGATATTTTTTTCTCCTACCAATTGACTTAATTCACCTACTACAATAATTGTGTTTAAGAAGGGAGAGAGTAGTAATAAATGCAGAGTTTATATTTTCCCAGTTTTCAGAATGTCTGTTTTGACTAATCTCATGGTCAAAGTCTGTGTAGCTTTTCTGCTTCTTTTCCTTCTGAGTTGACAGCTAAGAAGAATTACACAGAATATGCTGAGTTGAAAAGGGCAAGGATCATCAAAGTCCAGCTCTTAGCCCTGCACAGGACATCCCCAGGAGTCACACCATATGACTGAGAGCATTGTCCAAACACTTGAATTCTGTCAGGCTGGTGCTGTGATTACTTCCTCTAGGAGCCTGTTCAGTGCCCAGCCACCCTCTGGGTAAAGAACTTTTTTCTGATATCCAACCTAAAACTCCCCTAACACAACTTCAGGCCATTTCCTTGGATCCTGTCATGGGTCACCACAGAGAAGAGATCAGTGCCTGCCCCTCATCTCTTCCCCTCACAAGGAAGTTGTAACTGCAGTGATGTTTCCTCTCAGTCTCGTCCTAGGCTGAGCAGACCCAGTGCCCTCAGCAGCTCCTCACACAGCTTCACCATCTTTGTGCCCTCCTTCGGACACTCTCTCATAGTTTAATATTTTTCTTACACTGTGGCACCCAAACTGCCCCCAGCACTTGAGGTGAGGCCATCCCAGCGCAGAGCAGAGTGAGACAGTCCTCTCCCTTGGCCTTCCTGGCTGCCAGGGCACTGCGTGTGCCTCATGTTCAACTTGCCATCAACCAGGCCCCTTTCCATGGCACTGCTTTCCAGCATCTCATTCCCCAGTCTGTCCATGCATCCAGGGCTGCCCATCCCAGGTGCAGAATCTGGCACTTTCCCTTATTGAACTTCATGTGGTTGGTGACTGCCCAGCCCTCTGATTTGTCAAGGTCTCTCTGCAGGACCTCCCTGCCCTGGAGGGAGTCAGCAGCTCCTCTCTCTTTTGTATTGTCTGTGAACTTGCTTAGTTCCAGTCCTGCCTCCAGGTCATTTATGAATATGTTATGAGGGCTAAGGATGGAGCCCTGTGGAACCCCACTAGTGACAGGTCACCAGTCTGATGTCACCCCATTCACTGTAACTCTTTATGCCTGATCTGTGAGCCAGTTGCTCACATATCTCATGATGTGTTTATTCAGCTGTGTGCTGGAGGTTTTGTCCAAAAGGATACTGTGAGATACAGTATTGAAAGCTTTACTGAAATCCAAGCAGGTTACATCAACTGGCTTCCCTTGATCATCATGGTGGGTTACATTGTCCTAAAAGGAAGTCGGGTTTGACAAGCAGGACATCACCCTCATGGAGCTGTGCTGGCTGTGGCCCGTGACTACATTGTCTTACAGATGTTTGTCAATACCTCCCAGAATAATCTTCCCTGTAACCTCATCAGGCACTAAAATGGGACTAACAGGCTGGGGTCCTCCTTGAAAATGAGAACAATGTTCACCAGCTTCCAGTCAGCTGGGAGCTTTCTGGATTTCAAAGACTGCTCAGAAATCATTGAGAGAGACTTTTCAATGACATCAGCCAGCTCTTTGCAGATTTTTGTACAAATCCCATCATGCCCCATAGATCTGTTGAAATCCAGCTGGAGCAGCAGATCCTGCATAATTTGTGGCTCAACCAGGAATGGGTCATTCTCACAGTCACGGTACTCCAGCTCAGGCCACTGAAATCCTCTTGGTGCATCATCTGTGTTGAAGACAGCAGCAAAGAATGCATTAAACAGCTCTGCCTTGTCTTTGTCCTTGTTTGTGAGGTGACCATCCTCATCCTGTAATGGGACAATGTTATTTTTACACTTCCTATTGCTACCTTCTCTGTAAAACACACCTGGCTTTCTTTTCTATGAGATTACACTACTGGGTAATGTCCAGGTTCTTGCCCACCCAAGCCTTTTTGTAATGTCATCTTCTAGCACGATGGCCCTGAGTCATAGGGAATTCCATCCCTATCTTTGTTTTTGTTAAACTTCATGGTATTTTCATCAGCCCATTTCTCTAGCCCTTTTGTGATTCTTCTGGTAAAAGCCAGAAGAATTCTCTTGAGTGTATCACTGCTTTCCCAGTTTGGTTTCATTCACAAACCTGCTAAGTGTAGATCTGCATTTAAGCAATTAAACAGACATTACTGTACTCTGAATCTTGCTTTTGGAGATCTCTTGTTAACTTTGTGTAGCATTCCAAGTAAGTCTGACAGTCACCAACAGCAAAACATCTCACTTTCGGTGGTACTGTTTGGAAAATCATGTATCCTTTCACATGTTCATCTACTTTTTTGTGTAAATATTTTCAGAACAACCCAAAACATATGAGCTATCTTGCTTTCACGATGACTTTCACTGCAGTTTCAGCAGAAAACTATTGCTGAACTGTTGAAGGAGTGTCATTCAGTATTAATTTTATTAATTACTGCAATAGTGTCAATCACACTTACCATATTCCTTCCTCTTGTTAATACCAGGTGACACTTTTAAAGCAACTTGGTGGCATTTATTTTAAATGATTGACTTTAGCTCAGACTTAATACACTGCTTCTGTAAAACTGTTTTATTTTACAGTATTTGCGTTTATGGTGGTGGGGACCGAAAAGGACAGATAGATGTGGTTACCAAAGGTGTGGATATTGTTATTGCTACTCCTGGAAGACTGAATGATCTTCAAATGAACAACTTCATAAATTTGAAGAGCATAACATATTTGGCAAGTAACTGATTTGCAATGAGTAATGCACCAGCTGGGAAATGGTTGACTCAGTTTGAATTTAAGCTTTAATGGAGTTTTCTTTAAACTTCTAAAGTCTTAATTACAATACAGCTTAACACCGAAATTGGTGTTGGAGGGATGATTCATACTTACTATAATTGCATTGCAGATGTGAAATATTCCCTGGGAAAAATAATATAGGCTTCTAGCACAGCAAGCATTTTAAAGATGCTAAATTGTTTTTTCAGTAATGTTTGCCATTCTAAAATTCATTTTGTCAGGATTAGTTACTAGTGGATGAAACCACTTTCTGAAGTTGTCTTTTCCTTTTCTTTTTAAAGGTTACCAGTGTCTCAGTTTTTCATTAGAACCTGTGCAGTAGCAGAGTCGCACATAGATATTTAAATGTTGGGAGACTGACTTTCTTCTGATCTCAGTGGGAAAATAGCCTTATAAATATTATTATAATCCTTATGTCTTCATTTCATTTTTGCCTTTTGCTGTGCTGAACATGTAAGATAGTTGCTGTTTGTAAAATGCTTCCATGTATTCAGTTTATTTCTAACTTGTCTGTGAATTGCTGCCTAGTTTAACAATTTGGCCATGCTCCCTGCCCACCCTACTACCCTGTGAGAGGTAAATTCCCTCCATGTTGTAGCAAGTTAGCTCCAATTCTAGGTGATAGTTGTGAGCTTACTTGCAAGGCCAGCAGTGGTATAGCATCATTATAAATTTGGCCATTTGGGAAAAAGGTTTATTACTGGAAGACAGGAGCGTTCAGTAGAAGACTAACATGTAATTGCCAAGCAGGAGGAAAACAGGCCTGAAGACCTGCATTCTGAGAACTCTAGGAATTTAGGTCATCTTTCTGCCATGGTGAAGCGTAGTCACACCACAGGCACACTCTGCTTCATAAAACAGTGGGTGTTGAACCAAAAGCATGTTTCAGTATGTGCAGCATATACTGTAGTGTGACATTGTTAAAAAGAATTAACCATCAAAATGGAAAATACGATGATGTGAAGCAGGAGGGGAGACTTTTGTTGTTGCACCACTAGCAGTTAAATGTTTTCAGAAGAACCAGTGCAAGGACCATGTATTGCGATGTGGTTGAGGTCTCATGCCTCAGGCTTTAAGGAAGTTCTGTGCTACCAAAGCCCCATGAGAAAAATTGGGTGTTGAAAATTCTATCTTTTTGTGATCTTTCTATATATTTATTGTTGTAGTTTCTTGTGCTTTTCAATAGATAAGATACTTTCTCTTTCCAGAGCTTGATTGTCAGTTTTCAGCCAACAAATAATTTAATCTTGCAGCCTTGCTTTAGGAAAGAGAGTGGTAATAGATTTCACATTTACCACCTTGATTGAAGAACACTCCTCATTGAAGAGCTTCATTTACAGTTTTCATTTAAAGATATTACTGAGTCTTAGGAAGAGTCCCAAAGTAAACTGAGTATTACTTCCTAATATGATAAAATTGTTTCCCAAAAGACTTCCAAGATCAGATACTGGGATACAATTGTTTAAAAAACACAACCAACCAAATGTACCACCCTCCAGAGGGGAAAAAAAAAAAAAAAACCATACAAAAAAAAACCAAGCTCTAAATAGGTACTGGACCCAAGGTGAATTTGAGGTTAGAATTTCTCTTCTTGTCTGACAGAACTATCAAGTTGATCAAGTCTTGATTCAGATTTTTAGGAAGCCATTTATTCAAGATAAGCTGCTGTTTTTCAGTATTTCAGAAGTAAGATTGTAAATTCTGTGATAAACAG
Source organism: Phainopepla nitens (assembly GCA_013400175.1). NCBI lineage: Eukaryota > Metazoa > Chordata > Aves > Passeriformes > Bombycillidae > Phainopepla > Phainopepla nitens. The sequence goes on along the minus strand of VXBQ01008972.1, from coordinate 537,264 downwards.
CCGTCTGATTGTTCAAAATACATGTCATATGAAAATATGCTTTTTGTTTCCCTGTGTTCACTGTAAATCAGTATTCATTCATCAGCAATCTGATGAAGTAATCTTAATTCTTTGGACTCCATGCTGATAAGGCAGAAGGAAGGAAGTTGGAATTGTACATGAATAATTGGGAAACATTTAGGAGAAAGTGTAGTGAAAAATATATATAAATCATGAAGAGGGATGTAAAAGGTCTATTGGAGTAGTGCTTTTATCCTTCACTATAAAGAAAAATAGTGTAAAACTTACCAATAACTAATTTAAAACCAAGGAAAGAGGAAGGTAAATAATTTTCAAGAATTTCTTGCCAAGAAATAGAACTGAAATGAACAATATTAACAAACAAATAAATATGTATCTATTTAAAGATAACAAGAAACCTAAGATTGTGTCTGTTGAAGGACATTTAGATTATAAACCAGGATGGGGCTATGACACATTTGAAAAAATCAGTACTAATATCTATCTGACATCTATTACAGCCTTTAATATTAATGAAGCAGCCATCAGAAATAAGAAAAGTAAACTTCAACTACCCTGATCCATCTGTTAGACATAGATGCTTCCTTTTCCCTCTGCAGCAAAGTGCCAGTGAGCTTAATAGCATAGAAACCTTCTAGTGCTGAAAAAAGCGTAGCAGCCAACTCTGTATGTAAAATTAGTGATGCTTCAGCCTTGCTATTCTATTAGAATTCATGTAGTTAATGAAATCTCCATGATCTCTCTAAAAATAAGGAGAATTAAATCAGTAGAATTCTTGTCTTGTCTCTCAGTTGATAATTTGCTGTTATTTCAGAGATTTACATAGATAATGTACTAAACCCTTTTAATGTAATAAAATATCAGAGAATAATGGAGCAGCAAAATGAGGACAGTAGAAAGGAATTATCATCAATGTCTTATATTTCCACATAAGTGACTAGGAATTGTCAGTACTTGAAAGGACAATCCACGTAACTTCCGTTTTCAAATGGAATTTATATAAATCAAAGGACATAAATGAGTCTCGGATGTCAGTCTTCTTCCTTTGTATGAAACTGAAAACATTCACAGGTGTGCTTGCATATTCGAAAACTTATCAGTTGCCAAGAGTTGTTCTCACACCTCCAGCTCACTTGTTCACTTCTGGCTTTTTTTACCAGATGAAACAAGCTTGTGCTCTGGGAGTTGTGCGGTGTCCTAGTGTGAGCCAGAATGTATGCTCTGGCTTTTTTCCTACTTCTAAATGAGGAACTAAATTGACAAGTGATATTTAGATCCTGTATGAGATCTCTGATGAGGTAGAAATGAGATTTCCCCTTTAAATTGCAAACAGTTTCTTATGTGTGTTGAGCAGCTTGTTCCTCTCTGGGTTTGGTTGGTTATGGGTGTTCTGTTATTTTTAAGTTTGTGCTTAGTTTTAGCCATCAACCTAATTATTGTTAAAACAAACAGTTGTTTTTTCTTTATTGACTTTAAATGCTTTTAAAGGAACTGTGAATTTTCTTGGTTTTGCCTGCAAGTGTAATACTGAATGAAAGCGTCAAGGTAAGTGAAGAGGTAAAACAGAAGTTGGACGGGTTTTACAGCAAGTTATGGAGAAGATTCTGCAATTAAAACAGTTACTATTAAAATCTTTTTCCATGTAATGTCCTGCTGAAACAAGCCCTTGTCTGAGGGACTAGGCAGAATAAATAATAAACAATACACCTTGTTTCTGAACAGGTTTTAGATGAGGCTGACAGAATGCTGGATATGGGATTTGAACCTCAGATAATGAAGATCCTAATAGATGTGCGTCCTGACAGACAAACTGTTATGACAAGGTAGCTGAACATGATACTGCTCAGGACTTGAACATGAAGTCATTGATCAAGTTAATTGTTATTGAACAGGTTAATTTCAATACAAGCGTGTGGATTATTAATTTTTTTACTGGTTTTCTTTCTAATTAGGTCTAGTCAGTCCTGATGAGTCATTTAAACAATTTTTATTTTCATTTTGTACTGTCTTTTCTGATGTTTTACATCAAATATAAAGACAATTGAGTTGTCCCAAAAAAAGAAAAAAGAAGGTATTCTGGGAGTGCTAGAATTTGCCATATCAATTTGAAATTCCAGCTTACACTTCTCCATCAGGACCAAATGCATTTCCTGGCTTTCTGAGCAGTATCTGTGATAGCCTGTACCTGGATTAATTTTGAAATTATGCAGCTTTTGGGAACTTAACAATCAAATATCCCAACAATAATTTTTGTTCACATATTTTGCATTTTAGAAAACAGACTAGAAACTTACTTGTTAGGTATTGTTCAACTACTAAACTCAGCTGAGGCTTCAATAGAAAGGCTCTATAATTGTTGGCTGTGCTTTTAACCAACAAAATTACCTTTTAAGCTCAAGTGCTGTTTACTATTTACTTAAGATTAGTTAAACTCAATACTGCTACTGCATGTGTGTTTCACTGGTGTATAAGAAAGGAAAGAAAATAATATGATGGAATTAATGAATTGGAGAAGATTTGGCACACTATTCTCATGTGTGTGTGTTTTCCTCTTCACTTCCTGTTTAGTGCTACTTGGCCTGACGGTGTCCGTCGCCTAGCAAAATCCTACTTGAAAAATCCCATGATTGTGTATGTTGGCACTCTTGACTTAGCAGTAAGTTGTCATGTTCTTTTTTGTTTTTTTCTCTTTCCTTTTGTAGAAGAACCTATGCTTAAGCTAGGAAACTTTTTGCTTGTAACTAACTTGTATGTATCTAAGTAAATGCACGTATCTTTTGTAATCAGTCTGAGCTTTCAAGAAACAGCTCCAGAGCTATTTATTTTAAAGCTTCCTTAAAAGTTCAGAAAAATTTAAAAAGTATAAACAAACACTTTTTCTGTAACAACATCTGGAAGTCTTAGCTCTTCAGTAGAGGACATCACAGGTGCAAGTATCAATGATATAGAATGTTCTGCTTCACAGTGCCAAGTGTTTTTGTGTGATCCCTTGATTTTGCAACCTTAATATTGGTTCAGCAAGCTTTTGTTCTTTACTTGGTTTTCCTTCTGAAGGTCTTCCTTCTAATGCATACAGATCCTTATCTAAATATGTGTTTCCTAACTGCATCTTTCTCAAATGGAGTGGGAGCTTTGTAGTAAACTCTTGGAGGACACTTGTCTAGAGCAGGAAGTATGTGTTAGTCCAAGACTTCTAACTTTAAAGTTCAAAACTTCTAACATGTGGATATAGTTGCTTATTTGTCATTGTTATGCAGCTGTGGATAGTTGGCTTCAGTACCAGCAGAATTTACAGAAACAGTAGTTTGCCCAGTATCTTAGGAAATTTGCCTTTTCAGTTCCATTTTTTTTTAGGGAAAGGCAATGAGGAAACCTAGTATCCAGTACACTTTTCAGTAGAAATAGAGACAAAATGTGCTTTTTGTCTGTTCTGTTCAGAACTACACTTTTTATTATCAAAGGACATTTCTTGTCAGGATTGGAATTGGAAAGACATCAGCTACTGTTGTAGCTCTCTTCTCTAGGGCATTCATCTCTTTTTACAGGAGCTTCTCTTAATTGAAGAGGTGACATGTGGTGGAGGGGGAAGGGTTCCCATACGGAGAGAGAATCTTTGTCTACTTGATTTAGTCTTCAACTCTTGCCACAAGATCATGATACCATACCATGAGAATGCCTAGACATTTTATTCTACTTATTAGTTATACCTTAGACATTCTGTGGTAACCTTCAGAGGTAACGGAGTAAAGTTTTTAATGAACTGTTATTGGAATTGTTAGAACTGATAATTTCAAAGAGATTTACAGCATTTTTAAAAGCTTGTCATTTCAAGTAGGACTGCCATTATTCCAGCATGCTCTGGATTAATGTAAAATATTTGCAAATTAAAGAACTTCAATGTGTTGTTCTCTAATATTATATTTATTTTACCTCACTAATCTGTACCCTTTAAATGCCTGCAAATAAATGGTTTTGCAGACTGCTTAAAGGTAAATTTTATTATTCTCCTAAAGCAATGAGGAAGTAAGAAATCTGCATTGTTTGAACTCCAAACTGATACATATTAAAATATTTTTATGATATCATATATTTCTAGTTTTATAACATGGCAATATGGGAATTAACAAAAAAAAATACTGTTCTAATCTGTTTCTACCTAACATCCCTTTTTGCTGTTTGACAGGCAGTAAACACAGTACAACAAAAAGTTATTGTTATCCCCGAGGAGGAAAAGAGAGCTTTCATGCATAGCTTCATTAAGTCTATGAAGCCAAAAGATAAGGTCATCATTTTTGTGGGAAAAAAGCTTACGTATGTAATCACTTCCCAGTATCACCTCTGTTTGGGGTTTTATTTCCTTACAGAAATACTGAATAGTTTCGTAGTTCACGTAATAACTGTCAAGTGTAATAGCTCTTCTCCACAATGTGCTGCTAGTAGTATTATTTTTATTTATCTATTTCTTCCTTCAGACTGACTGGCAGTTTATATATTTTCTAATAACATTAGTGGTGGTGGTAAGTCCCAGTTTCACATAGCTGAAGTGGGATGTTTGGATTTCTGGGGATACATGAATGTGATGTACTGTTTAATTTCATACACCTCTGGTTCATGCAAGACCTGATTAATGTGGGGGTTGGCCACTGTATCGTACTTGAACTTTTTGAGTGAAGAACACAAAAATAATCTAGTATTCCTCTGAAGTATGAATAAAGGTAAACATTTCTATGTGGATTAGACTTGCTTTCCTATTTTATAATAAATATCAGCTGACCTCGGTAACATTTTCTCCTTAAGCACACGTTTAGATTTAGTTGTCACGTTACTGTCTTTTTGATCTAAATCTAGATATTGCACTGTTTTGTTTCTTCTTTTCCTTTTGTTTTAAGAACCATTGCTTTATTTCACCCTAGAGCTGATGACTTAGCAAGTGACTTTGGTATTCAAGGAATTCCAGTACAGTCACTTCATGGCAACAGGGAGCAATGTGATCGAGAGCAGGCTTTGGATGACTTCAAGAAAGGTGAGTTTGTGCTGAAGTACTGGTTTGTTTAGGCCAGGCTTTCAAAGTTTCTGTTCAAAACTTGTCTATTTCTAAGTGCCATGTCTCTTTAGTACTATAGAAATAAAAATATTAAAGAGCTGTGAATTACACATTTTCTTTATAAATTTGACCAAAAAAACCCAAAAAAGATCCAGCAAACAAAGAGATTGCTCTTCAGCAAAATTTTGGATGTCTGAGAGTTTAATAATTTGAAGTAAGGCTTATTTTACTTTTGACACTTCCGGAAAAGTTGGTATTGTGTTTGTCTACAGAATGGTAAATTTAAATGTCAAATGATGGTGCTTTCAGTGAAACAGTTCTGCTCCAAATTATGCTAGTAGGGTTATGTGAACATATGCTAATAAAAGACTGGTGCTGTGACAAGAGTGTCACCTTAGGATATAGTTGTTGAAGTTTTTGTTCTTTGGACAGACTCTTTATATCAACCAGGCATTTTCCGTACTTTTCCTGCACTCTGCTGTTCTACTTGTGAAATGGAAATAATAGTAATATAACATTTTGGGTGCTTACTTATCAGCTTGCATTTGAAGCTAACTCAGTGTGACACACAACAAGCATATTTTTACTTTGTGTTAAGAATAACAGATGCATTATAAGCTAGAAAAACGATAGACAAGAGTATGTTTTCTGTTTGTTCCATAAACTCCTGTTCTCTTCCTGCTGTCTTTGTTGTAGGCAAAGTTCGAATATTGGTAGCTACTGACTTGGCATCCCGTGGCCTCGATGTGCACGATATTACTCATGTTTTTAACTTTGATTTCCCTCGCAACATTGAAGAGTATGTTCACAGAGTAGGTCGTACTGGAAGAGCAGGGTAAGTGTTAACCAGAGAATGGTAATGTATTATCAATGTTTTGTTATGTTTTGTGCACTGCATAGGTGTTTTTCTTCTCAAATTCTAGAGGCTACAGGTGATGTGGGGTGGGGGAATGAAGACTTCAGCCTATCAAAGTACGTTCTAGAAACACACTGCTTTATGTCTTTAAATGAATTCACTGTTAAATTGAAGGCAAACAAGTTTTACACTTTTCTGTTATTGAATGAAGGGTGTTTGAAAGCTGGTTTAAATAGGAGGAAGAATTAGAAAAACAATTTGCATTGATATTCTGGAATGTTACTTCCTTGTTTACCTCATGAGCAGCAGATTTATTTAGTTTTCTAGACAGCACATTGAGAAGAAGCATCTGAACGTTCAAAGTCTGCAGCTGATCATAGTGGTGTAGTTTAGTTGTAGTTCTTTTGGATGGTGCTTTCCCAGGCTGGTACAAATGTGATTTTTCTCATTTAATCATGATATGAATGTGTGTCTCTTCATGCTTAAATATGTTGCTGTTAATCTGTGTTTGTTATCTAAAAGTCTAAGTTGTACATTTGCTCCATTTTAGGTGACTCGCTGTATTCTGATATTTTGAAGAGTTGCTTTCTGTCATGGGCAAAGTTAATGCTCAAGCCACTTTTCTTCTATCAGCTCAATAACATTGCTTGTAGTACAGTTCATTACTACAGGTCAGTAGGAGAAGCCTGGCAAGAGTTGTTTTGGAGATCAGCAGTTGTTTCCTTCCTTGTTTAGGCGCACTGGGGAGGCAGTGACTCTTGTCACGAGCAATGATTGGAGGTTTGCGTCCGAGCTGATTGACATTCTGGAAAGAGCAAACCAAGTAAGAATACGTTACTGGGTAAGATTTGGATTGGTTCTGGGTTAGCACCTGAAGCAGGTCATGAAGGTCTAAGCCTATTGAGACCCTTCTTGGTGAGTGTTTGTGATGTCTCAGGGAAAGAAAATGGGTATTTCAGTCTGTCTTGTCCTAGATAGCCTTAGCTGTATTTTACCTTACAAATGACTCCCAGGAAGGAACTGTGAACTTTAACCAAAGCCTTCTAGGTCCAAAGAAAAAGAAACTAACATACACATTGAGGTCTGCAGAGGAATAATAGGGTTTATTTTATGTCATAATATTTTATTCCATTTGTATCTCACTTTTGGATGCATGTACCAATGTTCTTGTTTAACCCTGTAAATATTAACAATACTTATATCAGAAGAAGCTCAACTATCTTATCTGTTTATTGTATCTGACAGTTGTGACACCTGCATGTACTTTTCCAAGCTATCTTTCTTACTGATGCTTGTAAATAGTATAGGAAATGGAATTGGAAAGTGATCTCTTTCTTTAAAGAAGCATATTTTTTCTTGATACCATATCTGAGAAAACAGAGACAATTGCGGTACTGTTTCTTGCTGTAACAAGGAACAATATTTTGCCTGATGAATAGTAAATCCCCAGTCTGAGTCCTGACTTGAGCTGAAATTTTGTTTGTTTGGGTTGCAGTGTTTGTTTGGTTAGGTTTTTTTTTTGATGGGAGTTTGAGTATATACTAAATGGATTTTATCTAGAATCTGTGGTTTTTACTATGGACACTTACGCAGACTTTAAACTCTGTGTTAGAATTTCACCTCAATCTTTTGGTTTATCTCTTCTTTGAAAGATATTTTGTTGCTTTATTGCAAATCTAATATAATGCTTTTGAGGGAGAAAAAGGAGGAAAAAATGTGTAGAATAGTCTCCTAATAATTGCTTAAAGTTGCAGATTTGGGGTTTTTGGTTGGGGTGGGGTTTATTGCTTTGTTTTTATTCAGAAAAGGCAAGAGGTGAAACCAGTAATGATACTGTGAAGCTGCTTTGGAGGTGTCCTGTGTTTTTTTATTTTGAGTTAACAGTTACTTTTCAAGCCTTGTTTCCAGCTGCAGACTGCAAAGTTCCCAATCTGGTTTTGGTTTTTTGTAATGTGTGATAGTTCAACGGGGAACGAGAGTTCAGAGGAGAAAAGAGGAACTTTGAATCCTTGCTTTCAGACGTTACTATTACTCACAACATTATTCTCAAACTTAGTTATGTCTGACAGAAAGGAAGTATCCCTACAGACAAAGTGTTGGGGTTTTTCCTCATGACAATGCAAATACCACTGCCTCAGTCTTAAAGCGTCATGTAAAAGTAAGAAGAGAACTGAAGGTTCAGAATACTTTGGTTTGAAAGCAGGTTAGCTGCTTTTGTTAGCCAAATGTTCTCTGTGATTTTCAATCTACAGATTATATAAAGAAAAACAGGTGCAACAAAAAGGTGTCTGTTTCATGCTGAAGGACTCTTTTATGTATAATGGCTTATTAGGAAGCATGGACAGACTTATTGGAAAAACAGTAATCTCTGTAATACCAAGAAAAGCATTCCATATGCTTTATCCCTTTCTATTTTCTCATTTGGACTACCCTACCCTAGCTTGTATGTTAGCAGTTACACAGATTATTCATGAAAAATCTCAACAATCCACTAGATGCTAGATATTACCTCAATGAGATTTTTTATGTTTCTGTATCCTCACTTCTTCCCACTCTTGCCTTGCGCTTGCTCAGAAATCACTCCTGCAAGAAATTGATGTGATTTTAGTTTGGAAGAAGTTATGCTTCAAGCTCTAGGAGAGGATCTGATACTGGGGAAGAAACTCATCCAGTGTTGCAACTGAAAAATAACTTTGTCTCATTACTTCTATCTCAATTGATAAGTCTGTTGTGACTTGCAGCTAGAGATATGTAATTTTTAACTTTATTTTTAAATAATGTTTGAAACCTAGTCAGAATAGACTCTTCAGAGTTGTCACATTTTGCCAGGATAGTTGCTTACCAGTAAGAGCAATTCAGCATATAAAACATACACTAGCAAGCTGTCCCTCATGCCAGCTCAAGAAAAAGTTGCTGATAGCAAATAGCAAGCATTGCTCAATTGTAAAGCCCGACAAAAGAAATGGAACCTAAAGGAATATGACTTCCTGCTCCACCAGACCTTTTGTCCTGGCTGCATTCTCCACCTGTTCAAGCACTGCCCAAGCCCAGGCCCCTTCAGGGAGACTTTAAGGTACTTACATTTGTTTGTTCTGTTGCTTGCGCTGTATTTGTGCCGCTGGCAGACACAAACGACACAGACTGAGCAGCCATGTTAATAGCACGTTCACATACTGCCCTTTGCTCTGATCAGGAGGCTGATTCTGGATGGGTGAGTTCCAGTGATGGCCACGTGCCATGGCAGATAGTTGAAGTGGGCTGGCTTTGACAGTTCAGTGATCCGAGACCTCTTGACAGTACAGTTGCCCACAGTGCTTTTTGCAGTAAACGTTGCATTAATGGCAGCATTATGCCCAGCCTGGTTTAAGAAGTCTTGTTGGATACTGCCTTTGCTCTGTGAGCAAAAGAATGGTATCTGGGGTTTTTTTTCATCACTGTCACTCAGCCTAATAAATCTGTCTGTAATTGTTGACATCTGGCCTCAGTCATTAAGAACTGTGAGGTGAGAGTGTTTTAGTGATACTATTCACCTTTTCCACATAATTTCAAACATGCCAGAAACCTCTGTGAATCTTAGTAAGATCCTCTTGCAACCTCACAGTGGGTGGGTAGTGAGAGATCTGACCATTTTCTCCTGCCCTTCTTCCCTTGTCTTTTAGCTTCCTTCTAAGCACATGAGGAGCCGTTGCTGTGACAACACTTTCTTCACAAAGTTTCTCTTCAGAGGCTCTTAAAACTTATATAAGGAATTTAATAGAAATCAACATTCAAATATATGTATATAGTATATCATCTTCAAATGGCACTATTTTACCAGTTGTTCTTTATAATTAAAAGATACATTTCTGTTTGAATTATAATGTTGTAATTAGCTGGTTATATGTTGCCATCAGATATGGTGATACAAGCACAGATATATTATTGAAATTCCAGAGGCACTATGATGGTTATTTTTCAGTATATTTCAATACAATCTTCTGTAGAAATGCAGAGAAAAATCTTTACATAAAAGAATCTGCAGAGTGACAGGAGCCACATAAATAATGAAGTCAAGTTTGGGAACACACAAATCAATAGCATTTTCATAAAGCAGAGTCTAAAAATTTAGATTTATTCAAAATTCACCTTGGTTTTTTTTGCCTGTTTTCTTATTAGGTAGTTCCTGACAAGCTTATTGCAATGGCAGAAAGATACAAACAATCACAAATGAGAAAAGAAATTGAAAAGGATATACAAAGACCTTGGAGAAAGCCCTCAAAATGAGTGTGATCCCTTAAAGCTACTGAAACAGCGAAAGTGACTTTAATTAGTGTTAGCATCCATGGGCTTGAATTTATAAGTTTCATTTTGTGTTTGATTGTTTTCTGTACCTGGCCTATTTAAACAAACTTCTCAAGTGTCTTAGAAAAAGAAAACTGGATTAACTTTATATAGGAGTAAATCTGGTTTTGCATTTGGACGCCATTTTCACATAAGAATTAGGTTTTTTTTTTTCCTTGTGTGATCTAAAGCCATTATCTACTGGTTAAAAACAAATATTGTGGCTTTGTTTGTTGGGGTTTTTTTAGTTATGCAGTATTAATATATAAGAATGTAAAAGATAATTTTTCATTTTATATTCAGAGAACTGGATTATTCACTGTGAGCACTGTTTGTCAATGTAGTTTCAAAATACTGTACCTTTGCCTTGAAATGCTGCTGGCATGCAGCAATATTTCTAAGGATAACAAAAACTGCTGCGTTTGCTGTTACTTAGTTTTGCTGAAGCAAGTTTTCTTTATTCTTATTTTGAAACTTAACATTGGAGGTCATTTTTTTGAGACTTGTGTCAAGATTTTTTGAGAGAGGTCTGCATTTTCTTGTAATGGAGGAGAGCGTGACAGGAAATACTTGTTTGTGGCTAACTGGGGAAGAAAACCAGCTTCTACTCTGGTTTTGTGGTTCTAATATTCTAGGCTTAAGGAACAAAACCAGAATTTACTAGAGCAATGTTAACAAAGTTATGGAGAAAATAATGTTTGACAGTCAGCTTCTATTTCTTCCAGGTAAAGTTGATTCACACTTTACATTTGGATGTCAGGTTCTGTCACACAGACTCCCAGTGATTATGGGGCATGTTTTCTACTCTTTGAAATTTATATGGGAAGGAGTTATTCCTTCATTTGATGCTTGGTCTGAACTTGTGTTTATTTATGTGTCATGGTTAAATAAAAACTAATAAACAAAATTCAGTAAAAGGAGAGTATTTCAGTAACATTATTCTCTAAATATTCTTCCCTCGTAATTTGCTCATAAATGAGGTAAATCTGGGCATTATTCTAGCCAGTAGGTTATTTTGCCTTCAAAAAGTAGGCTAAAAATATGGACTTCCCATGGCTTCTATGAGTAGAAGCAAAAGATGTATTTATTTGCAGCATAACAGTTCTCAATGCTGTGCACTTCTCACCTGCACAATTTTAATAATAGGAAATACTACAGTTACTTTTTTTCCTAACATACATTTCTTCAATATGAGAAAAATGGGTATGAATTTCAGTTTCAGGTCCAGTTCATGCTGCATTTTGGTTTTGATAACCTTTTATATCAAGAGTCTTCCTCTTTGATACAGGTTGCATTTCTTTTTACATGATTGATCATACAAGTAAAAAAGCTCATTGGCACAAAACCATCTACTCTGTTGAAGCATATTAGGTATTGATTGTTTCCCTTCCAAGCCAAATGAAAAGACTGATTTCTAAAGTAATTCTGAAGACTCAAAAAGGATAAGTTACTTCAGGAACTTCATATTACTCAGATAAAGTATTCTCTCTCTGCTAACTGTTGCTGGCAATTGTCCTCTTCAAAAGATCTTCATCCACACAGGTGATCTGGAGAAGTTGTTCTGGTTCATGTCAAAGTAACTCCAGTGGCTTTTTTTTTTCTTTTGAAAGCAGGAGTGTATTTTGGATATTCTGCAGTGGATCTTAATTTTTTAAAAAAATATCATTTTGCCCTTTATGCAGTCATTAATTCCTTTATATTTGAAAACATAGAAATTACATGTGGGAAATGAACTATCGCAAATTCTTCTATATGTTCTTAGTATACCTTGATATTTTGCAGGTGACATCTACATTTGGATAGGGCAAGGTAAATACTACTTAAAACATTTCTTTTAAGGATTATGGCTAAGCAGCTGCATGACTGAAGTATGCATTTTTCTCTTAGTGTTCTTGAATAAGAATTAGGTTGGGTTTTTTTTGGTTTTGTGTTTGTTTTTGTAGTACCATACTACTGAAGAGTAGTTTGTGATTCAGAATTCTTTGTTTTAAATATGGAAGTCAACATGATTAGATGTCTACTGTGAACAATGTTCTTAACAATTCTCGTGAAACACTGGGAATCTGTTGTTCAATTCATGGCTTATTTTTCTTGAAAGGAAATGATGTTTTGCCTTATCTTCTAGGCTGAGCAAGTTGTATTGGGGAATAAAAAAGTGAGTCAGCTGAGACTTTTGCAGACAATCCACAAAAAATCCCAGGCATTGCTGAAAGCAATGATCCAAGTCTCCCAACTGCCAGTCTGAGTCGTTTGGCCACGAGACACAGCAGTGGAGAAAAGCAGTTTTGATGTGATATGAACAGAATTTCTCCAATTCTTTTGGATATTTCATTTTAAGTTGCTCTAGAAGATACTTCAGCAGCTTAAGACAGCCTTTCCTGTTTAAAAAAAAAAAAAAATTAGGTATCTTCTCCATAGTTCTAAATATGTAGTTCAGATATTTAAGCACAATTATGCATTAATTCTCTTGTGGCTTTCTTGATTCAGTACAAGATGTAATTGGCAAACCAACTTCTTAGTTTACTTGCTAAGGAGATTTTGTACTTCATGTGGGTTTTGTTCTTCCTTGTTGAAGAAATCTGGAAAAGAGTTCTCTTAGAAGTGAAGAATCATTTTTTCATCTTGATCTCATTCAGCAGTTTTGTCACCATCATTTTAGAAATTGCCTTGATACGAAGTGTAATTTTGCTCAGAAAGTGGAGTCATCACTTTTAAAAGCTGCTTTTTTCTAAACGGGGCTGAATTTGGCAAAGAATTTAACAAGTCACAACTTTTTGCATTCTAAGGCAAGGATGGAGTGTAAACCAGCAATGTGATTGTTTCCACCTTTCATTGTAAAGTAGTAAATGCAAGCCAGACATTCAGCAAGCACATGCAGTGTTGTATTGCTGTAGAACAACTATGCCCAAAAGACTTACTCTTGCTTCCTACTATGAGTAATTATGACTGTTAGGTTGAATTCTTAAGTACTAACCAGAAACAGTGTTAGTGCTAGCCCAGCTCACACAGGCTTCAAGTAAAATATTTCTGTGAAATACCAACCTACAGCACTTGGGTCTGTCGGATTCACAACACGTCCTTGAGTTGCCGTGCTTGATCATCATGTCCTTTTCAATATGTGAGAAGGAGAGTCGCCAGGTGTTCCCTGAAGTCAAGCACAAGACTGTTAAATGCTTACACAGCACTAAGATTCAGCTTTTGTAGCTAGAAAAAATCCTCAATTTTGTAACTGACTTAAATACCAACAAATTTTTTGCACCTACTAAAAAAAAAAAATCATAATTCAGTGGGTGCAGTTAGTTTCTCCTTTACTGCCCAGCTGCTTCACAAAGACTATTAGAACATAATTAATTAATTGTTTGGATGCTTTAAATTCCTAAGGATGTTTGGATTTACTTTAAAATTAGGCTTAATTCTGAACATCCCTGGATTTGCTGAACATTACTTAGAGACCTGCATTATTCATAGAAATCTAAAACCCTTTAATTTCTGTACTCTTACTGTATTTTCTGGTTTTTCTTTCTCCAAGCAATAGGTTTGTAAGTTTGTCTCAGGTAAGATGACTGTTCTAAAGCACTTCTTTTTGTTCTTCTGCTCATGCTTCTGAAAATAATTGCTAATATAGCTCAATGCCCTGTTTTTAACACCAGCAATCACTTTTATCTTCTTTTCATAATTACACTGTTTCCCTTGCCGGTTTGGCTCAGTTACTCTTTGCATTTAATTTGCACAGGAAGAAATTGCCAAATAAATCAGTGCTGCTGTACTGGGCTTTGGTAACATGGGCATGGTAACTGAAAAGGTACCAGAATGCTTGAAGTCTTTTTGCTGAAATCATCAGTTGCCATAATGCATTGACGAGTCAGAATGTTTCTGCAAACTAGTGGAGGCTCAATGTGACAGTGGTCTGGAGGAAAAAATGTTGTAGCCATACCAGACTTCAGAGAGAAGTAATGTATCTTGATAGAAAACAGTTTGCTTCCTGCAAAAGTACCTGATTTGTGGATGCAGTCCCATGTACGGGGATGTTCCCTGCATTTCTTAGCAACTTTCTTCTAATTTACTTACAAGAGAGTGCAAGCTGCTGCTAAGTACAGTGCTAGCACAAGGGAAGGCTCATATCCATGTGTCTGGCTCGAGTGGATTTAATATAATGCTCTTAGTAATGGTTACTGTACAGCCTGGCAGAGTGGCTTTGTATTTATATTTCAGTATGGGACAAGCAGTACCACAAATCAGATGCTTTAAAGAGGGATTTCAGTTGTCTGAGCTGGATATATCCTGGATGAGGTGTCTCAAAGGTGGAATACTGAACATGATCTGGATACCCTTTCTATAGCACTTGTAAGTAATCAAGTTGTAGAGAAGATATTTCATAACTTATTATTGTCCATATTTGAGGTACCTCTTAAAACTTTTTCTCTTTTGTTTTGCTTGGCTACTAAATAAAGTGACCTAAATCTGTAATCCCTCCTGGCTTTTGTTCCCAGCCACTGTTCAATTTTGAGGCCGCCCTGTGTGCTGAGGGGCCAGCTGTGCTGAGCCTCCAATGTCAAGATGATGTCCACTGATATTTCTGATGGAGGATTTTTGATCTGAAGAGTTATTGCAGGGCTTCCAGCCTTTTTCCTTGCCACAGTGACTTCCACATCTAGTAAGAAAGAAAGTGATATTTCATGTTAGATAGATAGTTAAATGAATCCTTTTTTTTTTTTAAGAATATTATAGTTTTTATTAAAGAGCTCATAAGCAATCAAAAATACTTGGGTTCACTCACTGGTTCTTTATCCTACAGGATATTGAAACATTGAGGAGGCCTGTTGAGGAGTTCTGTGACATAGGGAACACTACTGTGTTTACCTGATTTACTGTCTAAGAATTAAAAATATAGTAATGCTGTTCACTGAACTGCTACCTTGTTGAAAGCACACAGTGAAGCGATCTGGCCACAATGTTTCTGAAGGTTCTGGGAAATCTTATTTTAATAATTAAATTAAAATAACTGGGGTTATTTGAATTTGACTATATAATACAGTATATATTATATATATACTATATAATTACAAAAATAGCTGGGGTACTGTTTCTGTACTGATTAATAGAAGTATTAGGTACTGAATAAAGAAAGCTCTTTGTTTTGCTACCACTTCAGTAAATGGCTCTTTGTATATCCTGATAGATGTAGATGTGTAGGTGATGTAGGAAATACCAAGCATGCAACAGAACCCTTAACGTTTATTATTTTCACACAGAAAATATCCATAGTGGAGTTAATAATGTAACAAGTTATGATGTATTTATGATTCTTAACACAAGAGCCAGCTTGAGATACTGGGGACAGGAGGGGTTACAGCTCCATTGGCACAAAGAGAGAGAGGACTGGCAGGAAAATGTATCTTCTCAATTGTGGCAACGCATATGCACAATCTAACTGGATTTTATCACTTCCTGTTGAAGCTTATTTTCTCAGTACTAACCTTTAATGTTTTTTACTTCCTGTTTAATAATGTCTCTTAGTGCTTGAAGCATTTTAAAGGCTGATAATTTTCCATCTTCCTCTAAAAACTTCAACCAACCCTTTTCTTTTGGACTTCTTTTGAATGATACATAATAAAAGGCTCCAGTATCATCAGACTCATCCAGCTGAATCCTTTCAACAGGCATTACAAGCATGATGTCAAACTCATTTGGTTCAGATATCTGTAAATACGAGAATATAACAGTCAGTGTGCAACTTAGGTTTTATTCTCCTGAGATTTTTTTATATCAATTGTGGGTTTATCTACCTTGATGTGAAATATGAGCTTATTTCTGTGGTATTCCAAGATGACTATGCATTGGAATGGAAAATAGCAATTTACAGCTCACTTCCCAGTTTTCCAACTTACAGATTTTTTCAGACACTTTAAGATTCTTGTGTTGTTCTGAATAATTAATGCCTAAATGTTGTACTCAGTCATCCTTTTGCACATCAGAATCAACTGTGTAGAAAAAGAAATGCATTGCTAGGTGTGAAGCTGGTTTTAGACAGAAAAAAAAAAAAACCAAACAACCACATATCCCCCTGTTTTGTTTTGTATACTTTGTTTCAGTCTGCTGGACCCCGGAACAAAGGTTCTGGTTAATCACAGAAGGTGAAGGGGTTGGAATAGAGCTTAGAGATATAGCTAGTCCTGACCCATCCTGCCCTGGGCAGGGATACCTTCCACTCGACCAGGTTGCTCAAGGCCTTATGCAACCTGGCCTTGAACGCTGCTGGGTTTGGAGCATCCACAACCTCTTCAGGCCCCGTGCACCGCTGTCCCACCACCCTCACAGTAAAAAAAAAAAAAAAATTCTTTCTAATATCTAATCTAAATTTTCCTTCTCTAAATTTGTATCCATAACTCGTGCTTTTTGAAAAAACTATGAACTAAAACCGGGCCCAGGGCTTCTCGTGCAGTGCTATACCTGCCTAATCCTGTTGTTAGACCGGGCTCACCTGCGTGCTGTGTACAGGGCTTGCTGCAGATTGAACGCGAGTCCCGTTCAGGTAGCGTCTCTGACTGAATGCACATGACACCATTCAGCAGGTTACTGATCATTTTGTAATGCACTGTGGTTATTTACAGAGTCACCTTTAAATTTAACTCGTCGGGAAGGGCCAGTGCCCGTGCCTGCCGCCCGCCACCTGCCGCCGCAGCCCGGCGGGAGGGCGCTGCCGCCGCACTCACCTTGACACGCTCGTAGTAGCTGCCGGCGCTCTTCCGCTCGATGGAGCTGAAGCAGCTGTCCTTGCCGCGGATGGCCTGAACCAGGTGCACGATCACCC
>VXBQ01008972.1:499771-519043 GCA_013400175.1 Phainopepla nitens | reverse complement strand
CATCGGGAAGGGGCACCTCATGCGGGAGGTGGACGCCCTGGACGGGCTGTGCGGCCGCGTGTGCGACCGCTCCGGCGTTCACTACAAGGTGCTGAACCGCTGCAAGGGCCCGGCGGTGTGGGGGCTCCGCGCGCAGATCGACCGCGGCCTCTACAAGGAGAACATGCAGGTGAGGGTCAGGGCGCCGCGCCGGGCGGGCGCTCGGGGGCTGGGAGTCGGATACTCAGGATTACCAAGGAAGGGGCTAAGTTTTGCTTTTCATTATTTACCGATCAAACCTAGATACCTTTCTGTTTGCTACTTTGGTGTAGTGTGAGTTGATGGAGCTCAGCATAGTTTTAAAAATTCACTACTGTTTTAGATACATGTCAGGCTTCGTGACCAAATAGTTTGTTTGAGCTAAAACTTTATGTGAATGAAAACTTCTATCTGATAGATCAGGATAGTACCGTAACTGAGTGTTTGCCAAATGACCTGGTAAGAATGGAAGTGGGTAATAGATGTTTCAGAAGTCAGCAGGGTTTGGGATTGCCCATATGTCTCATAACGTCCTAGATTTTTGCAGTAACTCCTTTCATGACAGAAAGAAATCCTTAACACACCACTGTTGACAGTTCGTGAGGCGTCTGTGGAGGATCTTCTCTTGACAGAGCCACAACCAGGCCGTCCTGGGAAATGCCAAGTCACAGGAGTTGTTCTGGGTATGTGCTAGTAACTGACTAAGTGCCTTCAGTTACTCCACACTAAGAGCAGCCTTTGGGGTAAATATTTCTGATTCACCGATGAGAAAGAATTACACAATTCTAATAACTGGTTAGTGAGAAAGATGAATTAGCCACTAGAGCTGGTTTAGGCAAAATGTGAACTAAACCAGGTTAATATATTTAATACAAAGTAATGCAATGTCAGAAATACCTGGATTGCTGGTTTACTGGGATGTTAACAAATTTTCTTCAGGCTAGTGATACTGAGTTCCATGCTGTTTTGAGGTTTTTTTTTGGTAAATGTTGTATGCTGCCCTCAATGTTACAGGACAGTTGGGTCCTATTAATAACAGGCTTGTACTTCATTATCCCTTGCTGTTATAATAAACAAGCTTTCCAAAGTAAAGGCCTGGATATGGATTTTTCCTGGGAGTAGTTTTCTTTGTTAGGAATAACTTGCTTAGGAATAACAAATATACAGAAATAACTACACGCTGATTATTGTAGTTATTTCTATTGATGCATTTATTATGGAAATACTGGTGTTATTTTATAACAGAAGGCAGATAAACCCCCAGTGAACACTGTTAGCCTAGTTTTAGACAGAAGCACCGGAATTCCAGGGCTTTGTTGACACTAAGTGTGCATGTCTCTGAAAACTTGCTGTTTCAGGGGATGGGAGCACAGTGGGTGCTGGGAGCGTCATCCTGACCACCGGTACGTTTCTGAGGGGGATGATCCACATCGGACTGGAGATGCACCCGGCGGGAAGGCTGGGCGACCAGCCGGCCATCGGGCTGGCTCACACTCTGGAGAAGCTGGGATTTGCTGTGGGCAGGCTGAAGACTGGGACACCGCCACGGCTTGCCAAGGATACAATTGACTTCAGTGGCCTGGAGGAACGTGCAGCTGACAACCCTCCAGTGCCCTTCAGCTTCCTCAGCGAGGCCGTGTGGATCAAGGTGGGATAGCACCCATCGAGTGCATTCCGCATGGGGCTGGGTGGGGAGTGGTTCTGGGAGCATCGTGCTCATAATCAGCCAGGGAGCTGGTGGCTGGGAAAGGCAGCTGGGATGTATTTGTACTGGAGGTGTTACATTTCTGAGGACTCTCAGTGCAGGGGAGAAGTTACTTGTGGTTTTTTGGAAGCAAATACCTTTTTACTCTCACTTCTCAGCTTGAGAACTGAGCTTTCTTTACTTCTGGAGTCACAGTTGTGTGAAATGTGATACTGGTGCTAGTATTATTCTTCATGTGCTGGTTACATGGCTGGTTTTATGAAATCTTCCAGTATTACGCCTGTTTTGTGGAGATTTACAGTGTCTGGCTTTTTATCTTAGCTCTAGAATAAGGTTAAGATGTTCAAATTAGAGATCATTTGTAGTATTGACTAGGAAAAAGAAAGGATGGATTTATCCACAGAGCTGAGAGGTGGTAGGTTAACAGTAACTTAAAAGCAGAAGAGGTTCAATTTTCTGAAGAAAATATTGGAAAATTTGCTGGTTTTACATAGGGTGATTAAACAGCACAGAGTTAAGTATCTGGAGATAATTTGCCCCAGAGGATGAAGGAATTGCAACAACCTTTTAGAATCAGGATGGGGAAAAAGTAGTATCACTTGTAGTCCTTGGTTTGTGTAGGAGAGGTTTTCAAACAAAGAGTTTTAAATCTAACAGCAAAAAGATGTGCTGTTAGATTTAAACATTCTGTTTAAATGCTGTTAGACAAACGTTCCTAATTCCTAACAATTTTGAGTCAAAATTGAGAGATACCAAGAATCTATTCACCATAAACATGTTCAAAGAACCAGCAATTTTCAGACATTTATATATGCTATAACATCCAGGATTTTTTATAGATGCTCTCAGAAGTCTGCTCAATTTATTGCATCATGGTATAGGTGTTCTGTTTCTTTTATTTTTACCAGAACATCTCATCTGTCCTTGTTTAATGGATAACCCAAGTTTTATCCAGCTGAACAGTGCTTTATTTAATTTACTGTCCTGGTTAGACAATTACTATTAATTAAATTTTTGGGGATGTACAGGCCTATGAAGTGGGTCCCTTACTGCATCTGCAGTGTACTAACCAAGTTTTCTGAGCTTTTGACTCCTTAATTTTCTCAAGATAGCTTTCTTGCTCTATGGCATCTAATTCATCTCAAGTAATATGACAGCCATTAAACAGTTCTTTATTGGATTCTGATCTTCAGCTGTTGATTAAGTTCACTAAGGGGCATGGGTCCGTGGAGTTCCTTCCTGCAGGTGCAGTGAGATGATTTCTCAGGGTTTTGTACTGACACTCAGCCAGCACAGATCTAAATCAAAACCATGTAGAACCACAAGACTCTTGGCTAACTAACTTATAACTCACTGGCATTTTTAAAGAGTTATGATGCTACATTATCACTATTTTGAATGTGAGTCTGTTGACTCTTTTTCAGAAAAATCAGTGGAATACTTTACTTCACATGGTGAGGTTTTTTGCAAACTTTTAATTTTTCATGTTAATTGCACAGTTTTTAGATGTAGTGGTTTTTTTCATCTCCAAGAGGGCTTTTTTTACCTTCTCCAAACCTATTAATTGGCTGTTAGCTGTAGGGTCAGTGCTTATTCTTCTAACTCCAGAGGTTTTTTTCCCTGTGATCAGTTTGAATGCTGTGATGTAGCAGGTTGATTTAATGGGAAATCCATCCTGTAATTAGGAATATGGCACATAGGATAGAAGTTGAATTCCAGACTCCTAGCTTCCATCCTTGTTCTCGGTCTGTTTTTGGGTGTGTTGCTCAAGCTCGGTCTGCACAGTGGGTATGAGAGCGCTGCTGACCGCTCCCAGAAGTGAGAGCCAGCAGTCATAAAGGTCTTTGAGATCTCAGAATTATTTAGTAAGGAGAGGGTGTTGTGACCAGATTAACTTAGGCCGAGCTTTGGCCTCTTCCAGCCGGAAGATCAGCTGTCCTGTTACCTGACTCGCACGAACCTGAAGGCCGAGCAAATTATCCGCGATAACCTCCACGTGAACAACCACGTCAGGGAGACAACCAGGGGCCCACGGTGAGTGTGGCATCAGGCAAGGCTGTCAACGGGACAAGCTGGCAGCCTGTTGGGAGCTGTGGGTCTCTCCTGCTTCGCTCCTGGAAAGTAACTTTTTCTCCATGTCAGGTGCTGCTCATGGCTGTTTACTGTTGCAGGTACTGTCCCTCTCTTGAGTCAAAGGTTCTGCGCTTCCCAGACCGAGAACATCAGGTGTGGCTGGAGCCCGAAGGCTTGGAGTCCAACGTCATTTACCCCCAAGGCATGTCCATGACACTGCCACCTGAGCTCCAGGAGCAGGTGATCAGATCCGTCCCAGGCTTGGAAAAAGCCAAGATGTTACAGCCAGGTGAGGGAGCTGAATACTTTTGAATCTATTGGTCATATTTATTTACTAGTTAATGAAAAGCAGGTTTTCTTTAGAGTGTAGCAAAACAAAGGAAATACGAACCAAAACTAATTCCTGGATGCAGTGATTTTTGCTTTGCTTGTTTGGAATTCATAAATAGAATTGATAAGCTATTCTGCCTCACAGATTGCCTTGACAGTCCCTCCTGTAACATGTCCTATTGTGTGTCACAGGCTATGGGGTGCAGTATGACTTTTTAGACCCCCGACAACTGACTGCTTCTCTCGAGTCGCGTCTTGTTCAGCGCCTCTTCTTTGCAGGCCAGATAAATGGCACCACAGGCTATGAAGAAGCTGCAGCTCAGGTGGGCGAATCTGACTGTTGTCTATTCAACACTCAGAAAGGGATATTATTACCTTGGCCTTTGTCATAGTCTTGCTAGACCCATTTTGTGCTCATGAGGTGTTCTTACTTTTGTTGCTCATCCTGATTACAAACTTGCCTAAGATATTTTCACTTGTATCTGTACAAGTATCTGCAGTTGCTATCACTAAGGTTGCAGTAACAATAGTAATTGAAAGTCCTGTCAAGTGTTTCAGCGTGGAGACTGTGCTGTGGGTATAATTGAAAACGTGGGAATTGTCTCCAGGCGCATCAGCAGAGGCCAAGAAGCCCTTCAGACACTCATAATGTCACAAGAGGGAAAGAGCCTGGATTAGTGGCCCAGGCTGTCGTATTTTCCTGGGTGCGGAATGAGGTGTGAGCCTCTGGGGGCAGACGTGCTGCTGTTTTTGCCAGGAAGCTGATGGCCGCTGATGGCTGTTTGGTTGTGTTGCCTGCGCAGGGTGTGATTGCTGGGATCAACGCTTGCCTGCGGGCCCACGGCAAGCCCCCGTTCACCGTCAGTCGCACCGAGGGCTACGTGGGCGTGCTGATCGACGACCTGACGTCGCTGGGCACCAGCGAGCCCTACCGCATGTTCACCAGCCGCGTGGAGTTCCGCATGGCCCTGCGGCCCGACAACGCGGACGCCAGGCTCACGCTCAGAGGTGCTCTGCTGTGCCCTGACGGCCCCGCCGGGCTGCACGCCTTCGTCTCATACGCGTCTGTCTCTGCAGGGTTTGAAGAAGCCGGGTGTGTGTCGCAGCGGCGATATGAGCAAGCAGTTAGGATGAGAGCTGCGCTGGAGGATGGGATCGCGACACTAAAATCACTTCAGTTCAGCGTATCCAAGTGGTCCCAGTTACTACCAGGAGTTCCCATAAGTAGCAATCGCAGGTCACCTGCCAGGTAAGGGTTACACCTGAAGCTTTCTGGTTTGACCTGTGCTTGCTTTAGCACATCTGGCTAGTGGTTGCACAGCATTTGTCCATCCTTGCTGAAGCTGTCAGTATTCCAAGATTCCAGCTTTACCACTTTCAGGGGATACACATCTGATGTTTGCCTGTGGAATAAGTATGACATTGGTGTTTTTACTATTCCACGTTTCCTGGTGCTGACATGTACTCTCAAAGCAAGGGAGTGCTCCACTGCCCCAGACAGTTCTTGCTGTCCATACACAGTCACCAACTGGGGATGGTTTTGCAGTGGATTGCAGCTTCACTAAAAGCTTGGTGAAAGCAGCCGTTGGTTTCAGGCTGGTGTCAGGTGGTACCTTTCTTGTACACAAAAGCCCTTACTTCCCTTACTCATACTTTTATCTCATCTTTTCTGTTATTTTAAATCAGTGACTAAGACCTGGCTGACAGAGTCTGTGTGAAAGGTTTCTTTTGGTGCCCTTGCCTTGTCCCTTCTGTCTTGCTGCAAATTTATGTGAGGAGTCTCTCTTTGGGAATTTAGCAGCTCTTTTGTGTGCTGAGAGGAGATAGTAGGGAGTTGAGCTTGGCTCTGCAGTTGTTCTGGCTTAAGCTAAGAACTTTGAGCTTGGAACAGCCATAAATCTGCCTTACAAGTGTGACTCCTTTTTACCAGAAATGTTTACTCTTGTTCTCCACAGTGCCTTTGACATCCTTCAGTATCAAGATGCCAACATGGAGATTCTGGCAAAGGCCATCCCAGAGCCCCTGGGGAAGCTTGCTCAATGGAGAGAGCTGGCAGAGAGATTGAAAATAGAAGGTAGAGTACAAGGATTAGGCTCTCCTGTTGTGATCTGTATACGTTTGTTCAGTAAGGGAAGAGCAGTTGTCCTAGTATGTTTCATGTTGCTGCTTAGAGAAATGAAACTCTCTGATCAGAGTGTGAACTTTTTACCATAAGCCGTTTTTATGCACTGGCGTTTCACTCTGTGGGTAAAATCACTCTTTGGGTTTTTTCCTCCTTACTGCCTCATCAAATAGACCATCCTTTGCTGTGATGAGAAGATAAAAACAACCCATGTATCTAAATTCCTTTAACAAATCAAAGAGTATGCTTCTTCCAAGGCAGTGATGTGAATTAGTCTCTTTAATCTATGAGGCTGGAAATTTCCTTAGGAACTTTTGACCACCTCAGTGGAATTTCTCATTGTGCTTCCAAGACTTCTTGCAAGTGAGTTGTTTCACATGAGTATCTACCTATATCTGCCTTCCTTGTTCCCCTGGTCACCACAGCTGTTTACGAGTGGTGTGTAGTCAGTCAGCAGCAGGAAATGGAGGAGGTGCGTCGTGACGAGGCGCTCCAGCTGCCAGATGACCTGGATTACTTGGCCATCGATGCCTCACTCTCCGCAGAGGTGCGGGAGAAGCTGCACTCAAACCGCCCCCAGACGGTGAGAAATTCAGCCACAGCAGGGCTGAGCAGCAGTGAAATCCCCTCTGTCTTCTCAAGGGGCGTGGGGGTGGAAGAATCAGGGCCAGGAGCACCCACGGGTTTTGATGTCCTTTCTCAGCAGCTGCAGTGTGTAGGTTTGGTGGTGGCTAACCTGTTCTGTCTCCGTGTGCAGATTGGCGCTGTCAGCCGCATCCCTGGAATCACACCAGCTGCTATTGTTAACCTGCTGAGATTTGTGAAAACCAACCACCGGAAGACAGAGAAGCTAAAAGCTGTGCCTCAGTCTGGGGAGTACTTCCCAGGGAAAGTGTACTCGGGCAAAGCAACTTCACAAAGGTAGATCTCAGCAGAGTTTTCTGAAGAGGAGACAAAGTTTGTTAAAACACCTTTATAGAGAATGGCACTGATCCTGCCAGACTGCATGGCAAGATGCCCTGTGCTCCTCCATCTCTTCCCAGATAACACCCGTGCTGGCTGGATCCAAAGCAGTTGTAGCTGGGTTCTGTGGCAGTGCTGTTGCATAGAACAAAGGTGATGAATGCACAAAGTGCTCAGAAACCTAAATACAGCCTGTGATTTTGCTGATGCAAATGGAGAGACAGGAGAACTGCTTCTAGAATTCCACTGACTTGGAAGACTTTGGATAGTCAAAATCTGCATCTTGTCAAGGACAGTGTCTAGTTCCTCTGAAATTAGTAAGAAATGTTACCATGCAATGCCCATGGCAGCAGCAGATAATTGGAGCTGAAAAGTGTGTTCCATTGAGTTCAGGACTTCTGTTCATAGCTGTGCAGTGACTGAGGACAGGTTGGTGTCTCGGTGTGGTGTCAGCCAGTAGGAGACACTTGGCTATGGAAATGTGTGCTACACAAATATTTAAATTTATGTATGAGACTGAATGTAAACACCACGTCCTGCAGGTGTTTTTCTCTTTTAAAATAAATAAAGCTTATCTTGAAACTTGCTGAAGAACTCGGTTGTCACTTAGCTCTCAGCAGGGTCTCACCAGTTCACTGGATCACAGTTCCCACATGTGAGGTGGGCTGAGATTCACTCCAGAGCTGGGCGAGGCAGCTGGACAAGGCTGGGTGCTGAGGAGGGTGGGGGACGTGTGGGAACCTGCCCCATGGACCTCAGCCTGGACACTGTGAAGCTCTGTCTGATATGCTGTGGGCTGGGGGAGTGGGATTCTCATCAGCACTGGTCCTGCAACTGCCAGGAATAGGACTTGGATTTGAGTGAGATCCAAGTCAATTGGATCAACTGGGCAGTTAATTACCACGGAGACAGATGGAATTCATGCTGTTGCTACCAAATCCTTGCTTGACTCAGGCAGCAGTTTCTGGTACTGGTCTCATTTCTAAATGTCCTCTGGCTTCAGAACACTTTTTGATACAGTAAAATCAGAGAATCTTACAGGTTGGAAAAGGTCATTGAGTCCAACCATGACCCAAATATATATATATATATCTGTCATTTTTTAATTATGATTCTGGAAATTTCTCTGACATATTTGGTCTGGGTGAGGGTTGCTCTCCTGTCCAGAGAAAAGAGTCAGAGCAAATCCCTGTTGTTGACAGAGACCCTGTCATGCAGGAGGAGCATGAGCAGGGTTTGCAATTTGTTTGGGGCATTATCCAGCCTGCCTGAAAGCACTTCCCTGTCACCATCCACGGGCTTGCGTGGAGGAGCTTTAGACACATGATCTTTAGGTCAGTTCATGTCAGAATGGCTCAGAAAAGGGAACATCTACCTGCTCCTTTATATCTGTGGCCTGTTTTCCTTCTATCCTTGTTGGCTCAAAGATTTCCTTCAACCTTGCAAGCCTTAAGTTCAGCATAAGAAAGGCAGCTGTGTTTTCTGCGGTGTAACTCTGGCTCCAGGTATGGTGCTCATGGAATTCCAGCTATGTGAATCGAAAGAAACCCTAAATCTTCGCTTTTAATCCGATTACACGGCCTCAAAACTGCCTTTCTTAGTTCTTGTCAGTGGTCATTTGACAGGACTATTTAGCTTTCAATAATGCATGTTTTTAAAGGCAAGTACCTTGCTACAAAAGGAAACTCCCTCAGCTTTGTGTACTAAATTTTTCTGTGCTTCTGGTCTCACACATGCAGCATAAATGAAAGGGTGATTCCACTGAGCTGGGCTGCACCAGTGTCAGGAAAAGAGCAGAAGAAGGGGAGTTTTCTTACCTTTAACAATTTCATAACGCACAACTTTGGTCTAAGGAGGAGGGAGTTAAGTTCAGGGGATATGGAAGCCATAAGTGCATTGCTTCTCAGCAGATCTTCTGTAACAACTGCTCTTTCTGTTTCAGTGTGAAGTGGGTCTTTGGCCACTGATGAGTTCCCTTGTTAAGACAGGGTGTCCTCTGTTCATGTATGTAGGTTAATGATGTCCATATTTGCTGAAATGGAAAACCTGGCATATGCACAAGTTTGAGGACTGGCTGTCCCTCAGGTATTGGTTTAATGTGTACAGAGCTTGCCACAATATTTTTTGCTCGTTGAACAGTTCTTGTTTGAGAAGACTTTTAACATGAAAAGAAGTTACTGCAAGTAGTTCTGTTCATTTTGGTAAGAAAACCAAGCACAGAAAGGCTAAATAGTCTGCTTAAGTAGCGTGGGCAGATAGGAGGGACCCCTTGTGCATCTGGTTTCTAACCACTGGGGATTTGTTACAAGGCCCACGGTTTGGTTTTTACAGGAAGACAAAGCGAGCTTAGACCCTCCCAGGTCCTATGGCCTCACTAAGACCATCAGAATGGGAAGGGCAGAACAGGAGGAGTCTGCTCTTAACATGGGTGTCTGTTTGCCTTTCCTTGTCTGTGCAGTAATGAATGGCACTTTGTTGTCCTGTAATCCTTGCTGTCACCAGGTAAGCAAGGAGGGAGGATGTGTGGTGAGGTTGACCTAACTTGTGGCACATACCAACTGTCCTTGTGTTCCCTGCTTCAATGTGTATGTCTCTCTTTCCCTCCTGCAGAACACAGGCCTGGTGATCAGCACTTTTTCCTGAGATATCTACCACTCTATCTTATCCCAGACTTTTAACACAACTTCTTTTCCTTCCCTACTCTAGTTTTCATTTCATATGGTACTTGAATTGCGCAGTTTCTTCATCTTGTCTTTATTTCTGCCTGGGAGATGAAAGCAGAGAAAAATGAAAAGACATTTCATGCTAGGAGACACTAAAAGCTGCAACATTTGATGGTCTTAGTACGGCTGGGATGTTTGCAGTGGTGCAGCAGTGGCTGATTGTCTTAGTCCCCCACTTGGCTGGCCCTTGGCAAGCACAATGTGCCTCCTGGTTTGCCCTTGCACTAAGTAACAGTCTTCACATGCAGTGGTTTCAGATGCTCAGGGGCTACCAGCTTTGATGAGCATACTTCCCAGGTTGTGTTCCTCATGCAGTGACAGGTATCTCAGGATGCGATTTAGTGGGTGCAGGGAGGAATCTACTATTGCCTTGGAGATGCTGTTTCTACAGAGGACGTGCTCTCAGTTCTTCCCATCAAACCATGGCCAATGCTGCTCAAGAGTCCTTCTAGGGTGTTGTTTCCATCTTTTGCCTTGACTTCATGGCACTACTGAGAAATAAAAGGAGTCTTTCCCCTCCTTTGATTAAAAGCAGGGGCGTCCAAGCATTCAGATGGGAGATCTTGCTCAGCAATTGCTATTACACAAAGGGCGAGAAAAAAGGATTGATTCTTGATCTGTTATTTTACTGACACTGATGTTTTGGGGAAACAAATTGTGCTTTGTCTCCTTTCTAAACTGCTGTGCAGATTTAACCATTCAAGTGTAGCCCTGAGGGAGGAGACTGATGTGGATCCCCACCAGAGGACCTCTGACTCCATACTCACCATTGTGTGGTGGCCATGTCTGGTGCCTGGGCCTTGACCTCTGTGCCAAGGATTGCAGGATTGGCAAACCTCCTGTCCTGAAAGCTGGAGGCTGCACCTTCTTCACCTCTTTGCAGACCTAAGACTGGATGCTTTGAAGGCCTGTGATGACTCCCTGGGGTGCTCAGCTCTGAGGAGGCACATCCACGGCCTCAGCTTCCCTATCTGTGCCCTCCAGAGTGGGCGCTGCAGGAGCGGGTCACCAGAGCCACACGTGTGGGCTGCAAAGGGCTCCTGAGAGGAGCATGGCTCAGCAAAAGCCTGGGCTGCCCGGGTAGAGAGAGGTGGGATGAGTGAAGGGGAAGGTGTTCCTGTCCAGCACCAGCTGCAGCTCCCAGCACAAGCCCCAGGAGGGACATTTGCAGGCACCGCTGGGGCCTGATAAGCACACGCCGTTCTTGTTCTAAGTGACTTAGTGCTGGATGTGGTTAACTGAAGAGCAGGCACGGAGCCAGGTGGGAAATGAGCTCACTCTGCCTTACAGGGCAGCAAGAACAGAGGGGAGGTGACAACAGCCCCGTGACCAGTTTCTTCCCTTGCAGTCTACTGCGGTTTAACTTGAAAATTGCCGTGCACGACCAGGTGGTGGCCTGTGTCACACGTGTACAGGATTTTTGGAGTCACAAGTGGAACGGCTGCTGTGCCTGGTAGTGCCGAGCTGGCACTCGAGCAAGGCTTTGTCCTTGTCCCAGTGCATCTCGGGAGCCTTCGGCCAGGTGGCAGGTGACAAGGCTGGCTTGGTGACAGTGGCCCAGAGCTGGCTGGTGGACAGTGGTGGGTGTCAGGCAAGAGCTGGGAGCAGCTGCGCAGGACCGACAGAGCAGTCAGGTCACAGGCAGTGATCTCAGCTCTCCTCGGCTGTGCCACGTGTGTAGCAGGCTGGGGAATGCTGCCCAGGAATGAGTCGCAGGAATTTCCCTCACAAGGAAGTGACTGCAGTAGAGCAGAGCCCTGGTTCAGGGCGGTTTTCCTTCTCCCAGTCCCGGGCCACACAGAATTCCTTCCCCAAAGAATTAGGGTACTGTAATCCATAAAAGTGCTTTAGCAGCAGGCTAGGTGATATTAGTTACTGTTACTAGTAATGTCAGTCGAACAAACTTATAATTACATTTAAATTCATCTATTACTTCCTTTTTTCCCTCTGGAAAAGGCTATTAAAGGACTTGTTTTACATAGAGACAACTCAACACCAACAATCCTACATCTCTTTCTCCAAAATACTCATGTCCTATAAGCAGAACCACAGCCTAGCTTATAAAGTAAATATTTATGAAATATTAATGAAATATTTATTAAGAAGAACTATATATCATGAATAATATAAAATAATATGTATAGATAATAATTATCAATAACTAAATATCAATTCATTTGGGGGCATTTCACTTTGTTTACTAAGGAATTATCTTAGAATCCAGCTTCAAAATATGAACTGCAGATTTTAAGGAGTCTGGCAACCACAGTTATAAAAAAAATTAAGTAGGCACTTTAAAAATTTATGTATGTGTATATATACGTTATATATAATATATAGGTGTGCATGTGTGTGTATATACATATATATGTATATCAAACAAAAAAATGGGCATCTTGCTTAAGGTGTGCCCATGTGGCTGCAGATAAGAGGAACCTGAAACTTCCATTTGAATTTCAGCCCTACCTGCAATGAACCCCCTCCAGGAGGGGACATTTTTCTTGGCTTTCCATCTCTGTGCAGGTTTGGAGCCAGCAGCTTTGCCTGCTGTGCTGAGCTGTGCAGAATAGGCACCTGGGGTGGGGAAACGCTGTGGCTCTTCCCTTTGTATTAAATAATCCAGATTTTACTGGGCTGAGAGGGAAAATGTGACTGTGACGGCTGCTGGCAGGGCAGGCAGGGCCCTGAGTCAGGGGTGAGCTGGCTCTGCTTATTTCCAGTGACCATGTAATGCAAAAAAATCAGCAGATTAAGTGATTGTGCTGGGCCTGAGCCAGCAGATGCCCTTGCAGGAGGATGCCCAGGGTTCTGGATTGCTTTGCTGAGAAGAGCCAGGAGAAAGCTTTAGCAAGTACCTCAGCTCACTGAGGGCAAACCTATTGCTACTGATCCTTAAAATGAACCTGACCCATGGGAATGATTCTCTAATGAAAGCTTAGGTACCTTACAACTTGTTTTGCGCTTTTAAAGGAAGAAATAAGCAAAACCTGCACAAATTGCAGCTCCTTGGCTGACGGCCTGTGTGCACTCCACTGCTGCCCCACTGTCCCCCCACCCACAGGCCAGAGATCCTTCAGCAGGGTATCCAGCTCTGATTTATCTTCACCCTTCCTCTGTCACTCAGCATCTTCCAAGAAAAATATGGGTTCAGCTGTCACTGTACCAGTACAGAGGAGCTGGCAGATTTGAATCATGTTGTGTAAATATTTGGAACATTAAAGGATTAAAGAATTACTGATAGGTAGCCAGGGAAAGTAACCTGATTTTTAAAAAAGCAGGCAAGTAGGTAATTGACTTATAATGCAGAAACAATCTGAAGGGACTAATAATTAGAAAAGGCTAAAAAACCACAGATTGTGTACCTTGGAAGCCAATAGTTTTGATATCTAGAAGGTTTTTCTTCAGCTCTTTTGCACCCCAGGTGCCCTTTCTCCTGAAGTGAATTGGTTTCAGGCGTCTCCTTGGAACGCAGGAGCATCATTGCAAGAGAAGGGTAATTTTGCCCAGTATGATCTTCCACGGTCTGTTTATTCCTCTCTTTAGCTTATGGTTTGGCTCCTATTTAAGATTTGGAATTTCAGAAAACTAAATTCCTTGACAGGAAGTACTATTTGGTGCAGTCAGATGCCATGAAAAATTCCAGTTATTGAAACTAATGAGTTCAAAGGTGTTAATACTGTCAGGAATTTACAACTTGCAGTGAAATGTGTGAGAGAGAAGTTCTTGTAGAAAAGGAGCTTTGGGTGAAGCAGACACTTTGAGCAGGACTCAGAGGTGCTCGGGAACCCTCAGGTTGGGGAGGCAGCTTATCAGCCCTCCCACTGCATCCTCCATCCCCCAGCCTCCCTCTGGGCATTACCTAAACACAGAACTAATAGAAATTAAAACCACCAAAAGGTGAGTTGTATTCATCAGAATCAGCTTACATGAATCTTAAACAAATAATCATTCAACACCGATGAGAATAATATCCCTGTACATTACAAAATTTAATTTGTCTCTACGTGGTTTATCTTGACCAAATCTAAAATTTAAAATACGCATTTACAGAAAATAATTTTTCAACATTTGTCAATACCTTTCAAAATATACTGAGACAGCTAAATTCAGAATGTGAATTAGTCTTTCACTTGTAACTTCAGTAAAGTAAGCTATTCCAGTTATTAGCCCTGCACAAGCTGATCTGAGATATAATTAAAATGTTCCTGGGCAGGATTCTGAGCAGAGTCCATTTTATTCTAGCCTGAACTATCCACCTAGGGAACCAGCACTGAGCAAGAAGTTACTTGGTGATATCAGCTATGACTGCACTGCTCCATTTCTCTTCAAAGACCAACCAGCCTTTGTCCTCTCTGTCCAATATTTCATCACACAGATTTCTGGAATATTTCTGTGTATTTAAAATTTTCTGGACTACAAAGCGTTTATCAACAACTAGAAAGGAAACATTCACAAATGCGAGACTCCAGCCAGTTTTCTGCCCTCCGAGCTGGCTCTGTCACCATGGCAGCATGCTGTCAACACTTCTGTGTGAGCACTACCAGCATTGCAGGACAGTGAGGAAAGAGTTAAGGATAGCTGTAAAAGTTGCTTAAAGAAATAAGCAGTCAGAAGACAAATACTGTTCTTAGTTAAGAACATTTATTAAAAGTTTGATCAAAGTAGTTTTATTCCCAAATATTGTTTACAAAAGTCTAACAATTTCCCCAAGTAGTCAGATTAATTAAAGAACTGAGACGGCATTACATTAGTGCATAGAAAGCAAATCTGGTCTATAAAAGTTAGAAGTAAAAAAGAAAGCCAAATGTGTAAAATGTAGGTTTTTAACACATGAAAGCAATTGCTAGTATTGCAGGCAGAGCATTCCCAAGTGTTTTGCTGTGCACATGAAGTTGTTAGATGCAATACTGCTCCTTCAGGGTTTTTTTCCTGCCAGAAGCAGGACCAGCCCCACTGCCACAAGCTGTGCAGCTGACTCTCACCCTGCTCTTCAGCGGGGCCACGTGAACGTGGCCCAGCCTCCCAGCAGCTCTGTCTATGCACAGCTGACCTAAGGGCCTCCTGCAACAGCAGCACCACCCTGCACCGCTGGCTCAGGGCGCTCTCTGCTGCTCATTTTCCCCAAGGATTTGAATGAGTTACCACAAGCCCATTTCCAAACTACCGTGGAGCAAGCCCTCGCAGCCGAAGACAACCCTGCGCAACGTGCACAGAGGCACTCCAGACTGGGTGTTGCATATCCAGGCCGTGGACGGCCAAACCAAACATCCTGCCCTAACAAAGGAATGTGAAGGAAATCCAACGAAGGCAGAGCTGTGCTGAAGGCAGCCTGGGCCAAAGCTGCTTTGCTTTCCATCCACATCAGAACTCTGCTGAACCAGTTTGACCGAAGCCGCTTGGAAAATATTTAGCAGTTTAACTGAAAAGCATGCTTAAGATTTGGCAAGCAACTTCAAGCTTAATTATGGCAACAGTAGGTTTGCCTCCATTTCGAAGTTATGTGCTTCCTGCTGCCTTGGGGACACTAACAAACTTCCAGAAGCAAAATTCAAGCACCAGAGATTTCTTTACTGAATTCCATAGCCTGCTATGAAGCTCTCTAGCCCTTGCTTCCACTATATCCTCAAAAACAGGCGTGTAACACTCCAAGGTTTCACTGCAGTTAGGACACAGAAGGTGAGCAGAAAAAGAGAAAAAGATGCAAACAAAGACCATGAAATTAACAGCAGTTCAGATCCAAGCAGTACAGATATGAGCTCCTGCAGAGCAAGCACACAGCTGGAGAAGGAAAGGAAAACGAGAGAATACAGCCGTTACAGGCAGAACAAACATACTGGTGTCATGGAGTAAGTCCCTCAAAGATACCGAATTCTTTCTGACCTTTCGTGGGGATGCTGTGGGGAAATCATGTCAAAGGTTAGTAAAACAGCTGCACCATTATGCAAGCCAGCTCTGATTATCCATTAACTGCTTGCCCCCATTTACCGATTTGAGGCAAGGCTTCTATGCCAGAATTCCTAATTACAGATGGAATTCTTATAGCCCAGAACATTTTACTTCTGAGTATTTGTCTAGTGATTTTTAATAATAGTTTGGACCAGATACTCAAGGCCCCTTTAACTAACTGATTTAGATTTTTAACCTGTTGCTGAAAAGATAGCAGCAGGTACCTTGTCCCACTGGGCCACTGGTGCAGGCTACAATGGCAGGTCGTTTAGATTGCATGGAGATGCAATTCTAGACAGAAGTTCTAGATTTGGCTTTTCAATGTCTTACTTTGTATTAAAACATTAATGTAAAAGTGTTTAAGGAGCTACACAACATCAGCTCCCCCAGTAAAAAACCCAAAAAACGAAAAAACCCTGGGTCTGCTTTTGACTAGAAAAATCAGTGTACAAAATGTTGGAAATGTAACATTAGATTTTCTGTAACGTTTTTAAGGTTAAATGTGTTTACACTTCTTTTCTAAATGTAGACTTTTCTGGGTATACTCAATGCATTACAGAATAAATCAAAATACTGTAACTGTTACCTGGCATTTGTGCAATCCAATCTAAAAGTAGTTTTTGAAGAAAGCACCTGAAGTTATTTAAGGCTTAGATCAGTTAAAAAGTAAACCTGTAGCTGAACTTGTTCTACTCTTCAGATACAAGTAATTTTGAGTATTTGCTTTGTAACTTCTGAACATATTTAAGTATGAACGATCCTTTCTTATCCCACCACGACTAGATGCAGGTTTTGCCATAAACTAAACATTAATCCAAAGAACACAGAGACATAGCATTGAACTTTTGTTTTAATGGTCTCAAATTCTGTGACAGATTTTTTGGTCAAGTTTCCATTTTAAAAAATTTATCGATTTTAAAGACTAATAACTTAAACTGCCACGAAACAAATGGTCCACAAACATTCCTTTCCTTCTGAAGCTTTTACGATGCATTGTAATCATTAACCAGTCTTTCGCTATTAAACTTAAATGGCCAATTGAGACAAACAGTTCTGAGACCGTTCTTCCACCACTGATTAAGACTGAGGTGGCAGCTGGTGTACAGAATTTTCATTTAGCCTTCTGGGCCTTCTGGGCAGACTTTGTGACCTTGCCAGCTCCTCCAGCCTTCTTGTCAACTGCCTTGATGACACCAACAGCGACCGTCTGCCTCATGTCACGCACGGCAAAACGACCTGAAAGCAGAAACACGTGTCATGACTTCTTTCTATGCTGCCTAACTTGCAGCCCAATCTGCAAGTGGCAACACACAGGTTGGTGTAAATGAGCCAGCACTGCTCTGGAACCTGACATGGACAGAGGCAACCCCCTTCTCCAGACTATCTCCCCCTGTACCAGTGAAGGTTTGGCTCTACTTCACAGTTCCAAGTCACAGATTTCATCAGTGTTTCACAGAACACAGTGCACCCTGATAATAGAAACCGAGGTCTTTTCCAGAGACCAGTATTAATGTGAGATGCCTTACCGAGAGGAGGGTAATCAGAGAAGCTCTCAACACACATGGGTTTGCCAGGGATCATATCAACGATGGCAGCATCTCCAGATTTCAGGAATTTGGGACCATCCTCCAGCTTCTTGCCAGAACGACGATCGATCTTCTCCTTGAGCTCAGCAAACTTGCAGGCAATGTGAGCAGTATGGCAATCCAGCACAGGGGCATAGCCAGCACTGATTTGGCCAGGGTGGTTCAGGATAATGACCTAAGAAACAAAAAAACCAAACTAGAAGGGGGATAATTTGAACACTGATGTGTTCTTACAAAGCCAAGGAATCATGAGATTTGCTCTGATCAGACAGAATACAACTCTTAGCCTAGCAAGGCCCCTATTTTGGAACAC
The DNA here is from genome assembly GCA_013400175.1 of Phainopepla nitens. Taxonomy (NCBI): domain Eukaryota; kingdom Metazoa; phylum Chordata; class Aves; order Passeriformes; family Bombycillidae; genus Phainopepla; species Phainopepla nitens. The sequence goes on along the minus strand of VXBQ01008972.1, from coordinate 501,264 downwards.
AGAGCTGCATTCCCAACATCCCTGAACAGCTGCAACACATACCTGTGCAGTGAAGCCAGCAGCTTCCATGGGAGGATCATTCTTGCTGTCACCAGCAACGTTACCACGGCGAACATCTTTCACAGACACGTTCTTAACATTGAAGCCAACGTTGTCACCAGGCAGAGCTTCGCTCAGGGCTTCGTGGTGCATCTCAACAGATTTAACTTCAGTTGTTACATTGACAGGGGCAAATGTAACCACCATGCCTGGCTTCAGAACACCCGTTTCCACACGGCCAACTGGTACAGTACCAATGCCTGCAAACAAGAAACAACAACAGTATTGTTCATTATTCAACTTAGTGAATACATGCCCTTACAGGAAGAAAAACCCCCACTTGAGACAAGAATTTTTGACTGGGAAAAAGCAACTCTTGGGCGAATGCCTGCATTTCTGGCCCTTGCATCAGCTGTTGCTGCCGTGCCAGCAGCATTGCACAGAACACGTACCGCCGATTTTGTAGACATCCTGAAGAGGCAGACGCAGAGGTTTGTCAGTTGGACGGGTTGGTGGCAGGATGCAGTCCAGGGCTTCAAGGAGGGTGGTTCCGCTGGCACTGCCATCCTTACGGGTGATCTTCCATCCCTTGAACCAGGGCATCTGTCATGGAAACAAGCCCCGGTTAATCTGACACAAATTCACTGGTGCAAGGCTGGAAAAGCCCAAGTGGTGTTTTCTTAGCATTTTTTTCAATTTACTGTTAGAGATTAAGAATTTTAAGTACTAAGATTTATCTTGGACCTTAGCAGTTCCCAAACATAACTATTATAAAACATGTGCATTTTATCATTACATAATCAGTTTAAACAGTCCTCCTAGTTTCATGCCTTAGTAGAAATAAATGCCAAACCTACGTTAGAGCTAGGCTCCAGCATGTTGTCACCATTCCAACCAGAAATTGGCACAAAAGCCACAGTGTCTGGGTTGTAGCCAATCTTCTTGATGTAAGTGCTGACTTCTTTGACAATCTCTTCGTATCTCTTCTGGCTGTAGGGTGGCTCAGTGGAATCCATCTTGTTGACACCAACAATCAGCTGCTTCACACCCAGGGTGTAGGCCAGAAGGGCATGCTCACGGGTCTGCCCGTTCTTGGAAATACCAGCCTCAAACTCACCAACACCAGCAGCAACGATCAGGACAGCACAATCAGCCTTTGAAAAGAAAAAATCCCTCACTGTAATGCATACATGTCAAAGTACTACAGCAAACCCCCCCCAACCAACCAAGGAACAACCCTCCCTGAACTCCCCAAATTCTATTTCCTTTACATACCTGAGAAGTTCCAGTAATCATGTTCTTAATGAAGTCTCTGTGTCCAGGAGCATCAATGATGGTGACGTAGTATTTGCTTGTTTCAAATTTCCACAGGGAAATATCAATAGTAATACCACGCTCACGTTCAGCCTTCAGCTTGTCCAGGACCCAGGCGTATTTGAAGGAACCTTTGCCCA
>VXBQ01008972.1:455341-498095 GCA_013400175.1 Phainopepla nitens | reverse complement strand
GGGGAGCGAGCGGTGCCCCTCGCGCGCTGCCCTGGAGAGCGGGCGGCAGCGGCCGCCCCGTCCGGGAGGAAGCGGAGCAGCACCGCAGCCCCGGCCCGCCTGTCGGGCCCAGCGGCTCGGGCCTGGCACCGGGCAGCGTCAGGCCCGGCGGCGATTTAATTGTATTTCGCGTTAGGGACACAAAGGAACGCGATCAGCGAGATTAGAAACGTTCAGTGAGTCACGCTGCCCGGCAAGTAACAAATGTCGGCCGAACATGACGGAATACGAGACTCCCCGTACCCCAGTACGCTGCAAGTCTCCCAGAATCAAAGGCGGAGAAGGAGGGGGAGAGCAGGAATTTCTGGAAGTTTATTACACCAGAATAAGAAGCCATCGTCTGGCTTAAAAAAAAAAAAGATAATAATTTCCGTCTTTGTTATACTATTAGAGGACAAAAGTTGACTCGTCTTAGAAAACGTCGGCCCAAAAATACACATCAAGGCAGACGCGCTTCCAGCAAAGATGCGTCTGAAGTGCAAATGTATCAGTCACAGAAGCATTCAGGACATGGGAGCACTGTGCAAGAAACTTTGACTGCGAGAAGTGCCCTCATACTGTATTTTCACGTGGGAAAAGCCGCAGCCCTGGCAAATTAGTTTTAGAATCATGGCAATGAGAAGTCACAAAACAGCTCACAACATCAAAAATAAAGGCGTTTGTGATTCCTGTGGATTTTCTCTGGTTTACTTGTTTCTAACTGATGTAAGAAAATCCATTAAATATTCAACATATCCTGTACCCATTCAAGATAAATTAATCTGAGAAGCTGAACTATCTCTGTTATTTTTAAATTATCTGCAAAGCTACGTAGTCCATGTTCTTATTCAGCTACATTATATGCCTGTCAGGAATAGGTACTTATCTGTAGACAACTACAATCCATTCATTTCTTGGTATGTTCTTGTAAATTGCAGCTGTAAAGCATGGAAAGTTGTAAGTTACAGTTGTAGAAGCATGGAAACTGCCTCTTGTTCAAAAACAAACAAACAAAAAAACATTAGAAAAATAATAATAAAAAACATGCATCTACAAATATATCCTTCCATTTGACTTCAAGTTTGTCTAGCTGAGATAAACCTACCATCAATTCATTAGAGAGCAGTAAACTTAGTATTTCATGGTTTGTTATGGAAGTGTTTCCATGAGATACAATATTTCTCCCACATGAAAGATTAACAAGATGCATTTTGCATTAAAAAAAAAATTAAAAATGTCATTAGAGAAGATGCTGAGTTTAGAATACATCTTTTACAAAAATAACCAGTTTCAGAATAAAACCTGAAAAAAGGTTCAGATATTAAACAATTTTTTTTTTCCTTAAGAAAGGAAGAAACAAATTCTCTCTCACCCCTTCCTATGTTTTTCAGCAGAGTTTAGTGGTGGGAGGGAAGATAGAGATGGTTCAGCTCTCCTCAAAAGTAACCTTCAGGGGCAGTTACTAGTGAAGACATTGCATATGAAGACAGTAATAAAAGGGCAGGAAAAGGAAGATGGTTTGCTTTCTGGAAATGGAAATGTGTTATTGTGAAGTGGCTCGGGTTGGAGACCAAAGTGTAATATTTCACAAGAAAGCTAGGAAGCACTTCTTTAGGGTCTTCTATAAAGCACAGACTGGAAACACAGTTAAAGCTTTATTCTTCAAAATGGTTTGAAGTTACCTTCTAAAGTGTGTTTCAGTGGGGGAGTATTTTTAATGGACTCATCTGTCAAGGAATCAATTTTCATAAAAAGGTACTTTTAACACTTCCCAAATGTAGTCAATTATTTGTGCCTGAACAGGAAGAGGAGGAAGGAAATATGTTACTAATTTCTTATGTGGTCCATACTGAACTGTGTATTTCTAATTTTTTAAAAGATACTTTTCTTAGAAGACTACTTAATAAATAAAGGCTCTTAGAACCAGGTATTTCTTAAGGAAGTAATTTTTTAGTGGTATCTACATAGCTGAAAGCTATGAAAGCTGAATTTGTAGTACAAATTTTTAAACATGGTCCTAGTTTAAGTCTACAGCAGTTGTTTTCCCCCTCCACTTCCTTAAAGGAGTTTTCAAAATAATTTTATTATTTCCTCTTTATTTTGGCCAATACATGTTTTTTATTCTCTAAATAATTGGTGTATCTCTTCTTGCCCCCTCTGTTAGAAGAAACATTCCTATTATCAATCTCACAAATATTTATACAGCTGGGGAGCTTCTGATATATGAGTAGCCTCAGATAATAGAGTGGAAATGCATTCTGAAGAATCCTCTCAACTAACACAAATATGCCTACACTGGGCTAAATCCTGTGTGCAACCAGCCTGTAAAAATTTTAGATTTTATTAATTTGGTGAAACTAATCACTTTAATATGTAATGTTTAGGAAGGACCAGAGATAAGAGATTTCAAGAAGTCAGGGACATTTAGGCAAGGACATTGAAATAGGGCTTATTGAATCCAGACTGTCTTCAGAAATATTAGGACTTTGTGAGCAAAAATTACTCATTCTCCTTTGATCACTGGTGAGCATATGCTAAACTGAAATATCCTATGTCCACATATGTCTCCAGTGTAAGAACACACAAGGATGCTCTAAAGCATTTGTATTGCAGGAACCTATACTGAAGCCACCATTTTAAAAGGGCTTTGAATCTCAGATTAAATGACATTAAAATAAAAGTAATGCTGTCAGTATCTAAGCCAAAATTTTTTAGCTTTAAAAAGTATATGTTAAGTGGATTTTGAGTTCACAGCTACTGTAGCATTACTTCCATTTTAGCATGTGGCTCCAGCACATCCAGAATGGGCTATAAGCTTAGAACACAGTCACAGCCAGTGAAATCAAGCTTGAACATAAAAGATGTGCTCACTGAGCACCTCTAAAGAATTTTAACTCTCTACCATATACACATGGGTATTTTTTTGGTCAGATTCCTGTGCAAAGATGAAGGTAAGTAGTGCTTAAAGAACCGTTTCAACTGCAGTGACCAGGGTCATTCAGGAGTGTGAGCAAACAGACTTTATAAGCACAAGACTTGAAACACAGATCTGAAAAACAGAGTATGTCAAGCTCACTATATATGAAAGAGGCACTAAGATTTCTTGAGAGCACTTTCAGAAAGTGGTGGAAAAGCAGTCCCAAGTTACCAATAGTAATTGGTGATCAGCAAAACTGGATTCTGGTACACAGCACTGTTCTGTCATACAATTAGCCTCATACTTACTGTGAAAGGCTTTCTAATTATTATATAATGTTACAATTATCATGGTATGTACATTTGTCTGAAGTTCAGCATAAACTACAGCATGAGCATACAGCCTTACTTCCATCTATAAGTGTTCTTTAATGCATTGGCTCTTAATAGCAAGAGAGCATCTACATCTCTTACAAAACTCTTTTTCATACATGATCTTAATACTTACTACCAGTTTTTACAGTGATCTGTTTATGAAATAAAAGAACAATAGAATAATGGTGTTATTCATATATGAAGAGAATAGACAGAAAACCTGCCTAAAAAAAAGGTTTAACTGAACAGGGTGAGGTAATCTAAACTAATTGAAAAACAGTACTTTTGAAAGTTACTTAACTCTGTACAGGTAGCTGGCATTTTTATATAAACAAAATTGCTTGGTAAAAGAAAGAGACAACAGTAAATACACTTTAAATTACTGTCTAGTAGACAGTACAAATTAAACTCCTCTGTCCTTGAAAGTTTAACACTTGGACTAAATAAAGTCTCCTTGTCTGATCTCACAGCTGACCTTGCTTATAGATTCACAACAGAAGGTCTTACAGTAGGAGGTATAAGAGTGGATTTCAAAACTGTTGAGAGTATCACTGAGATGAACAAGCAGTTACAATTTCAGAGTCTTCTGAATAGCTTAACAAGAGCCTTTTTAAAAGTCATTGTTGCTCATTAAATAAGTTTCCTCTGGGAAAAGTTTCCTCTGCCATTGTAGTTACAGCATTTATAATAGGTGATGGACTAATGGCTTAGAGGATAGCCTGCTTTAAAAAAAAAAAAACCAAACCTTTGGACAATCTTAGCAAACCACATTTATCCACAGCATGAGAAAGCTCATTTATGTTGAAGGTCTAGTACTGGCTGAAGTGTGATATTGAAGCTTTAGGATCAGACAGAGTGGTCAGATCATACTCAGAACTAACAGTTGTATTTAAACTCCGTGTTCTGCTCTGTGGAGGTTTGCATTTGTGAGCTAGAAAATTGAAGTATTTGATTTAGATCAGAAGTGTCCTAAGCAAGAAAAAAACACCCTCACAGGTGGCTGCTTTGGTAAGAGTATTCTGGAACTAAACAGCAAATGGGCAGACACATGCAGACAGTAGCTTAAACAAAAAGTGACCCTTCACTTGCAGACATCTGACAAAACTTCCTATACCTCATTAATGCTAGGCTAATTTACACCAGCCAATGACCTGGCTCCAGGCAAAAAGCAGAATTACTAGACACTAATCCAGAATAAAGGTGAAGGGCTGATGAATATGGAGGAACAACATAATTTGTTAAAGAGTTCTGTGGTTTTGCATTAGTATTTTCCAACAGCCAACAGGCTAATTTTTACCATATCTCACCACGTTTTTGATACCCTGAATGAATGGTAAGCTCTTCTAGGAGTTCAATTCAAAGAATGCCCTAAATGGGAGCATTTTACTTATATATATCTGTAAATAGTGCATTCTGCATGAAGAAAATGTCAGTTACTGAACCAAAATCCACTGGGTGAGGATGGTGTGACTTTTGTTCTGAATTTATCATGAATCTCCAAAATTCCATTTTAAAGCTCTGGTCTCTTCTGCTAAAAATAATTCTGTCAAAAGCAACACATTCATCCTCTTGTGCTGATAAGCCTGTGACAAAACCTTTAAGTGGGACCTCAAATCCTCTAGAATTCTTCTCTGAGTCCTCACAGCAACTGAGCTATGCTTGAATAACTTTGCTTAGTGTCCACTCATCAGGTTAATTTTGCTGCCCCTCTTGCTACAGTAGCTTTGGAGCTGGACTGTGCGCTTTACAAAAAAAACCCATTGTCATCTTGTAGATCCTATGCATTGTCCCCTTTCTCTCTCCCCTACAGACCCAAGTAAAGGTAAGTTGTCAAGGAAAGAGACATTCCATCTGTTCATATAACCCCTCCTAGAAGGGGCTTATATGAATAAAAAAACCCCCCAGGTGCAGCTTAGAGCTGCAAGGGAGAGAAACTCAATAAAGGTGACTTTGGTGTAGACCATGAAAGTATGCTCCAGATTGGAGCCAGTGGATGGGTGGGTCAAAGGAGGAAGAAGGCCATACCTGAGACTGGGCTAGTAAGGATGGCACAGATGTATCCAGCTGTTCACTGTTCACTCTCCCATCTTGACACTGCTCTGGTTTTGACTCTTGGTGTCACTCTGGCCATAGGCTCACCTTCCACTGCAATCACATGTGCATCATCCTTACTCTGTGGTAACCACAGTAACCAGACGTGCTGCAAGTCAAGTCACTAAGAAGCCTTGCTCAGACTTAGTGAATACAGCATATGCCTGACATTTATTCAGTGAATTTAGATTTGAGGCTATTAAACTTTGGAAAGGTTTCAGAGAAGAACTATGAGAATAAATCTAGATCTGGAAAAGTACTTACACTTGACCTGCTCAATCTATACTGAGTTTCCTGAAAGACAGTTTGGCTTTAATTTCCAGGACTCTGCAAGACAGAAAATTCTGTAAAGGAAGAATCACAAGTCTGAGCGCAGACACAAGAGGTTCAAGGCTGTTGGTAGTTAAATTAAGGTAGAAATAGAAACCACTTATTTGTAATTGTCAGTGAGCAGTGGTAGCAGCTTGGTTAAAGTAGGAAGCCAACAGATGAAGAAATGCTGAATATTTAATTATGTTAGTTAAAAAACCCCAAACCCAATATAGGTTCAAGAAATTGATTTCATGGGAGGGAGAAGGAACAGGAAGGGCCATTTACTTAAAATGATATCTATATTTTTAGTTAGCCTTCTCTTAATACAGTCTCTCTGAAATACTTGGCCAGCTGTCTTAGAACCACTACTGATATTGTGGAAAGCTTTGGAATGTGAAGGTTCCAGAACACTTAATAAATAGGAAAAAAACCATCAGGAAAGTAATACATAAAGAAGAAAAAGAGAGAAAAGCCACACACGTGAGCTGGGCAGTTATGGAACAGTTGGTCTAATTTCAATTCCTGGAAAAATATATTGGAACAAATGAACTATTTTTAGAAGATACTAGGTTGATAAGTAACAACCCCAGACTTGTTAGGAGCTGATTGCATCAAACTGATCTTTTTTACTGTGACAGGTTTAACAGGCTCATGGATGGGAAAATATCATTTAACTTAAGGGAAGATTTGCTGCTTTTTATGGGCAACTTGCTCATAAAACTTTGCTTTGTTTTGCTTTTAAGCTCAGCAAACTTTGGACAAAATCATGGATGTGCAGGAGACCAGCTAAAGATGACACGCTCAAAGTGATTGCTATTATGACTATGAAACTGACTGGTATCAAATCAGTTTCTGTGGGCACAGACATTAATCCACCATACAAATATACAGTTATAAATACATAAAAGTATAATTTAAAATTGCACACTCAGGGGGGAAAGGACAGGGAACACCTCTGACCACTTCAGAAGTCAAGAACAGAAGTCAAGAACATTACTCAGGGTAATGTGGGCAAGTAAATAAAAAAAGGGCTAAAATAATTAGGAAGTAAATTAAGGTTAATATTTGTCCTTTGTAAGGAACAGTTCACTGCAAAAACACAGCACTTACCCAGCAGTCCTGTATAAAAGGACCTGGGGTTAGAGTGGATCACTAATTGAACATGAGTCAACACTGCCATACTCTTGTGAAAAAAGCAAACATACCGAGGTGTATAAACAGAAGTGCTGTGAGATATGTATAACAAACCTTTCACTTTACTTACTCATTAAAGTCTCTGCTGGGATACTTTGTCTATCTTGGGAATGATGCTTCAAGATGATATCTAGAGGTAAAAATACTGGAACAGATTCTGTGGGCAGCTGGTGGAACCTCCATCATTACCCAATTCCTTAAAAGCACCGAAATACCTAGCAGGAATGGTTCAATTATCAATAATACTTACTGATTAATACATACCCAAAAGCCTCTTCAAGCCTTCATTTCCATAGGTTTACATTACTTAGAAGATCTGTGTAATCAAAACTGAATTTCTTATACCATAATTTTTGGTATAATAGCTTGGTAAGGAAGTCTCTCCTTGACTTCAATGTAATTGTATCTTGTAAAGGTCAGTCTCTTTAATTACAAGAGTCAATCTGAATGGAAATTCACAAATATTTCAACCAATAATCATGCATCTTGCTGTGTAAATGGCAACTTCCACACAAGATGATTAAGTACATTTCACTGAAAACCAAAAAGCTGGCATAATATAACTTAAGAGAGGTGTGGAAGGAAATGGAATAGTCAGTTCTAAACTCTAACCAATAAAGAGTGAGGCTAAAAATAAAAGATGGCAGGAGAAATTTTATAGCACAGACTCATCCTGCCATGGCATATGTCAGGTTATGTTAGAGCTGTTGGGAACTGAGTACTTTCCTGGCCCTGGATGTTATAAAGCATTCATTCCGTACTAATTTCTTATCAAAATGAAATGCTGAAAAACATGTTTGGTTTCTCCAGCCATTTCTAAACAACATCCAGGAGAGTGCTAAAAACCAGTGCCCATGACTTTCCCACGGGCAGCGATACCCTGGCAGGATCTATCAGCTAAGCAGCAGCACGGGGGAGGTCACTCCACACACGCCGCTGCTCCTCACAGGCCCCGGGAGAAACAACAGCTGTGGTTTTGCAAGGCAGCCCTCAGAGGAATGGCATTTCAGGGGTTAAAAGCTTGAACCACACGTTGTATAAAGTAGACTTCGGCCCCTTTAAACCCGGAGCAGGTGTTGAGTCAGCTCTTTGCACTGAGGCCAAATCTCACAAGGCCAGAGAGCCAGGGCTGACAGGACTTCCCGGCCGGCCGGCCACCATGCCAGAGGATAGCGAGGGCAGGGCAAGGGAACACGAACTCTAAAAGCCTGTGGCTATCCCACAGCCCAGAATAAAAGTAAGATACTTAAAAATACAGTACGGGCTAGAGGAAGACTGCAAACTGGTTCATACCAGTGAGTCATGTGTTAGTGTCCTCTGCTGCCTGAAACAGGAACACTCCCACTCTCAGCAGGAGACAGCCTGTGCTGCTGAAGCTGTGAATAGCGCTCAGGGATCCCCTTTGTGCAGAGCAGGAAGAGCTACGAGGTCTATCTCAGTTACCGGGCAGTCTCCATGGCACACTCTGTTCAATTCCTAAGGCAATCTGAAGCGAAAAGCACAGTCTGTTTTAAATTTGTTATGCTGTTTCTGATTTAGCACAGAGGATATTAAATCACCGCCCAACTGTTTTATGTACATATATTCTCATTCACCATAGAAAACCTAATTGTGTGTACACACAATGTACAGGTAGGACTACTGCAATAATAAAATATATAGAGGCTCACACAAGTAGTGGCTCCCCCATCTCCTCCCTATCTGAATGGGGCCCCTAACCATCTAAGGTAGGGGTGCATGTGAGGGAAATGGCAGTTGTAAAGAAATGCTGCTTTTCAGAAAGTAAATCTTAGCTCCTTGTCTAAATTTAGCTCTGTGGAGTCTTCAGAGACAAAGTGAGGTATCCCTATTTATGGGAAATAGTTTATACTTGCTCTGCAAGCTAACGCAGTCCAATTTACCTCACAAAGCTGTGCAGTGAGTCATGAGACCCAGCAACATTCACACATCCCTATGCACCATGGAAGCAGAAACTCTGGCTCACTTGCTTTCCCCTTTCCTTCTGGGATATTCTTGAGAAACAGCATCCATTAACAACAGTTCAGAATAATGACATTCTTATGAATAAGATAGTGACTGGTGTGGGTAAAACAAACTGCAACAGAGGATATGAAACAAAAAAGCAAAGTCTATTCCAAACTAAGCTTTTAATTTCTTCTCATTAGCATAAATCTGAGTTCAGGAATGTGAAAAGTATTCCATGTCAAAGCTAAACTATGCAGCTGGGAATACCTGCCAGAAGAATTTTTTTCTCCTCTATCAATCCAAAGATTTTATTGCATTGGATCTAGCACATTGGACAGTTGAAAGGGGAGTGGGAGCAGTGAAGCTATTCACAGGAACACTATTGTTTTGTTTTTGTTTCCTACTCAATCACTAGTTCACCAAATTAACTTAATGGCTATGTGATTCCCTGATTCAACCTACAGGAAACAGGATGTATCATTTAGGTGTCAAGGCTCAGTTACATCAGCTTAGCTACAAAGTGAAATTGCACTCTCATTTATTCTCTCGACTAAACCATTATAACCATCGAGGCAGATCTAGGCTGTGTCACACACTTCACGCATTTCTCAGAAGCCCAGACCTCCAATTCATGCTTAAACCTTGTGAAAGTACACTTACCTCTTTCAAAAATATTTGAGTATTTTTCCATGGCAATTTTGGTTTTTCCACTACTAATTCTGAAATATTCATTATTCAGCAGAGAGGTCAGTAGTAATACGCACAAAATTATTGTAATTTACAACTTCAAAAGTTTACAACAATACTGAATTACTTCTCACTATGTGCATGACTAGGTAACATCAGAACATCTTAGTCATCTAACTGTGACCCTAATCTTGTAGTCTCTAGAGTCTCTGAATTCTGAGTTCTGAACCACAAAATGTGTGTTTTTTTATTTTTCGGATTTTGCTTGCGTTTTTCTCCTTTTCTTGCTATAACGTGTACAATGCCTGCTAAGAGGGGCTCTCAAAGCATACAAGCAACAACAGACAACACCCAATTACATCCACTGATCTCTTAATGGCAATATGCAACAATTACATTGCCTCATGTATTGTTCACCTTCTACTCAATTCTTTTAATATGTTAAAAGAATAGAAAAATTTATCAACCACCATTATGTATTTACACTGCGTTTTGATATTAAGGAAATGTCTCTGTCCAGCCCTGCAGGAGCCACCCTGGCAGTCACACTCACCCACCTGTGCTGGGACTGAGGCCTCTTCGCAGCTACACCCCCAACTCACACAGTCACACCAGGTTTCCTCACCGGATTGACCCCAGGTCTCTCACAGCAGAGTCTCAGATGTCCAGCTCCTTAAAATGATTAAATCATGGTGCAATAACTAAAGAACAAAATAACAGCTCGAGCTGGTGCCTCCGAGGAAGGACCCTGAAGAAAGCAATCCCTGGACTTTTATACCCTCACAGTCCAAGTATGACCAAGCCTGGAGGTTGGCAGCTCCTGCCGTATCAGTCAGTGTCCAGTCCCCTGGCCGGGCCACAGGTCCCCGGGCCCTTTGTTGTGCAAAGGGTCGGCAGTTCCCGGGCTCTTGCCTCGGGCTCTCCCCACCCAGAGCTCAACCTGCGGCTCCACTGCAGCTGCTCAATGAGATACTCGAACTGAGAGGATTCCTCAGCACTGGCTAAGCTAATGTGCACATCCTTTAAGCAGTAGTTGTCAATACTCTGTCATCTATATTCTTAGGCAGCTTTTTAAAAAATATATCAACCAAATTTCCTTTCCATTTCAATTTTACAAACTCCCTTCTTCCATATTTTCTCTATTCCTGACAATTATCAAAATTATATTAGTTCAGTGACTGCCTAAACCACAGCTTGAGGTGGGGGTGAAGGTAGGGGTGGTGAGAAATTACTGCAGAAGAGATAGAACAGAGATGTTTTTGTATTATAACACCAGCTGCCTCAAGGCTTCCTTAAAAAGCAGTATGAAAACAAACTATGACAATAATCTGTGCCATGGCTTTGACATTATGATTTCAGCCAAACCAGCAGTTTCCAAACTGTTGGCAATGCATCTTTAGTGTGTCCCAGAATGGCAGCAGTGAAGTGTCTCACGTACTTTCTCTCTGATGAGGCTTAGAGAAAAGGAACGCAGACCACGCCTGGAACACAGGCAACACCTATATCGCATTTACCAGAGGGCCTCTCCTATGATATAGGGGCATATCCAGTTACCCTCTGTGAACATGACCAGAGTACTCATTTTAAATACAGGAAGTGCAGACCAATTCAAAGTGAAACCACAACCTGTACGAAAAAACCCAAATCTGTTTTTTGCTGTGCAGATTACCAGAGATACCCTGCACAACACACAGTAGACCACCCTCATCTTACCTTAGTGTAAGTATAGGATGGTTTGAGGTGGTTCTAGCCAGCTACCCTTCACAGAACAAAAATTGCTCCTGCTGCCATCCAGGCAGCAGTGAAACAGGTTTTCAATGGTTATTAAGGTAAACCATGGTGATTAAGGATGATTTATAATCCTGTCATTCTTACGACATGCTAGGAAAGTCTCAGTACAGAAATATCCACAAGGTTTAAAAAAAAATGATCCGTCATCACCATACTTGAAAGTGTTGGTATACAGTTCTCAGTTACCTTCTAATAGGCACGTCAAAGGTTTCAAAATAGACACAAAATTCCCAGTGGATGAATTATAAAGCAGGTCTCATATTACTGCAGCTGGAGCTACAAGTAAAACATGTATCAGTAAAATCACATTTTTTCTGGTTAATGTGAGCCATATATGGTTTCTACTGTAATGATACATTTGTTGCAAATGTAACATAAAGAAGAGAGTTAAAAAAAAAAAAAAAACACACAACCAAGTCACTATCCTGAGTCCTCATCAATCAGACAAGAGAAAGCAAGAAAAGCAAGAGCAGGTAGCACAGCCCTGCCTAGCAGGAAGTCATTGCTTGCAGTGAAAGTGAGGTGAAATGCAGATATAAATGTAAAACCAGCTACAAGTGCAGTGATTTTAAGGTTTTCACCTCCATAGCTTGGTGGAATAAAATGACAGGCGGCTTGGTCATCAGAAATAAAGACAAAAATCCCCAAAATAAATTCCTTGTTTAGCTCTAGAAGTGATAAACTTCACAGAACTCCAGACAAGTCACGTGCACTGGAAATTAGTAATGAGTAATACCACCTGAGTACACAATACATAAACGTCTGTCCTCCAATGTCCTCCTCCTTGTTAAGCAAAACAGTTTAATCCAGTGTAGTTATACATGCCTTTTCTCATAATTTATACATTGTTGAATGTTGTTTTAAACGTGAATAGCTGCAATGTGTGGGCGTTAACTATGTAAGCACTTACAAAGACGAATGAAGTGATTGATTCACATTCTACACCAAAAAAAGTTTGGATACTGTTTTTTTTTTCTGAAATGCAAAGCAGAATTACACTGATTTGAATAGAATTATAGTTGCCAGTTTGTCATTTAACTGAAATGGGCTAGACTTGCATCATACTGATATCCTTAAAAATCTGTCATTTTTAACTTAGCTGATGAATAAAACATGAGGCTGATTTTATGCAGGAAATGGAGACTGCACTGACCAGAGGCTTTTGCTGTTGGAAGTGTTACCTGTGGCTGGAATACCTTCCCAGTGATGCTGCCTATTACTGTGCCAGCCAGACCCCTAGTTTGTGCCTTCATAAAAATTAGCCAGGTTTAGCTTTTGGTTCCTCTCCTGTGTTACCTATTTCTAGATGTGCGAACATGCCACAATGGAAGCAACTGTGTATTTAGAAAAATTTGAGAAATCTGTTCACCTCTGCATCTCAGCTATCCAGGGCTGAAAGCACAAGAATGTGCTAGGCAAACAGCCACAAGCCAATTGCTGACTTTTTGGAGGCTCGGGAGCTGCAGATCCTCACTGATGAGCAGCAAGCTGCTCACAGTTCTGGCTCCCACTCCACAACCGCCTCCCCCCTCATCTCTTCGAGGTAGTTCTCTGTTACACTATCCCATCTCAGGGACAAAGGCACTATAACCAAGAAGTGTTTGAAGTCACTCAGCTGGAAAACACTGGGTGCAAAGACAACAATGAAATATAAATAACTAGTATCATAAATATATTACCAGCCAATACATTTTTGACTATTACCTATTTAAGGTAATTTTTATCTCTGAAGGAGTCAGGTAGGTCCACTCAAACTCATACAAGGGCACAACTACCACTGGGCCTCTTCCCTTTTGAGGATGATAATAAGGGTTAGGGTTCAATGTGAAGCCATTTTCATTTAAAGCAAAAGCTCCAGGACACAATTACAGCTAGAGGCAGCGACTTCAAACAAACTGTGTGTGGGAATGGAGGGGCCTCAGAGGATTCTTTGGGGCATGACTGAAGCCCATTTGGAAAGTCTTGGTACTTTCTTTACAAGTAGTTAGTTCTCAGATCAAAATCAAATGCAGTAAAGGCACCATGCAAAGAGTCAAAATATTCTATTGACTATGGTGATCTTGAGATTTTTCAGGGATCAGCATTCTAGGAGAAACTATTTTGATCCCTTTACTTTGAATTCTTTTAGTGGTTTATCTGTATCATCTTCTCTGCCTTCTTATCCACGTGAGCTGCCCCCGGGCTGGCTGGTAGGAGAAGCCGTGCTGGGGCAGGGGCCTGCCATGGCTCCCCATTGTTGCAGAAGCATGCACCAGCTCAGCACTGCCCGGCTCCGTACTCTAAATCCCTGCTTTTGTGTTTCCTCCGGGCCAGAGATAGCTGCTCTCAGCAGCCTCCTTGCCTGGAGCACTGAGACAAAGAAATGTACAACTGCATAGTTATTGCTTCATGACTCAGCTAAAAAGACACAAGTCAAACAGCAACCTCCTCAGAACAACCGGAGCTGCATATTAACCATCCATCTGTGCGTGCTGCTGTGACTTTGCGTCATATTTTGTGATTCAGAAGAATTAAAACAGACACAGAGGAAGAGGAAACCCGTAGAGAGATTTATTTTTACCTTCTGTAGGAAGACATCTGCCTTTGTGAATGTGTGTTTGTTCAGGCTGCACATGCTCTGAACAGTGAAACTTTCATCTGGGCTTCAAAGTGGCACACTTACTATTTAACCTTCATTGAGTAGAAGCAGACAGCTGGATTTAGTTTGGAATTTTGTTTTGGNATTTTTGTCTTTTTGTTTTTTTTTTTTTTTTTTTTTTTTTTACTATTAGATCCTCAGTTAGAAGTGAAGCCAGCTGCTTATAATTGAATTCCAGCAATTCAAACTGGTTGCTTGCATTCTGACCGATGTTTCATACAGTTGGTATTTCAACGGTCAAGAGTAACCTTTGAAGTTAGCACCCTGTTAAGAGGAGAGCTAGGGGAGGAATCAGTTTCTGTGGCTTGTGATTTTATATGTTCTTAGACTGATGAAGAAGACTGCTGTGGATTGATTTCCACAGGCTGCTTTAAGCAAGAAGGGATAATTTGAATCCCAAGAATGCTGCAATGCATGCAAAGTTACAGATATCTGTGACATCTAAGCTTGAGTGAACACACTTCACACACACTTGAGGGCAGTGAAAACCTCAGCTGCTGCCCAGGTCTAGCAACAGTTCTGCCCACAGATGCCCATTTTTAACATTAAAGGTGCCAGCTGAACACAGGTAGCCTTTGATACACAGCTCTCTAGTACCCCTGTTTTCTTTCTAAATCTTTCACAGCTCCACAAACATCATGCAGTCCTCGTTCTCAGAGCTTGAGGATCAGAGGACTGACAAGGTGAGCTGTTCACAAATGTGGGCTGCCCCTCTTCTTTCAAAACAGGGAGTGTTGATTATTTGATTTCACCTCCTCCCCTAACTGTGATAGAAAAGTGAACAAGGCTGATTTCCACCTTCCACCTGCAGGAATTTAAGCCCACGTCTCCCAAGAGAGGGCGAGGTTATGCCTGAGACAGAGAACTGTGGGTTCTGTAGCTGGCAACATGCACTTTACCGGTTTATGTATGACAGCATAGCTTTGCCACTTGCCATCTCCTTTGCAAATCTGGCTTTAGGTCATACTACAGCAAAATAATTTAGCAGATGCTTAGCTCTCAATAGCTGCTTGAAGTACATTGGCATCAACGTGACTCTACAGAGAGGTGTTAAATTAACACCACCATCCTTGTGTGAATATGCTTCTACAATGTCATCCTTCTCTACTGCTATGTGTATTTTGTATTCGACAGTTTACTTTCAAAACCATGCAGAGGTGCTTAGCAATTCTACCAACTATGTATTAACAATTCAAGTATCTCGATTTCCATTCTCACCACAAAAGGGCTTTTAAGCTTAAGCAGAAGCTCTTTTCATAGCAGAAAATATCGATGTAAGTAACTGCATTGGAAGCAAATTCCAAAATATACTCACCTCTAAATACAAAAGAAAAAAACAAAAAGACAGACTGCACTAACTAAACAACATTCCAGACAAGAAATTAAGCCTTTCCATAGCCATTCCAACTGAATTTACAGTCCAACTTAACAGCTGAACTGGTTATCTAGTTATGGATATTTTAAAGAGTCCTTCAAGCAGGACTCTTGCTTAATCTCCATCAAACGAATATATGAAAAACTCTTTTCTTTCCCCCCCATTAGCAGAGATGGTTTCAGCTTGTAAATAGAGAAGACATTCTTGTTCTCCATGAAGCCCAGATGGTCAGGGAAAAAAGGAGTGGGAGAAAAATTGTTGGGTTTTTTTTCCTGCACATTTCCTCCTATCCCCCAATGAAAACCAAACAAACCCACTGTCTGCTCATCTGTTGACTCTTCTCATCTAGTAAGATGTTTTGGAAATAGAAAATTAGTCATTTACAGCTAGAATACTTCAGGAAGAATAGGTAGGTAGAGAAATATCAACAGAACTATGTTTTCCATCAGAAAACATGACAATATGTCTGACTGAGCTAAGCTTATTAAATAAGTACAATGGAATTCAATTTAGCAAAAGGCCAGAAAAAATTATATATTCATTTCCTACTCTGAAGCAGCCATATGGAAACTTCTGTATACTACAAAAAAAGATTTTGAGAAATTCCTTTAATGAAATTTCCTTCCAAGAACACATTATCAAAGGCTATTACCACTTTTCACTCAGCTCTACTCTATAGCAAATATATCCTTTGAAGGAAGGAGAAGGCAAACAGAATTTTGGCATAATAAGCCACACTTTCTTTCTATTGTTATGCCTTGGGGAACTCCAAGGCACCTTCACTTGCAGTATGTTGCAATCTAGTACAGGTTATGTTGCAATAAGAGCGAAGTTACCTTTGTTCTGAAGTTAATCTGCATTCACTTGAAAATGTACACCAATTCCTGAACCTTCTTTAATTACTCCACTAGCTGAGTTCTCATGTTTTTTGTCTGATCCAGGCCTGAACTCTACCAACATGCAATCTTATTAAGTGTACTGTTGAGAAATGAAAGTCAATTCCAAATTTTGAAGCTTACACAGGACAAGGAAAAATAACACATGGAACTCTTTTAGGACACCACTTATTAACTGATAAGGCCAAACAGTTAAAATTTCACATGGAAGTAACTTTCCTCAAAGAAATGCAATTTTCACTGGCTTGAGTTATGACTCCTTTGAGAACTACATTGGCCAGATGTGTATTGGAGCTTCTTAGCAATTACCAAGCATTATGTTAAGTCAGATCAATGGTTTTACACACAATAAAAACCTGGTTTCTGTGTCAGGGATGTGAATCACACAGATGCAGTTTTAGTTTAAAATGTATAACCAACCACCATTACGGCAGCTTTATGAAGGAGAAGTAGATAGGTTGCAGTGGGATTTAATTTGGTCTCCAGTATCTCGCTCTATAGTGTTATTTTATCCTCTGGCGTGCCTTTGTGTGCCCCACCTCTGCCATTTGCTACACAACTGGGATTTAAATATCGGCTGGTGTCTTTTTGCAGTTGTTTTTCTGGCTATTTGGAACACACAAAATGTTAATAACTAACACCTTGATATAGAACAGGTCCTGGGGGCTACAGGCAACTCTGCTGGGTGGAGGGCAAGAAATTCAAATAAATAGAACTCATTGTCTAGCATTTAACATAGCAAGAATTTCTTCTGCAACAGACTATATACATCACATACAGTGTAAATAAACTAACCCTTTCTTAAGCTATATTTGAGAACTATAAACATATAGTCAATTAGATACAGAATTGTAGAAATATTAATAGCTGTAGTATGAATGAAGCATGAAAAAGGCAAATCAGCAATGCTTTGAGTTTGCTCTATCGTGTTATGATTAGTTAAACAAATGCATTTTAGAAAAAAAAGGCTGATTCTATTTCTTCATATAAAAAAGACCAAATAGGAGGCCACATGGGGTCTTCTTCATATCTTCAGGGTTCTCTACTTTGCTGTTGGTGAATATGCTAGTGCAAGTGTAGTGATTTCTTCCCACAGGCACAGAAACAGCAAAATGTGTTAATACCAAATCATTCTTGCCATATTATATCCTTTTCTTAGCTTCAAGGCAGACATATCTTCATCAGGATAACGATTCATGCCAGTGCCCTTGAATTCATAGAAAACAGCATTTTTACTGACAGGTCTCAGAAAAGGATTTGGTTAGCCTACAACTGTTTGAGTGATAATTGCTTTGATCGATTTGATGTGATTTAATTGATCTTAAATCATGTAAATTAAGAGTAGACATTCAGCTTTTTGCAATACGGGTGCACAGGAAAAATGGGAGAACCTCTTAAAATGCTACTCACTGCAACAGCGTACAAAACACAGTAGCAGTGTTTTAACTGCCATGGTTGAGCTCAAAATGTGAAGGAGGAAGCTTAAAGTTTAAAACCAGGACTTTTCTCTCTGAAGCTCTAGGTGATCTGACCAAAGATACTACCTTTCCATACAAATTGTGTCTCACTTATCTGTGAGAGGCTTCCTCGCTCATGGTCTTTCTTCCTGACAAATGCTAAAAATATTGGAAAACCCATTAAACTCAAAGTGTAGATCATGTGTCATAGAACCAAACATTGTTACACAGCAGAAGAGAAGAAACTGGCAAATAAGTAAACAGGTGACTGAGAGGAGAAGCCAGACAAAAGATACATCACAGGAACAATTCAACTTCTAGGAAATCAACTAAGATGACTCTTTTACACAGCAAATGCAGTTGTTACCAGTTACAGAAGACACGTAGATGGGGAAGCACAATGCACAGATGCCTATGTATTATGGTGAATTATATAAACCTTCACTAGGTTAGCAGTCAAAAGGCCTATATAAGTTAACTCATATTTTTGGATGTCAAATACTTTGGACTTCTGTAATGTACTTGACTGATGCTTTGTACCCTTAGAACAAAGAAATAGTGAAATGAAAACCATACCCATTACTTTGTGGAATTTCATCTTTCACAAAGCATGAGGAAGGCACTTTTTCAGGCTGTGACAGAACATGATTCAGCTCTCAGGCAATATCCATGCCACATGCTGTAGGATATTCTGAGAAGTTATTCCATCTCTGTTTCTAATGTTGATAGAAATTTGCAGTAGACATTAAAAAAAAAAAATTAAGTGTAACTCTGTCAGAAGCAGACGTTGAAGAGAAAGCACTTAAAAATACCTGACAACACTAAGATGTTCCCAAAGCAGTGGTTCAACTCTTGCTCTGAAATGGGTGAAATCTGTTTTGAAACTGACTTCCTCATTCTAGGTGGACATCCTAATTAGAGGGTTCTTCATGGAACAGAGAGTACAATTCCTTACTCTATTACTTCTTACCTGTTAAGGAAATGCAACAAGAAATAATATAATTAATAATAAATAACAGTTATTTAACATATGTTATTGAATATTTATTTATTTATTGAATTAATAAAAGTAAACAATGTTAATTGAAACAGTTGTTTCAGGAAAACAGTCACCCCAAAAAAACTGGCCAATTTCTGTCAAGATCCTGTGTCACACAGGTGATCTCAGACAAGAGGTACTCAAACCCCTTGTTACCCCTGAGAAAACGGAATATGAGAAACATGTTTGAACAGATGAAAGTGGCTGAGAGAACCATGCAAACAGTAGTGTGGCAATGCAATAAAAGTAATATTGTGATTAGCAGAAAATATTTTGACAGCTTTTTCTAATAGATTTTCATTCTTGCAAGCATGATACAGAAAGATAACACTTAAGGGTGTTTTGGGGGATATTTTTATTTGTTATGTGTTAAAAGCCTCACTAAATCAGGAATCCCATTCTATATTTTGATAGCTTCAAAAATGAGATCAGAAATAGCTGTATATTAACTTCAGTGTAGCCTGTTGTCCACAAATAATATAAAGAAATTTACAGCATTTTTTCAGTCCTACTTTCCAAGCCGACTTAGAAATTACAGGGTATGCAAAAGGAGTAATAATGGTTCATTAGATGAAGGGAAAAGAAAATCTAGTATGCTGGTCCAAAAATTTCTGAACTGCTCAACTGCTGATATACCTAAAATTCTGTTTTAACTAAATCCAGTTCAGACTCATTTAACTGATACAGAGAATGTCTACATACATTTCTACTGCATCTACTCCATTAAGTATAATTTTTAAAATTTTGATATTTAGCTGAACAGTTTTCAAGGAAAAAGACTAAAAGCACAGGAAGTTGAAATTTCCAACTTCAGAACAGGTGGAATTGCAACCCTGTCCATATGTTGCCCTGATGACAATCTCTAGAAAAGCAAAGGCATAAATTAATTTAAACAATATACAATCTTTCTTATTTTTAACTTTTTACCCCTCCTTTTTAACTAAAGGTACTGAAAGAGTACAAATTTCTTTTTACATAAAGTGAAATCATTACTTTTAATACAGTGTCAGGTAGAAGATAATACTTACCTGTAAAGCCAGACAAAAAATTTCTGAGGAAGGTAATTTTTCAAGAAAACATTAACCATTCCTTAATCCAGCCACCAACCTTGTTGTTCAGCATCCTTTCAAAATGGTGCTCTAACTTCAGGGAGATAGTAATTTTCCACAACAGATACACATGTAAATATTCAATCCATTTATTGTAGAAACACTGAAGACACAATATAGTTTTAACATACTCCTACTGAATAAGTACTAATTAAATCTGAACAAGACATTGTTTATTGTGGAAATGCTGCAGACACAAAGAGAGATTTAAACACAGTTTAAATCCACCATCAGAGAATATGACACTTTAAGGAAAGCCAAAACAAAATGGCACTTAAAGCTAAAAATGAGAGGCAGATGCCATTTCCCAGAAATGAAGGAAGGTGGGCTCCACTGGAGCAGCTTTGTACTGGGCTTTTCTTTTGTATTGGTGGTTAATGAAACACCCAGAGCCCAGTGATTTTTCCTTTTTATCTAATTGCTCAAATCCAGGAATCTTTGGCATAGGAATTTTCCTTTGCTTTGTGGCTCTAACATTATTCAGCCATTTTTTCTTAACAAGGCCACTGTTTTTATAACTTTTAATCCGACTCTGCGGCATTTAAGTGCATGTTGTGCAAAGAATGCTCTTGAGTGTCAAATTCTATCTTGATAGGAGAGTAACAGCACCAGGTTATTGCACTAGTTCTTTTATACTCTAGTTTTATCTGACTAATAAACAAGGCTGTTAGAGATCTGATTTTCCTCAGTATTTGCTACACTGGCCTTATTTTATTTCATTTACACTGACAAGCTGACAAACATATCTACATGCAAGAGGAAAGAATTCCACTGCATTGATTTAAAGGGAAAAAAAAATAACCGCCAAACTGAAAATTATTTTAAGTTAATCATGCAGATATTCTATTTCTAGTTCACACTTGTACACTGTCTAGATTTAAACCACTGAGCTGCACTGCTTCTTCTTTGCAGAGAGAAATAAAAATGAGGCCTATTTGAAAAACCTGCACCACCACAGAGGACACGTGGTTTAGTCTCTCAGTTCCAATGGTACATTTACTTCTTTGTTGCTGTGTGTTAGTTGTGAAGCTGTATTCATGAAACAGGGAATGTTAATGTATTCCAAACTTGTGCATAAAATAGAAGTAAATCACGTGGCATTTTTTTAGCCATCATGAAAACAATGACAAAATAAAAGCACTATAAAAGATTGTATGAAACTAGAGCTCTTCTACAAGTTTTTAAACAGCAAAAAACTATCAGTTTCATAATGGAAATCAAAACACATTTTTGGGTAAAATTCTTTGCAGGTCATTCCTCTCTACAGTGTTACATAATCACTTTACTTTTTCCTCTCATTTTAGTATCAGCAAACATCTGCCTACACACTAATTCGAAAAATACTAATTAAAAATTGGAAAGTATTAGAGCCTAGCACACTGATTTAAAATGTCTCTGATCATATATTTGATATCAAGTCCTAGCATGAAATTTCTATAGTTAATCCAAGTAGTTTCTTGTTAGGAAATAGCACACACAGTCTTTCAGATTATTTTCAGTACAAAAGATACAGAGATAAAGAAGTTTATGTGAATAGCTCTGAGGACTCCTCGGCATCAGCAGGGAAGGCACTTTTCCAGTCACACAGTTCTAAGCACAACGGGACTCAGCACAGCTTTGCTGTTTCAACATCTCCTTCAGTTTCTATGCAAGTGATATCCACTGACTGCCCAGTCCTGAACTTCTCCACTTGCAAATAATGCAAAGAAAATTGCTCCAAATAGATTAATAGAGGCAGCAATATAGAAAACCATCTGCCATTCTCCCACAGTATTCTGTCAAATGAAGGAAAGAAAAATAGATGCAGTCAATTTGCAGCATCAGACTCGAGAAAAAGTAATTTTAAAATCAATGCTACATGCCTTGCCTATTTAAATGTAAATGCCATTCAGCATGATTTCACAGCAACATAAAAGCATTATAAAGGATAAAATCATTAGTATAGTCAACTTCAGTTTTTTTAATACAGCTTACACAGACAGTCTTATCAGAACCACATTACCTTATCTGGATCAGTTTATCACCCAAGATGCAAAACCATTGATACAAATGCAGAAAATGTTAGTGTAAGGGAAACACCACCTTGGCTTTCAGATCAGGTGATCTGAGAGCTGAAGTGCCCTGCACTGTGCAGTAATCTATTCCTAATGACTACTATGTGAACATTGCAGATTCATAAGCCTTTTGGTCCAAACAAGGTAGCTACCTTAACCCAGATTTCAAGAGCAATTCTCTAAACTCTGGTATTTAAGAAAGGCCTTAATAAATGTGTAATTAAGAACTGTGGTCTATTTGCTTTTTTCTTTATTTTTTCCTTTTCAAATAAAGAAATAATATCTACAGATGTCTTAAAGGTTTTTTTAAGTTCCAGATGATGCTGTAACAAACCTGTAAATGATCTTACTACAAAAACAGAATACCTGAAGAGTGCATTAGTGTGGAGGGGAAAAATCTAAACCGAACAAAAATACCCTAAAATCAACCCACTTGTTAAGGTATCTAGAAGAACTAATTTTATTGGAATCATGTAATAATGAATATTTTCTGATTGTTTTTGGTTAGAGCATGGTGATAATAACACCAAGGTCATAAGTTTGATCCTCATATGGGCCATTCACTTAAGAGCTGGACTCGAAGATCCTTGAGGGTCTTGTCCAGTTCAGAATACTCTGTGATTCTATGATTTTTAAGAAAATCCTTAGAATAACCTCCAACTCAAAAAAATTCAAGTGTATCACTAAGCTTACTCCTCCCATCTCCCTTTCTTTAAAGATTTTAGAATAATTCATATGTTCATTGAAAAAATAGTAATTAAAAAGTCCTCAAAAGCCCAGTGCTTCCCTTTTTCTATCCAAATCACTACACCTTGTTAGTCAAATCTAACACTAGAATCTAGTTTCTCACTTATCTGACAAATGCTGACATTAAAACTCAACACCTCATGTGAGAGCCCAAATTAAAAAAAAGAAAAACAAGCAAGAACTTGTTTAATTTAATAAAACAATACTACAAATGTCTCATCTAGTTGGCATTTTATCAGAGTTCTACTGTCATAAAAATATATTCCTTTTGTTCTTAGAGATTATAAGGGGTGAGTCAGTAAAATTTTCAAGTCTTACAAAGGTCTTTCATTTTACCCTTATTTTCCTGTTCAGAATCAGGACAATAAGAGCTAGGAATTAAGTAATTCACAGCAATGGAACAATAGGATTTATAGGTGTAACCCATGTTTCATTTAAGGACTGCAGACTTGAGAAGAAGGAATTTCTATTCAACTGAGATAAAAATATAACAATTGAAAAAAATTATAAACAGACTCACATTATGAGTGAGGTTTTTGGCAATAACTGGCCCCACCATTCCTGGGATAGTAGCAAAAGAATTTGTGATCCCAAGGAGAATTCCAGCATACCTGCAAGAGAAGTTGTTAACACTGTTTATTAACTTGTAAGGCTTATCAATCATGGAAACAATTTTGCCTAACCTGATCACATGGACATCATCTCGATCACACAAGAGAAATTAAAACACAAGTATTCCAGTGTGAATGATTTGCTTTTATTCTAATAACAACCCACTGACAACTTGGCACATACATTTTAAGGGACATAGTTTAGTGGTGGACTTGGTGGTGTTAGGTTAATGGCTGGGCATGATGATCTTAAAGATCCTTTTCTACTTAAATGATTCTGTATGTCTCTATTTTTCAGAGGCTAGTTATGGAATTTAACTTAAACTGCCTATGGCTTTGCTCAAGATCCATAATCCAAACCCATATCTCCTTTGCTAAGCCACAACCAAAACTGTCTGGAATGGATCCATTGGAGCAGTTAAAGACACATCACATGTCTTGAAGCAGAAAGACAAGGAGGATGACAAAGTGCTGTTTGCCAACAGTAAGAGTTGGTTCAGGTTTCATTGCTAAAAATTTGCCTGTCAAGAAGGCAATATCAGCAGCGTGCCTGGATATCCCCACTTACATTACAAAGTGTATATTCCAAACCCGGAGTTCAGAGTGCTGTGGCAGTCCTTCCCTCTGCTTTCTGTGGGTCAAGGCCAATGGGAAATGGGTCTGACTAAACCAGTTCTGCTGGTTGCTGTTCCTGCAGCTCCATTCTGAGGCCTCCTGTTCCCTGAACGTGCTCTCTCACACACAAATGTATGTGTTTGCACCAGCGGCCACAAAAACTTGCTGGGAGAAGCCAGTAACTTGCTTAATATCTGAGTCTCAGCACCTCATCTCTAAGCAATTCAAGATCTCTCTCACAGGCATGTTGCAATACCAAAAGTTTGAAACTGTACCACAAGTGCAGACTTGTAAGAGAGACTGAAAAGAAATAAGACCCAGATGTTCCACAGAAGTTTGACCTTCCAACCACTAGGGCACAGATCCCTGTGTTTTAGATCTTCAAGTTGGATTTGTTGGCTGAAGAATCATTCAAAATACTAATAGTTGCAGTCTACCATAGGAGAAAGGAATCATATCCTAGTGATCATTTTAGGCTGTTCAGAGTAAAATTATGTCCTCACCAATATTAACATAACAGAAACATATTTCATCTCTATAGAGAAATGCATAGCTTTGAAATTTTATTTACCAGGAGAATTCAACCATACAGCATTGTTACAAAGGACTGCAATATTCATTTCAGTGATATTACAAAAACATGGTATTTTCCTCAGAAAGGCACACAATCATCTAGCCTACTAGTTGATTTTTTTCTTGAAACTCTACACTACATATCAGTTTAAAGCATGGCAACACTTTAGTTAAAACCTTTTTGTTTCTTATAAACCTAGCATGCAGTCTTCCTATCTTGGAAAGTGGTTTAGAATTAACAGGCCTTTACGAAGCTGAATGTCAAAGTGTAAAAGTTTCCCTTAGGAAAATAAGCACATAAAGCAAAATCCTGTTAAAAGCCTTTAAGTAGAACCAAATGCACTTTAAATGTCTTTAACATGTTTAGGCACTACAATACTGCTAAGAGATATTTTTAAAACTAAACACAACTTAATAGTTTCTCTGGTCGACAAAGATCTTTGGCAACCAATTGCTGGCTAAATGCCCCTGTTTATGCCCAGTGTTTCTGACATAGGTTGAATTCTTGATAGTGCTCGCTGTTTGATGCAGATAACTGTGATGACACTCCCTTAGCCCAGTGGAAACTCCCATATGAAAAGGGAAAGCAAACAGTGACATGTCTGTAGAGCAAAACCAATAGTAGGCTGTTGGTCAGGTTCTTATGGCATAGGGGGGATATCCAAATACAAATTAACTTGCAGAGCAGTGAAGTAGTAAAATCAAGATTAAAAAAAATGGCTATGTGAAGTATTTAGTGTACAACAGAGCCACATGAATATTACAAGGGACCACGGTAACACCAATATTAAAATTTGTAATAATAGAAAGGCACTAATGTAGATTTAAAGAGCTAAAATATAATACATATTTCCCAAAAGAACAATCTTGTCTCCCTCCTGTCCCCAAGCCTTCTCCAATCTAATTCACCAATGGCATAATAAATACACGTTAGCAACCAAAACCACACAGCAAATATTGTTGTTAATTAACATCAGTATTTTCATTCACTTTTTTCCTGTGAATATAATAGTTATTTATTTGATATAATGCAAGTTTTAGTAGCAAAAAGGGACCATTTGCTATTCTTGGCAGCATACTTTTGACCAATCTAAATGGGCATTTATGTATTTTGAAACTGCTTTGAATGACTTCTGTTTTTTCTAATGTCTTTCAGTAAATTATGAAAAATAAATATTGAGCTCTAAGTAAACTCTTTACTGAGGTTTCCTTCACAATTTTATGCAGACCCCGTTTCTAGATTTTTACAATCATGTCAAGCATTTTCTTGAAACTGTGCATATCTGCCTGGATCACCTTATCCAACAAAGTTCAGAAAAATTGCAAAAAATTAGGTGTGGGGGAGGGGGAAGGACAGTCTTCCTTTTCTTCTCATCTCAGATGTTTTTTGCATTTCTGTATCTGAAGAAATTTTTTAACATGACCTTTGTTACAAGGACGTGCTTTTTTCCTTCTCTGTCCTCATTTGAACAGATTTACCCTGAAGTAAAGCATGCATGTGCTGAATAGAAAATCACTGATTTCAATAAAACAGCACTCACTCTGAAAAGGTCACCACCAAGGAAAGTCTTCCCACACATGCAGCCACTCGCCTCTAGAGGCAATGCTAGGCCAAAGTCCCTGAACTACCAGCAAGACACTTACCCACCTTGCACTCAGTGTGCTCCCTTCTGCCTGTCTGAGAGGGAAGAAGAGCTAGAGGAACTTGTCTGGTGTAAATGCAAAGGGAAAAAGCAGCACTTTACCGAGGGCAGGAAGAACAGAGTGCATTTAGGTCAGAGGGACCAGCAGCAGCTCATGTGAGATAACTAACTATGCCTGCTGAGAGGCATCGGCACTGTGTAACATCATTTTCTTCTTGTGGCTTTTTTTCAACACCTAAAATACTCTGAATACTGTTATAAACAAATTGACTCTTGACATAAACATTTGAAATGCAAAATGAAGTATCTAAAATTAGAAGACACCCAACATCCTAGTTTGGGAAACCTCAGCCATTGCCTACATGCAGAAGTTCTTTGTGTGTGTAAGTCACACTGCAGTTGCATGATTTCCTTTTTCCTGTCACAGCTCTGTTGCATTCCACGGACAGGTTAAATTGTAGTCATATAACAAACACCATTTAATACATATTTTGGAAACTAACTGTTGTAGTTCTGCAAAACTAAGCTTGAAACAGAAGTTGTATAATGGCCCCATAACACCCCAGATGTACTGCTTTAAGTACATTTTCTAAATTTATAGTTATATTTGATTAAAAACAAAGTGTACCACAGAAGCTATTTTTTTTACTTTCATATTCAATTCAGCATTACAAGCTGTTTATAGCTGGATACCTCTCCTCTTGCTTACTCCCTAATCCCACCTGCCAAGATTAACTGGATTCCTCCTATTTCATATTCATCTGTTAAATCAAAAATTGTCCACAACTGTGGACATGATCACCATTGTTTCAATTGCCAAAACCTGAGTACCATCTTCAACTGGGACCCAAGGTCTCCCATAGGTTGTCTAGATGATCAGATTTTTTTTTATAGGTATCATTTCTACAAATTATTTTTTCCTTTACACTTACGCTTAATAAACACACTTTTCTTTGGACATAAAGTCATTTGACCCTATTCACATCTAGGTGGTACCACAAATAGGTAAATGAATGACAAAACAAAGTACTTGACTGCTACCAGCGCACTTTTAGAAAATATACATACATCCACACTCTTTGGGAAACTGACAGATCTGCCCAATTATGAATTTGTAACACAATGGAGAAATTACAGCCTCAAGCCTCAACTTTCTATTCTCGAAAATTATACATTAAAGAGCAATTGTACATACCTGATTTGTCACCTACTGACAAATCAGGTCAACTGCTTGTAACAAGATTTAG
This sequence comes from Phainopepla nitens, assembly GCA_013400175.1. Lineage (NCBI taxonomy): Eukaryota > Metazoa > Chordata > Aves > Passeriformes > Bombycillidae > Phainopepla > Phainopepla nitens. Next base: position 470,742 of record VXBQ01008972.1, on the reverse strand, counting down.
ATTCCAGTGTTTTTCAAATGCAAATAACTTGCCTGTCTCACAGTGCTTAAATATGGTAAACGTTCATACCAGAGGTTGATAGTTCAGATGGAAAAGTTGTAAACAGTGAAACACTTAACTGTATTGTACAGTTCAAAAAACACTGTCCGATTAAGAACATGAATCAAATGTGACAAAAGTCTATCAAGTCTATAATTACAATATGTAACTACAGGAATTATATCATTTATTACTGCATGATTAAAAACTGAATGATTCTATACTATTATGTCATATCCTCTGCCAAACTCACACTTTTTGGAAATACAGTGCTTAATACTGTAAACCCAAGTAACTGGCAGTGTTTACACTCCAGCACATGCTCCACAGCTACATTTCCAAGGCACCGCAACAACACAGAAAGAAAAAAAAGGGGGTGTCAAACATTCCACACGCACTAACAACAGTTTCAGCAATACTTACGAAGGTGCTATGTCCAGATGGTTGATGCTGTAGCCCGATGTACAAAACCCTCCTAGCGTCGTTGATATGGTCACGAATGCAACAGCCAGGGCGTAGTTGCAGCCTGTGAATCCGGCGGCTACCAAGAACACCGCCGGTCCGATCATTCCTTCGGGACACAAAGCCCGCAGTCAAAGGCCGTGGACCGCCGGAGCCTCGGAGGCTCCGAGCCCGCGCTTCCGTGCAGCCTGCACCGCCCCCTGGCGCGCAGCACCGGCACCGCACCGCCGCCACCGCGCCACCAACCGTCCGAGGGCAAGAGACCTTGAGGATCAGCGGGTTCCAACCCCCGGCACTGGAAGGGACACCTCCCGCTAGATCGGGTTGGTCAAAGCCCCGTCCAGCCTGGCCTTAAGCACTTCCAGGGATGGGGCAGCCACAACCTCTCTGGGCAACCTGTTCCAGTGCCTCGCCACTCTCCCAGTAATGAATTTCTTCCCATTATCTAATTCAAATTACTCTCTTTCAGGTGGAAGCCATTCCCCCTTGTCCTATCACTACATGCCCTTGTAAAAAGGAAGAGCAGATGGGTTGCAAAACTGTTGTTGTCTCAGGAAAAAGCAACTAGATCAGAAATATCTCACTCTAGCAGCAAAGAACAAACTAGATAAAAAAATTAACAAAAATCAACAGGTTCTGAAAATTACCTCACAGATTAATTTTTTTTTATTGCTATAAATAAACTGAAGCTACACTGACACTGTGAACCCTGGGTGAATGCAAGAAAGCTGTAGAGATGCTGCATCAGGCACTGGAAACAGCTCATCAACCATCATGAGCTGATGCACAGTGCTTCCTCTCTGCAGTTAACTTTGGTAGCCATTTCCCAGTACCAGAGCCCACTTATATGACCCCATCATGACCTCTGCAAACAGCTCCAAGTACACACTTTTGTTGATGAAGCCAACCTAAGTCCTGCTCTTCCTAAGACAACAACATTTTTCTCCTGAGTTATACATACATGGATGTGAGGCGTGCGGCCCTGCAGTAAACTGAATCACCAAAATAGCATAAGCTTAGGACAAACGAACAAAATGCCTGAGAATTTGTTACAAGAGCTACTTTAAAGAAAGCAATTGAATCAGCTGAATTGAGAAGGCAGCAAGGATCACCATACATTAACTAGGCTGCAACTTTTGTGGATCCTTTGCCTAATCTCTCCTTTTTTTTTTTTCCTTCAGTTTCTTTCCCCTGTCCCCTCTTTATTAAGCAATCAACTTCTCTTTCCTAAATACAGCCTTTTACTTGTGTTCATTAAAAACCTGATCTGGCGGATCTGTTGGTGATTTCAAATAATTTCTCCTCCCAATTAGTAAAGACTATTTTGTATTCTGTTTGGTTTTTCTACTGTGGTAGCAGCTGTAAATTTTGCAAGTGTATTCCTATTCAGTTACTTTAGTCTTAGATAAACAAAACACTGAACAACAGAATAGGCTCATGCAGAACAATCCTATCAGTTTGATAAACCTTTTTCGATAAGAATGTTTCATTCACCCTTTTATGGTGACTTTACATGACACCATTTATTTGATTGGTTTGCTTGTAGTCCAATTATCTTGATCTAAAAAAGGCTTTTGACAATCTCTTATTGTTCTCTTATCCAGTAGGCCTACTTCTCATGGAAAGATAGGATTATTCTTGACACTTTAAAGTACAAATAAAGTTGCTCCTCTCAAGCCATGCACAATGCTGCCTCATCTCACAGCAGTATGTCAGATTACTCCCCCAAGCCCTTAAATTTTCCCAAATTGATATTATTATATGTTCTAAGATTATATGTTCTGAGAGATGATATTTGCACCTACCTATTAGGGTAAAACATTTGCGAACACAAACCGTGGAGAAGTTCTGCTTTTCCCTTAAATAATCAGCAATTTGGCCAGATAGAATTATACATAACCAGCAGCCAAAATAAGGCAGGGCAGACAAAAATCCATTCTGTTAAGGAGGTTAAAAGAAGACAGTTAAAACACTGAAATGACAAATCAATCATGACCTAATGCATAACTACCAATACAGTTAAGACTAAAACCTCAAAGGTTTAGATCAGCAGCTAGCTTCAGGAAAAAGGAAACTGTAACTGAAGGTATCCTCTGAACATTAACCTGACCGGGGAAGTTTCCAGGATACCAATATCAAACAAGTTACTAAAAGAAGTGGAAGCTAGCTGTAAATATTATTCAGAATTTTGAAAACTATACAGAATGTCTGGGTTTTGTACTACTGTTACATTAGATTGTTCCTTATCCATCTGCTGAAACATTTGGTGCTGGCTGTAAACAGAGACAAAATCTAGAACTAGGACTTTTCATCACATATAGGCTGGACATCCCACGATTCAAAGGAGAGTTATTCAGGATTGACATTACTTACACTGAAGTCACCAGTTAATTCCCATTACTTTAAACATGTGCTATTTATAGAGACTTCTGCCTGATTCTATATGATTTTCTGATGAAGGGAAACAAAAGATACCACTAAACTGCCTACATTTACAGCCTTTCCAAAAAATTATGTTACTGATAACAGATTTGACCTTATCTGTGATTAAAAAGGGGTATTTGACTAGAAATAGTATGACCTTTATACACTAGTATGAAGTGTATATTTGTCAAGAAGTGGAAGATTCCCTAGAAATTTTAATTTGAAATGAAACAAGAAACACATCCCCACCTGGAGTCCATTCTATCAGTACCTAAGCATGCTGCCTGTTGGATTTCAGTGCTCAGTTTTCAAAAACAGTACGTAAAATTTTGATAAATAGAGACAGTCTCAGTAATTAAATTTTTTTTAAGAATTATTCAAAGACATAACATTATTTTTAACTAATTTTTGTATTTTAGAAAGGAAACTGGACAGCAACAAGTGTATAATATTTTAAACGGTAATGCAATTTCCATCTAAATGTGTGGCAACGTTAGTCCAACACTATTACACAAGCTTTTCTTTTTGATGTTCACAACAGTCAGTACTCTAAGCTACTCCAAAAAGAAAAAAAGCATAACCCAGAGACAAAGGAAACCACTTTACAGCAGAACCTGTTACCATTTAATGCAATGGTGTTTTACAAAACACATGCAACCGAGAGCTGTGGTAGCAAATGACTTTCACAGATGTTGATGCCTTTTCAGGGAATACCTGAAGAGGCATAAAAAGGAGCCCAACCAGCAACTTCAGTTAGTTTTTTTCCAGCCATTTTACAGCTTGCCCTGATCCAAAATTCTGTTCTAATGCTAGGGTTGCCCATCTCTTCCCAAGAGTGCTGGCATCACCTCTTTCTTGCATGGCATTCATCTTCAGATTGATCTAAACTAGTTTTGTTTGCTAAACGAGGAAAAGACTATCTTAAGCTTCTTGCCATTTCCGAGCACCTTTTTATCTTAGCTATACCACCTTCTCCAGGTAAGCTATGCCATCACCAAAACTGTTTGATAAAAGACAGATCAGTACAGTCAAGGGATTTCTCTAACCAAGAATATTCCACCTTCCCCACCCCTAGTTTTTTCCTGATAAATAATTTAATTTTATAAAGTTTCATTCAAAAGCACTGTATCTGGACCTTAAGACAAGGGGATTTTTTTTCATTCAGTTACATTAGTAAGAAAGTTATTTTACCTCTGATGCTCATAGAGGAGAGAAATTGACAATTTGAAAGTGATCCAATCAGAATGAAGCTTCCCTCCAGTCCCTTTCTCCCCTAAACTGCGTCCTTAAAATACTTTCAAAAATGCAACTTGTCCAATGGTTTTCTTAGTTTTATTTCTAACTAGAAATGTTCTCCTTTGGGAGTTAGCAAAGAAGTAGATATTACTTCAAAAGCCATAAAACTTGGTGTAAAATCTGAAATAATAATAGAAGCCATATAACAGGGAAAATGTTTTTATAGTTACTGTTTTAAAGCAGAGCAGTTAAAGATGGGTACCATGCCTCTTCAAACAAAAAATTTAACTTGAAAGCTAGCACTAAGGTAAATGTCAAATAAGTCAAGAAAGTGGAAATTATAAGGCAGGCAACATTTTTGATGCATCTGCTTAATTGTGTGGGGTTATCATTTCCCAGCTATGCATTTACATTCCAAGGTTCTTAAACAGTTTCCTCTATTCTAAACAGCAGGTGATTTAGTATCTTTAATTCAGAAGAAAATGACTCTATTGGTATATATCTCACCTCCTGTGCATCAAATCGCAGGATCTCCTTCATGTATGTGGGCAAGAGTGTAAGAAGTGTATAGAAAGTCCAATTGTAAGAGAAGTGTGCCACAACAATAGCCCAGAGTGGAAGGGACTTCAGCATAGGTCTCCAGGGAACAGATTTCTGTGTAGAAAGCTGGCAAGCAGGAGACAAAGAGAAGAGAAAAAGAAGGCGATCGGGATGTTGATATGAACATTTATTAAATACAGTGTTTTTGATGCTAAGCAAATCTGTGCTCATGATCTGAGACAAAATGAGTCTCAGTTGATAGATGCAAGTCATCAGCAATGAATTAATTACTGTCTTCAGTTCTCAGTGAATGTATACTAAAGTTTGTAACTGCTCTGATGTTTACTATTCCAAAGTAAACCAGTTACTAGATTTTGAAATTCAAAAAGCATGCCTTCCCTTGTTGAAATTTGATGCCTTCTGCTTTTACTATAAATAATTAAATATTTAGTCACCCCTCAGGTGTTGATTTAGCTGAATCTTTCCTGCTCAATCCTCGATATTAATTTTGATCTCTCAGCCAGCTTCACTGTAAATACATATCCCCCCCAGTCACAGGAATGAATCTTATGCAGACTTCAGGAACTGGCTCATTAGCCTTTTCTCTGCAAATAGTAATCTGTTTCTTACTTTAGATGACAGTCTGAGAAAGAGAAATGCTGTAAAATATTGTATTGCAAATGTAAAAAACATTATGCAGGTCTGGATCTGGTATAAAATGACAGATTTGAAAATACAAAGCTTTTTAAACAAAGCATCTCAACAACATCTGTAACAAAAGGCATTATTATAAAAGCTTTGTTTGATTATTGAATGTTTTTCAGTTTACAACTGCACTATTGAAAACATTTTTTTGTTTGAAAAATCATGCCTCCATCTCAGGTTAAGAACGCTATTCTAAACATAAACATATTTACACAAACATATAACAAAGCACAACAAAACATACAACAAACACAAACAAAGCTTGACATTAATGACCATGTTTGTGGATTACGTTCAGAGTTAAGCAGGTTGGTCTCTACCCAAGTGCTGTACCTGATCTTTTAGAGAAGACAATATATATTCTCTTTCAGCATGTGAAATGCTCCTGTGGGTTTCTGGTGTATCACTAACCAAAAACATCCAGAAGAACCACCACAATACACCAAGTGCACCTATTGTTGTGAAAAAAGATGGGTGAAGACATAGAAATTTAAAAAAAGCAATTTTATCAAGTAATACTCTCAGATTATATAGTCAGAAGTGTTTTCTCAATACCCTAATATAATTTTAATGAACATTATTTTCCTATCTACTTACAAACACTAGTTCCCCAAAATGGCTTAATAATGCACATTTAGATATAATAAAGAATGAAGATGACTAAGCAGAAGTTTTTCTTTTTATTTTTTTCCTCTTTATTTTTCCTCTACTTGAAGTTCTTCATACAGCAAGAAAGCTATGTGCTCGTACATAATTGTATTTTTATCAGTCACATGCAAAAGCCACAAAGGATATGGCTCACCCTCAGGAAATAAAAGGTTCACATTAAGTTTAATCACAAAAAATATTCTGTGCACATATAGAGAATATCACTACATTGAGCTTAATTGATGTTCTATTCCTCCTTTTCTTTCTTAAGCCAATCCCAGAATTGTCATTTGAAAAAGGGTAACTTTTCAATAATCAGTCCAAATTAACTGCACTTTTATGTAACTGCAACTTTGTAACTTCTTTCATTTTGATCTGTCCTTTGGTTTGAATCTTTGTGATTTGTAAAAGCTTTGAGATTTTTTTTGAAGGAAAATGTAACTCTTGTCTTATATTCTGATTCCCTCCCTCCCCATGCAGAATATGAAATGGCTCAGACACATAATCACATCTGTGAAAAGCATTAGCTAAGACATGCTGTTAAAAAAAATATTTTCTGTTTCAGCTTCTTCCAGAATATGTCACAGTAAACATGCTATGTGCATTCCTTCAGGGTCTCTGTGACTGCTAGAGATTTTCCACAGTGGACATTTTAAGCAGCAGTGACTTTTCACACGTTCTTTCATTCAAAGTTGAGGTTTATTCCTGGGATTAAAGTTATTAACTCAATTTCACACTTCAGATAAGAAATTTCAGCCGGTTGTTTTCAAGTGGTGGGAGAGTTAAGAGCATTTGACTTGTACCAGCTTTTATCCAACTCAGAGACAGCTCTGCTCACTGGAAGAAGGCTTATTTAGCCATTCACTGGAATCTACTTAGCCTTAAATATCTGTAATTGCCCAGAAGGAACAAGACAGCAACCAAACATGTGAAACACACTTTTAAAACATAAAATAAGTAAGATATGCCTTTCAAAAAGAATATGGATTGTACTTTTAATAATTAAGAAAAATCAAAACAACACAAACTCACCAAATATGTAGAACACATAAACCCAGTTCATATAGTAACAAATTAAACCAGATAGTGGCAGAGACACAACAGTTCCCAGCTGTGCACCTACCAGAAGAAAGCAAAACAAAGTGGAAAAATAATTAGATCTCCTATGGACCCCTTCAGTATAAGTGCTATTTCAGAGTTATTTTATTTTTCTGTAATAAATCATGAATAAAGATTGTCACCACCACTAGAGGGTTGTGCTTTGCTTTAAAGAAACACAGGCACAATGAGCTGCCTTGCAGCTCCAAGCAAATAGAGCCACAAAGCCCTAAGAAGCCAAAATTAGAAGCAACAAGCAATAAAAGATAAGCATTCTTGGCACATTTGTCTCCAATAAAGTGATGGCTCTAACCTATCTAAACCAATGCAAATTAGTCAACTGGTATTGCTGCAAAACAAGAGAGAGCTGAACACAGAATAAGCCCTTGGAAGTATAATGTGACAATATAGCCAGTTTGCATTTTTCGTATCTCGTTCTAGCTCCACAAAACCAGGAATGCTAAAAACATGAGGCAGAAGTCATGCATATATAACCAGCAGGCAGATTCCAGTTCAGAATAAAGCCAAAAGCCAGGAATTACTATTCCTGTGCTTATAATTCAACATATATTTTGCAAAGAATAAGGATGATAGGTGTGTCCCTTTCGAAATCTAAACCAGAAACTCGTATTATTTACATACTTGACACTCTGCTGGTGATAAACAGCAGGTTTTGTCTCTTAATGTTAGCTGTACGATTACTTCCCCAGACTTAATCTCAACTCAGAAAATATTAAGATTATGTTGATATTCTGGCTACCTAGACTCCATGGAAACAATAATTTTTATTTGAGGCAAAAAGCTCCAACGACGAACAACAAAACCAGATACAACATGCAAAATATAAATCAAAAGAACAACTACATATAACCTCAGCCACGTATTCTCTCAGAAAATCAACAGGATCGCGACTAAATTAGCTACAGACCACATGACTGCCAACGTGGAAGGAAAGGAAAGGAAGGAAAACAGCCTGCCAAGATTACACAAGATATCTTATCTTTGCTAACAAAGGACTGTTCAAGGCCATAGACTCTTCTCACTAGCACATTAGCATATATTTTCACAAAATTCAAAAGGACAGTTTAAAAACTCCCAAATACTAAATGCAGTAGAAGGCAATCCCAACTCTGTATGCTCTGCTTAACTTATGTGCTGGGTCTCACATGAAGACTTCTTTTAAAGTAGATTTAATTAAATACCAAGGCAGAAAACAGATTTTTAAAAAAGAGAAAGAAAAAAGCTTTTTGATGCGTTAGATGAGTTGAAGTAGCTCTCTGAAGGGTCACTTCAGTGAGTGATGAGACACTTGGTTCAGAGCAAAGTGAGGAAACATGAGGAAACAGGATTAAGGCTTCATGCCTCTGGGAAAAATCTGTCACTAGACTGTCTTAGCTCCTTAAGAAACTGTAGCTGAAGTTTACATGGTATAGACCTGTCTTCTTGATAAACCACAGGTCAAATAAAAAACAGAATTAAAATAATAAGAGTGAGCAAAGCAAACCATTACTTCAGTAACTGAATACAAAATTTGTCATCCTCAAAGACATAATATCAATTTTGACTAGCAAATTTAGAAACCTATGTTTTTCATCTGCCGCTCAAATACTGCCACTGAGCAATGTGACTGACCAGCAAACCCCTAAAATGCAACAAGGCTCAGTGGAGGCAGGCAAGAGCAGCACGTCCTCAAACTCAGGGAATAACAGTGGGTGTGACCAACCACAGCTTTTGCAAAGAAGCTGACTTTATCTCAACACAAAGGGCACCAGAGGGTGGCTTTGGTTTAGATAAACATTTATGTCAGTCGAGTGGTGGTGTAAATGTTTCTCCTCATTCAGTTTATTAAAAGTGTGACTGTCCCACTGACTTAGCCAGACCTACTTGAGGGGAGTGAATATGTGGGTCAGTGGAACACAAGGTATAAAAGTTAAACAACAGAATTTCTGAGAGAACAACAGACTTGACTTGCAGTCAACCCAACCTGAAGTGTATTGCAATTGCTATATTTTGCTAAGTGTCAACTTAAAATTTGCTAAGTGCTAACTTATACTTGTGCTGTGCTTGTTCAGTACATTCTGTATCACTCGGCTAAATCAGAAATCCTGTGTAACATCAAGTATTTTCAAAGAAGTAAATCTTATATCAAACATTACACCTTCCAGACACAGAATATCTAGGATAATCTGGTCAGTCAGTATTCAACTCTGACAAGGAGCTCTTGCAGCAATACATGAGACCTTGGATGTTTCCTTCTCCAAGTTCCTCCAAGAACACTTAAAAAACCCTCTAAAAACCAACCAAACAGCTCTATCCTGGGACTTCCCCAGCTTTTTTGGTTTTAATGCTAAATCTTTTTTTATTTACAGTATCTTCTATTAATCAGCTTCACAGTAATTATTTGCACCACTGTATACCAAAGTTAGACCCAAGTTTATACTCATTTGTAGATCAATACATTTTGTCAGGTTATAAAAACCATGAATAAATGAAGAAAATGAATGGAAAGCAAGATTTACTTTAATGTTATACTTTCTGGATTAAATGCTGATTAAAATTTACAATATAAATCCCTTTGATTTAAGTCAATCCTCCCTGTTACTGCAGTAAAAATTTATAATCCCATTATCGGCGTGGGAACTCCTCACCTGCATATGAAATACTAAGGAGCTTGCTGCGTTCCAGTGGAGGAGCCCAAGAAGACCACATTGAATGCATAGCTGGGAAGGTAACACCCTAGAAAACATCATTTCATTCTGTTGAAACGCAAGAATTTTAGAACTCACTTCAACTTCACATGTTTCAAAGCACGTTTCATTAAAAAGCAGTAGTACAATCTATTAGTTTGTTGTCTAGCAAGAAAACACTTTAAAAATTGTGCAAAGCACAAGAATAAGGAGGCAGAATTAATTTCTCCTGCTTTTGACTCTGTATATACTGGAAAAGCAGCAACAATACAAACAACACTGTTTCAAGGCCCTGGTTTCTGAAAAATGAGAATAGTTTTGTCTCAAGCATCCTTGCATTTCTTATTTGAAAAACTTAGGCTAAAATATAGTGCAACTGCTTTAATTAGTCTAAAAACCGTAAACCTAAGCCACTCAAATGAAACAATCCATATACTATTCCAGCATAACAACCCCCACATAGTCTAATCACTACAATTTAAACAAATTATTCAGATACATTTTCAAATTATATAGAGGAAACAGGATTACCTCTCCCAGTCCTTCCAAGGCTCTGACAGCTATGAGGTAGCCAACTCCCAAATTTGCAGCTAAGGGAGTAAGCAAGGTGAATACAGAGGTACCAAAAATGCCAAACCCCAGCAACAGCTTGCCTCCAATTTTGCTTGCAAGATATCCTCCTGGAATCTGAGTAATGATGTAGCCATAGAAAAAAGAACCAAGGATCCATCCCTGAGTATCAGCATCCCAAGAATACTTTTCTCCCTAAGAAGAGAAAAAGAAAAACCAACAAAATGCAGTAAGTTAAAGACAGCAGTTTCTCTGACCATATTTTTTATTACATTGATCCACCATTTAGTCCTTTATAGATATATTTCAAATTTTTTGTGACCTACTCCCTACAATTACTTTGTGACCCTACTCCCTAGGGTCTCCTTCCTCTACATCCACCTGTGCTGCCATCAGAGTTGTGTTAAAAGCTAATTCAAGTAGTTTACATTCTGTTTGGATATATCTAACCCAAGTATGAAAATCATCACTACATGAAATACAAGTCTCCGGCAGTTATCCCTTTTTGAATTCTAAGCAGCTTGGGTTAGGTGACAGGTACTGACTATGTAAGTCTGCCTGAGTACAAATCCCACTTCTGAATCACAGAGTGGACATTCTGTCATGCTCTATAAAATGGCTTTACCTACAGAAAATTTATAGACAAAAAAACCCCAAACAACCAAACAAATAAGGAGATGCAGATGCTTAGATTTAATATAAAGAAAGAGAGCAGTCAAGGACAGGGCTCACAAGGGTAGGTGGAATAATGGGAGAAGCACAACATAGGGAAGATGAGTTTAGTGGACAATGCAATAAAAGTGAAGATGACTGAGAATAGGAATCTGCAGCTATAAAGGAAGCCAGCAAAAAGACACTATTGTTGCCCAATAAAGTGATTCTGAAATTTGGGATCATTTCCAAAAGAGTAATCTTTCTGCATCTAAATGAGCAGCATACACTTCACAGAAATGATGAGACAGAATCTTCCCATAAAGTTCACCATTATAATTTGTTCGTGATAAATAATAAATGACATCTAAACAAGCAAACAAAATGAAAGCAGGAAGATGGCAAGAGTGCTCAGGAATAACTTCTACAAGACAAGACCTGTGCAAGTCCAAATTCACAAAGTTGGGAGTCTTTTTAGAAGTTTTTTTTCCCATAGCAGGCAGTTCAGTTAGGAAATGTGATTTTAAGGATTACTGGAAGTCAGAGGTAAAGGATATAAAGACCAAATGCATGATCTGGGAAAGAGATTGAAGAAGTGAAGAGAGAAATATTACATGTTAATTTGTAATGAAATTTCATGTCATTGTGATTGCACAAAAACCAGGCAAATTAGACTGTGATGGGAGCTCTGACACAGATATAACAGGAACAATTGATAAGTGGCATAAAAAACAGTGAGTCATGGTAGATCTACGTGCTCAGATTAGTCAATTTCTGAGCAATTGCACAGAAAAGAGGTACGTAAAAAAGCTGACCCTGAGCACAGTGCTTCTCAATTAGCTAGTCATTTAATGTTAATACTTCCCAGAATAGCTTTAAAAGAAACACTGGAAAGGCCCTCCAGTAAAAAACAGCCTGTCCTCTTGCCACCTAAATACCGTTCTATCTATCACAGAGTTCTAAAACCACTTTGACGTGGCACGTGACAAGACCCTATGTCTGAGACCTCACCGTTGTGTTGCGAGGAGCATTTATGGTGGAAGAATGCTCTGGACACACATTGGAAGTCACATTCTTTGCTAAGCTTGTGTTGGGTTCTACCATATCCACCAGAGCGACGCTGAGGTTCACACGCAACGCATACAGGAGGAAGAACCCAAAACAGGCCAGGAGTGCGAGATTGTAGCGAGCGGAGCAGCATGCAGGGACTGAAACGAGAGCAAATGAAAAATGTTTAACAGACTTCACAGAATAAGAACAACTCTGAAGCAGCTTCTACTAAGGTTCTCAGAAATCTTTGGGTAAGATAAAAAATTAGCAAGGAGACAAGGCAATTTTTCTCCTTAAGGAGTTTATTCAATAGGGGTAGAGTCTGAGGCCGGTTGAAAAAAATTTTAAAACCTCACTTTCATACTGATGTGCAAAGCAAATGTAATCTTCGTTTAGAAAAAGGGCAGCTACCCACACTAGAGTGGAGACTGCAGAGGATGGGTAGTGTGTGGTCTGTGGAAATGATTTAGAAACATAGTTTCAAAAGTCATCTCCAAAATGCTGTAATATTTATTCAAGACAGAATTTCGCACTTAACAAACTCCAGAAACAACTAGTGGGAAGCCTGTAATATACACAAAAATGGTTCAAGAAACACAAACACTCCTAAAGTAGTGCTAAAGAACAGTCGTTGCTACTTCAGGCTATTTTCTAGGACAAATTTTCCTTTTATAAGTTTGCTTACAAGGGAATATGCATTTGCTGACAGCTGCCAAAACCACCAGAAAGGGGAATGGTAAACACTGTGGTGGCACTGTGAAACAGTAACAGGTTCCAGCTGCCCAGTACACCCTGTAGGCAGTCACAAGACAACAAAGGAAATGAGTCCTAAGATTCAGCATAAAATCTGTGTGGTGACATTAAGTCAACTCTGTCATCTGTTTACACACAGATAGCAGACTATGCACTGTAACACAGTTATTGATTTCCTACAGCAGTACACAGCAATATTTGGCAGAGAGCATTCATCAGTGCCAAGAGATCCAGATCAGAGCTGAGCTGTAACAGTTTAAATCTGTGCTGTTACTCTTTATGAACTGGGAATGCCTAAAATGACTGAGAAGGAATGTCAAGTTGCTGAGGAACTACTTGAACAATCTGCAGAATTTTCAAACAGAGCGTAGAGTTTCCCCTCTCGTGAGGGAGCTACGTTACTAATGGGAAGTTTTATACCTGGATGTCAGAAACTCTGGGAAGGCTGGAGATCAGCAGATATTACATCAGTTTACATCAGTCTACAGTGACCTCCTCTTTCACTACTCAGAGTTCAAATGATGAATAGAACAAGTACATCTATGAACAGCACTGATCAGAGCTTCTTCTGCTACTGCAGTATATCACTTGATTGGGTTTTGTGATCTGCACTGAGAAACAAAGGACGTGCCCTGTGGACAACCTTCCAGTAAAAACCCTGAAACAAGGAATGAGCGAGCCTATGTGATTTTATTTTTCAGGGGGAACACCACAGAGCCTTCCTGCAAGATTGTTTTTCATGAAATTAACAGAACTTTCCCATTTTTGAAGTCTCTAATCCTGACAAACTGAAGTTCATTATGGCTGCACAGGTTGGTAAAATGACACAGAGATGCCGTATTTGCTATGCTCATTTAATAAATAAATAATAAGGCTATTGTACAAATATGCAAAACCCCTTCCAGACCCGTGGTAATTGCAAGTTTGGCCTCAGAAGCATTTGAAAAAGCCATCCTGGATTTTTAAATGACATGAGGGAGAGCAGCCAAGATTTTATTGCTTACGTTAAAAACAACAGGCACCAAGAACAGGAAGTACTTACTACACAAAATCTAGTCAAGCAGCTTTATTGTTCTTTGTTGTTGTTATTTAAAAAGCAATTTGCCTTAAGTAGAAAATGTAAATATAATTTATAGAAATTAATACAATTACAGGTAAAGCTATTTAACTGTTCCACTTCTTGGGGGTGCTGGGGTTAGACAATAATAACAGAAAGCTGAATAACACACTGATGATGTAACCCTTCCTTGGAAATGCAGATTAACTGGAACATCCATTACTCTTCCTCTATAAGATTCCTACTGGTATACAACTTGCATGGAGGACAAGCTCCACAAAACAGACGTGCAAGAAGTTAAGGTCACTACTGTCAGATTTTTTTTTTCCCAACTGTAAACATTTTATTTAAAAAATCTAACAAACATGTAGAATTGAAGTCTGAAGCAAATAGTTACTAAATTATTGGTTGCCTGTCATTCCAAGTCATCATGTTTACTTGAAATACCCAAGAATATTAGATCAGGTTAACAGAACGGAAGACTCAAGAAGATTACAGGTGTGTTTCAGAAGAGTGCTATAGTCAGAGACACAAACATTCACCCTCCTAAAGTTTAAAGCAGCTAACCAGAGTTTAAAGCATTGGGTTCAAGGTCTTACCTTGACTAGCAGTCTTTGGTCCTGCATCTCTAGCTAATACTGGTTTCAGGGGCATGTTTTAAAGCAATGTAGCTATAATTTAACAAGATTCTTAAACTGCAGTTAAAAAATAGGTCTGTGCTGCAAGTTGCACGGCAGTTTAAAGGAAGTTGCTCGTCTGCAGTAGTTTTCCTTGTGGGTGAGGTGACCTCACCCACCTCCAACTGGAGCCTGAGGCATTGTGCAAACTTAAGAACATACTGCTTTAGGAAGACTTCAGCTCGAATTCCTCTCCTTCTGGCTAACAAAATTACTTTTGAAGTAATTTTGTTAGCAGCTTCCCTTGATGCAGCTGCACGTTTGCTAAGTCGTTTAGAGCATTTTTGCATGGCACGCTAAAGAAACTAAAAATCTTACTCTACTCTTTATAGGTTGCAAATTTTGAGAAGCAAAACATCACAGACAAATAAACATGCGGGCTCTGTTGTTAAGCTCTGCTCATGTATCGAGCCTTCCCTCCTACCTTCGGGCATCCTTTCACCTTCCTTCCTCTCCATACTTATAACAAGCAAGTCTTACTCAAATTCTGCCTTCATATGAAATTTTGACACAATCTTGGTGGACCCCGGTAGCTTTTAATAGTTAGACCGGTATTTGGGCTGGAATGTCTT
This sequence comes from Phainopepla nitens, assembly GCA_013400175.1. Lineage (NCBI taxonomy): Eukaryota > Metazoa > Chordata > Aves > Passeriformes > Bombycillidae > Phainopepla > Phainopepla nitens. The sequence goes on along the minus strand of VXBQ01008972.1, from coordinate 455,573 downwards.
CACTGCAATGACACCGAGCCGAGGGCCGGTTTCTGACAGGGCTGCACGCCTGACCCCGCCACCGACAGAGCCGCGACCGCTGTCAGGACTCGGGGCCGTGCCTGATCCAGCGCTGAGCCCCGGGCACCGCGGCGTCCCCGGCACCGACCTCCGCTGACGCAGCGGGCGGCGCAGCCCCCGGGCCCGTCCCCGCCGCCCCCGTCACTCCGGCAGCGGCACGGCGGCACCGACC
>VXBQ01008972.1:438576-455294 GCA_013400175.1 Phainopepla nitens | reverse complement strand
GCCCGTCTCACCCGTGTCGGGCTGGGGCTCCTTCAGCAGTGGCGTGCGATCCTCTCCCTCCTCGGGCTCCATCTCGCTGCTGCCACCCGGACCGCGCAGCGCGCTCAGGGCCGGACCCCCGGCGCTACCGCTGCGCCTGGGAGCGTGGCTTGGATTGGCTTNCCTCCCTCTCCCCTGCCTGCCGCCCTCCCTCCCTCCCTGCCTGCCTGCCGCCCTCCCTCCCTGCCTGCCGCCCTCCCCCTGGCTGACGAGGCCGCTCGAACGCGCCCACAAGCGAGCGGCGGGTGTCGCTGTGCGCGATGTCCCGAATGCTGAGGGCCAAGTTCCTCATAGTGAGGACAAATCTGATCAGGGTGATTCACCGCAAGCGGCTGCTTCTCGGTGAAGGCGAGAGGCCTCTCGGTGCGGGTCCACTGCGGCAGCCACGGGCAGAGAAGGGAAGGCTTGAGATGCAGGCGCTGGGTCTCTCTGTAACCACTGAAATGTCATTTAACATTCAATTGCAGTATTTGCAGTGCACGGTCTTTTTGCTCTGTATGTGCGTGCAGTGCGCAACTCCTGGAGTGCGGTTTTAAAATCATAGAATGCCAAGGGGTTGAAATGGACCTTACGGATCATCTTGTCCCAACCTCCCCTGCCGCGTGCAGGGACACGTCCCACCAGACCAGGTTTCTGAAGGCCTTGCCCAGCCTGGCTTTGAACAATGCCAGGGTTGGGGCATCCTCAGCCACCCTGGGCAGTCTGATCCCGTGTCTCACTATCCTCACAGTAAAGAATTTTCTTCTACTATATAGCCTAAATTTCCCTTCTCTCAATTTATACCCATTACTCCTTGTCCTGTTACTGCAGTTCCTGACAGAGTCCTGTTTCAGCTTCCCTGCAGGACCCCTTCAGATACTGGAAGGTTGCTATGAGGTCTCCACACAACCTTCTCTTCTCCAGATGAACAGCCCCAGCTTTCTCAACCTGCCTTCACAGGGAAGGTGTTCTACGCCCATTATTGAATAGGTCTGAAAATGTACCAGTATAGATTAATAAGCATTGTGGGATATGTAGTAGAGCTTTTCCTCTTGGAATTGGGGTTTTTCAACCTTAGTCAAAGCTAACAACAGAGTGGAAATCTTTTGTACTGGCTTTTTCCCACATGAGAACCACCTCCACTCACCTCAAACACTCATCAGCCATGCCAGGGCTGAGTGCTGAGTCATTTTGGTGATGCTGCCAGTCATCCACTGGAAGCTTTGCCTTTGCTTAGATGCCCATGCCATCCTACTGGCATGTAAGTAACTGCCTGGAAAATTCTGCATACCGGAAAACAGAGGAATGTAAAAGATTCCTGGTAGCATATTCAGCTATAATGTTTCACACAGGGTAGATACATGAGTTTGCAAGTATCAATAGAACAGCTGTGGCTGTGAGCCTATCATACAGTATTACATCTATATGAAAACATGAAGGAAATCAGTGCTTCTGTTCTAGTTCTGAAATTTAGCCTGAGGGTCTTCTGTGAGTCAAACTTACCTGGAAGCCATTCTTACAGCCAAAATTAAGGGAAGAAAACAGAAAGACAAAACAAGTATAAAACATACTTTGCATCATTTTATAAGAAGTGGTGATTTGGTTCGTAGTACTCAGACTTTGCGTTTCACACATTCTGTACTCTTCTTGGCATTTGTGCACATACCACCAGAGACGCCGCTGCACTAGCACCCAGCCCATGCGGAAGGAAGTATAGGGGTGTGTGGGCCAGGACTATGTGCAGCATGCACAGGATCATGAGTGGGATCACTTCCAGCCACAGGCTGAACTCCAAGCTCTCCATAGACTCTTCTCATCATAACCCAAGGAGGATGAGGGGCTGCTGGGCCTGGAATGATAGACAAATCTTTTTCTAGAAGTCCCCTTTTTTTACCTCTTATTTCTTCTCCCTAAGGCAAGTTGTATTTTAAACAACCTACACTCTTAGTACGGGATAGTGCCAAATCTGGCTATAATGCCAGATCTAGCCCTTGCATTAACAAGGAACATGGATTCCTCTGCCTTGCTGCCTCCTTCTTGGATCTTGCAGACCGTCACCATGGAGTGAATCTTAGTGACAGGCTGCACCAAAAGCAGCTTGACTGTGAGGCTGCAGCCCCACAGGCAAAAGGTGACACGCATTAATACAGATTCAGGAGTGCGTGAGGACCTTTGTCACAGCAGATAAGAATGTCATTCCTTACACCCTGGAGGCTGACTCTATGTGTAGTTGTGTGGAAACAGGCATGGTCTGCCTCTGTCCAATCCATCAGGCGCTGCTGGTTTTGGTCTGCTCTGCCAGTGTGTCCTACTTGTGATGCATCTCCTGATGTAGAGGATTTGAAGTATTTTCAGACTTTTTAAATTTTTATTTTTAAAAAGGACAATTGTTTGTATTCAAACACTTTTTTGTTACTGGCTACTTCCACTGCTGGATGCACCTGTGCTCTGTGCTAGGCTGGGGAGGTGGTGGACAGCACTGTTTAGTGCCTTACTTCCCTTGTCACTCCGCAGTATAAAAGAGGAAAACAGCAGAGGTTTCCACTTCCTTCCCTAAATCCCACCCTGACCTTTCAAATCATCTGTCTAAAAAGACATGCTGCAGCATGTCTCATATAGAGCAGTAAATGGCTCTCTTTCCTCTGAAGTTCTGTTGGGAAAAGAAACACTGGGTCTTAAGAGAAAATCCAGCCTTGTTCCGTCAGTGCCATGGCTACTTTTGGGCAAGCTCTCATATTCATTCAGCAGTGCAGACAGGATACAGCAATGATGATGTAGGACTGCATTTTAAAGTGATTAACTCTACCTATACTTAATGGCTTAGAAGATGAAGAAGGTAAAATAGATCAGTGATGCTAACTTAAATTGTAGTATTTCCTCATGGAGCAAGAAACTACCTCTTCTGTCAACCTATTAAGTTTTATAGGATGTAATAAAAAAGTTGGTTTTGGGTTCCCACATTTTTTTCAGTCTTTTAAAACCTACCATTACAAGATACCTTTATATAGTTGTACCTTTTTAAGGAATCTGAATTTTGTTTTTTCAAGATAAAGAGAAGAAAGGAGCAGAGAAGTACAGATCATATTCACAATATGATAATCATCCGGTTATTCTCAAATAACTGAAAGTAACATAAACAGAGTTCAGTGAGTGAATATTTGTCTAAGTCTCCTTATACACAATACAGTATACAGCATTTTAATGTTGTAAATGCCCAACAAGAATATTAGATTTTAGAATAGATAATTTAAAGAATAGAAGAATATAAAGTTAAGGTATCAGATTGTTTGGACAAGAAAAAATACGCACATGCATCCAAGCAAAGCATTTCTCAGGTTTCCCATAAGAGAGTAAGTTTCAGTCTGTCAAAAAGGAAAAATAATTAGGATGCCTTAAGCTGGGCAGTTCTCCTACTGTAAAGCTGAATACAAAGTCATTACTTAATCATGCATAAGATGGTGCTGACCGAATCAGAAATGGCTTATGTGGCTCTGGCAGTACAATGTGTTTTCATCTGTCTGGAAATATTCTGTCTGCTGCAAATGCCTCAGGGCTCCCTGTCACCATGGATATTCTTGCCTGGGGGTTTATGTTGTGAGAGGAGACCCATCCTGCCTGCTTTTCTTATTGTTTGTTAGTAGAAGCATTCCATGCTGTTCAATTTTTGGCATTGGCCATGGCACCAGAAAGCCTGGGACTTTCCTCAATTAGCAGCATTGCTTTCAAATGGAAGAAAGGAAGGCGGGTATTGTGTCCTCTACAAAGTACTCCTCTGGGTTATATGGCAGTGCTCAGCTAGATTCAGAGAAGTAGCTTAGGCTTTGTATTGCCTAAATTTAATTGTTATATTAGCCAGGGGAAGTACAGACTGGAAATACAGGTAACCTTAACGTCTAGACTCCCTTATTTATAGGTATTGTTTCTAGAGGAAGTGAGAGTGGCAATGATGCTGGACATTTCCTATTAAACAACTGGCCTCTGTTGAGAACACTCATCTATGCATGGAAACACAGTCTCATACTTCTCTGTCAGTGGCATTTAGTAACTGCAGTGAATGCTGGACCTCAGGCAAGACAAGGCACTGGGGCTTTGTGGAATCTTCTTTGTTTTTATCTATAGTTGTTTCCTTATGTATAGAAGCCATGAATATCCTTAGGGAAAAGAGTAAATTTCCCTCAAGCTTTGTAGATCAGTTCTGTATTTTCTGGGTTAATGGCTTTAAAAACTTCACTGTGGACTACTAAGGGATGTTGGAGTGCTCACTATGAAGAGCAGTTATTTTGTCTGGGGACTCTAAAAACAGAGGAATAGCTATGGTCTGTCAGTGCACTGTTCACTTCCCCACAGTACCCTGTCTCACACAGCAGTCAATGGCAAATGCTTAGGGAAGTGCTGGTACAGACCAAACATAGGGTGATACATCCTCTGAATAATCTCTGAATGTTTGAATACACTGACTGGTGACTCAGGCTATTCCTGAGCAGCATGTGGCACCTCTGTTCTGAATAGTCCCTGACATTTGTCAGACAAGAATTTATGCCATCTGAATTTAAAATTCAGATGTATAATACATGTAAATTAAATACATGTAAAATTCATTATTCATGTTCCCTGTGGCAAGGAGTTCCACATCTGAATTATATACTACTATGGATGTGTTATACCTTTATGGTCTTTCTGACAATAAATGGGGTTTCTTTCTGAATCCCCAGGAAAAATACTTAACTTCTTCCTGTGCACATACCTTCCCATAGAAACATTCACTTTTAAGGCATTTTACTAGTGGAGAGTCATGCTGTACTTATTCTTTCAGCTGTGTGGCTCAGTCTTGCAAAGCCATGTCTTTATACCTGCCTGGTGCCAGGTTAGAATGATTCTTTCAAGAGTTTCCACCCCATGACTGCTGCATTATAATACTGCAGTGGTGAGGCTGTTCAGGTATGTGGCAAAACACAATTAATCTGAATTATCCTGTCATGAAAGATGGAATTATGAAGATAAAATATGCTGATATCTCACAGGTTATCTCAATAGTGTTGTCCTGTTCCTGATGAGAAGTTGATTGGTAGCTGGATTTGTCAAAGGCTGGAACTGCCAAGGAACATGCTGCAGCTCTCACTAAAGTGTTTTCTTTTTTGAATGCAAACTCCATTGTGAAAGTTAATGGCAAAACTTAAAACAAAAAAATTTCTATTGGCAAAGCCTCGCTTAGTCTTCGAATATGTGAAATTATACACAATTAAGTGAGAGACTCTGAAAATTTTATTTCTCTTGTTAGTAACTAAGTAAATAATTTTTTCAGAGATCTCACAAATTTGGATGGAATCCATCATGCAGGACAGGATGATGTGCTTTTTATTCTCAAGAAACCTGATACACCAATCAAGGTAAGAACCTGTGAATTAGGTACTTAATCATTGTCAGTCTCTTGCATTCACTAGGGGCTCTCCTAGTCAATCTAGGAGGCTTCAAGATGTGTGTTATTGTGTGACATCCCTTAGACTGGTTTGGGAAATAGAGGATGACTCTACTCATTTTTACCAGCAGGTGTCTAAAAAAGATGTAGGTCTGAATATTCTCAGATGTTTGGTATCTAGGTGTGCCTAGCAAAAAGAAACAAAGCTGCCTGCAACAATAAAGACACTTCTCCTCTGAGAAGTGTCTCCTTTGAGAACGATTTGAAGAATGGTCGAATTTTGAAAAAATAAACATGGTGTCTTTTTACTAAAGTGTTTTTTACAACATTGACCAAAATTTGTCACTCCATACTTGAAAATTAAGCCTAAATTCTTAGTAATTATAACATTTTCATAACAGAATTGACCTGCTTTTAATTCTGCAAATGTTGGCAGCTATCCCTAGCCATTACACCTAGAGGATGTACATACAACGTTACATAAAAATGCAACAGGAGTATTACAAAACAAATGAGAAAGAAGCAAAGGGAGGGAGAGGGAAGGCGAAAAGGAGGTGGGCCCCATTCAGCTAACTTTTAAAATGCTGAACCTATTTGTACAGCAGTGCTCATGCTGTCTCAGCTGGGTTATTTGCAGCTGAGAAGGCTTTTTGTAGCTCTGATGTGCTGCATGGTGGCAGGGCACAGAAGCTGCTGCAATACTCTTTGTCTGTGGAAGGCAGCCATCCCTCAGAGATACCAGCATCAGGGAGCCTCTGGTGCCTCATTGCAAGCCCTGCCTTATCTCCTGTGGAGTGGTGAAGCCTTTGAAAAGCCCTTGACTTTTCCCTTCTGCAAACTGGCTCCATGTCCTTGCCCACCTCAGGACAATACTGGGACGTTTTTCCAGGTTATTTTACAGTTGTTAATCCCAGAAAGATTTTGGTATCTGACTTAACAGCTGTCAATCTGTACACTTCATGATTTGGAAAGTGGTACATATTTTTAAATACAACCTTTAAAATTCTCAACTAATAGGCCAATGCACCCATTACGAACTCTCAGGTTTTTTCATGAGGCTTGCCTTTTATCTTACCCTACACTTCAGATAGCTGTAGGAAACTATTCTTTCTGACTAGCATGGAAAAGTCTTCTGCAGTCTTTCATAATTTTTGTATGTTCCTTAAATACACTTACAAGCATTCTTCCTTCTGTTTGCTGGGGAGAATGTCTCCAGGGCTAGAACTTTTTAAGATATATAAAATATATCCATACTTTCTTTGTGGTCCATGTCAGGGAGTACACTCTGACTTGTCTCAGTGTCAACTCATCCATGTTTCTCAGAATCACTGTTGGAACAGACTGGCTATGTACAAGATTAGCTGGATCAAAGCCTGGCCTGGTGCCTATAACATAATATTTTGTACCTGGGTGTGCACATTATTGTACTGCCATTCCTCGCTGAGAGAGGACCCTCTGCTTCCTTACCACCAAGTCTCATTCTGTGTTTTATACTATGCATAAAAACTGTGTCTCCTGTTGTGAAAAATTCTGTTTACTAGAGAAGGAGAAACAAGACAACAGTAATTCCTCCTGCAGTCAATAAAAGTGACCTGGTTGTGGTTTATATAATGTCAATTAGATTAAAATGTAAAAGCATTGCAACTTAGCGTAAGTAAAGTGCCGTTGGAAACTTGTAACAGCTGTTTCAGACATAATAAGAAATGTAATTGCCAACTTCTGAGCTCTGTGTCATCCAATCATCAGCTTATGTGTCTCAATCCTTGGAGATTTTCAAGACCTTTCTGGATCAAGCCCCAAAAAACCTTTTCTGACCTCATTACTCATCCTGCTTTGAACAGCAAGCCATAGCAGACAACCTCCTGAGTCCTCTGCCCTGAATTTTCCTATGGTGTTGTGATTCTGTGACCCCTCTCAGGACTAAAAACATCACGTGCACTAGCTGTTTTAAATATAGTTCATTTGTTTTTTAATATCCAAAGTAACCAGCTGCCAAGAAGAAAAAAGAAAAGAAAAGAAAAGAAAAGAAAAGAAAAGAAAAGAAAAGAAAAGAAAAGAAAAGAAAAGAAAAGAAAAGAAAAGAAAAGAAAAGAAAAGAAAAGAAAAGAAAAGAAAAGAAAAGAAGAGAAAAGAAGAAAAGAGAAAAGAAGGAGCCTCCCAGAATTGCTGTTAGTGGTCAGCAAAATCACAGGGTAAGTCTATAGCCTAAAAACATGGCCAGGAGACCTTAGAAAGTTGTCCAATATAGGGCACATTTCAGACGTATGACAGCACTGTCCAAGCATTTGGTTGTTACAGCAAGGTTTGGAAAGATGTAGCTCTTGGGTCCACACCCTCTTCATTTAAATAAACATGACTGCTGCTGTGGGTGGTTGGCAGTGGAACAAACAGCTGCTTTTTGGACAGTGTGAATGAATACCCTATAGTGGCCTTACTCAAGGGCCAAGTTTATTTAGACTGTGGCGTATTTGGTGACTTGAAACATGAAACCTTTACTCAGTTCCTTCTTAATCGCTGAGATCGGACTCCTCACCCTCCCTTCTTTTTTGTAGGCAGTATGTGGTAAGAGTTAGTCCTCAGGGAGAGATAACTGGTGTTTACCTGTGTCAAAACTAAACACAGAGTTTTGTGCAAGTTTTATAAATAGTTTAAGTGTATTTTAAAAATAATTCTTGGTCACTCTGTCTATAGAAGCCATTTTAGCTACTACAGGGACTGATTCTGTAAGGGACAATTTGTGTAAAATGAGGTTGACTCTCATGTTATATAATTGTCAAATAGATGTAATCTAAAATAGAATGGAGTTTCTAAGAGATTTTACCTATATAATTAAGGACTACATATCTCTAAGTATTTTTTCTTGATACCACAGTGAAGTGGGTTGAAAAGGGAAAGATTTCTTGGTTTTATTTTTTTTATTTTTTATTTTTAGATTAGAAAAAAAAAAGACAAACTAAACTTAAATGTCACAGTTTTAGCTTTTGACCAATTTCCAAGGAGAAAGTTTGGGTTTTATTTTTAGAATGAAAAAAGTTGTCCTGCAAGAGATCCCATCCTACAACTTCTCATTTTAACAGCTGCTTCTAATCCTGTCTTCTTTCCTTTTTTCAGTGTTGACCTTTTCTGGATGTGACAAGATGGAGGAAACTGGACTGAAATAGTATAGTCTACATCATTAAGAAGTGCTTTTCTTTCCCTCTTGACAATTCTATTTAATTTCCTTGGGAGCAGATCCCTGCTCTATCTTTTCTAGGACATTCATCTCTAAATGATTTTGGTCCCTTGACTCAAGAGCAACCTCAGATTTTTGCCAAGCTGCCTGGAGATCACCTATGTTATAGAACACAGAATTTCAGCAAGCTGACCCTCTATTTAGCCTCATTGCTTGGTTTATACTTTTGAAAAGGCATTCAGGTTTAATGAGAAGACATAAAAAGAAGCAGAAACCCCAGCTTTTCCTTAGTAGTGTGTTCAGGAAAATAACCTCTGTTGACAGTATATGCCTCATCTCTTACTTGCATCTGACTGACTTTAATTGCCTGACCATTAATTCTTGTTGCACTTTTTACCATAGATCAGCACCTTTTTTTCAATGAAAGAAACAAGTGTTATGAAGGATCCTCTCAGTCTTCTCTGACTGATGAATTAAAATAGGCATCTCTTTAGTCTGTTGTTTTAGGGCATTGTCTCCATACCTTGATTTACTTTTGTGTAAAATGTGGGAAATGAGTTTTGTCTACACTATGAATTGCTGTCAGGTGAGTCTGCTTTTGAAAGGAAGCTGCCTCTGCCTACAGGGATACACTGGTCTATAAAACAGACTGCTGTACTAACATTCCCTTTTTTATGGGTACATGAATGAAATAAAAGCTATTACAGAAACACACATTCATTAAAAAATCTGCCAGTTTTTATAGCCTTAATTTAAAGTGAAGTTACAGTGTATGAATGCACATACTCCAAGGTGCTGTGATATACTGGTCTATGACGTTATGGAAACACTGGGTTTAGAAGTTCCTTTTTAAAAACCTGTAGTTGAGATTTACAGTTTAATTATAGGCTATAGTTTAAGATAATTAAATCTTCGGGGAATTCTTATGTTCTTTAAAATCAAATAGTATTAATTCACACTACATTATTTAATAAGAATAAGGTTTTTCTTGGCTCTTTCAGCTGTATTTGCTGAAAGAGCAGTTGAACTGACCTTTTGAAAACCTTCAGAGCAAAGGGAACAAGGACACTAAGGTAAAATGCTTAATGAAGCTTGGTAAATGGAATTTCATCACATACAATTATAAAAAATACTGCCTGGGAAAAACAGATTTTTGAGGACAGCCTGTAATAATTTATATATGTTTTTAACTTCTCTCACTTTCACAGAAAGAGCATGTTTGCACATGTTTTAACACGCCCCTACTGTATGGTTGAACATTTTACAATCAGAGAATAAATCTAAAATAAAATAATGGCATTACATGAGATTGCTTCCTAAATGTTCTGCACGTATGTATCGGATAGGATGCAGTATATCAATCAAAGTTAAGGGGCTCAGTACATCAAATAATGAAAAACCCCCTCAGTTCTTTATCAAAGTTACAGAGATTTGAGTGAGGTGGGGGATACAATTTTGAGTCCTGACCTCTCTAAAGGCAGTGATTTCAGTGCCACTGATGGCTGTAAAGCCAAGAGTCTGCTTTGAGGCTGCCTACAGTGGAAATTTGAAGCTACACCTAAAATCCTATTACAACTACCCCGTTCACTCACACTTTGGAGGACTTTGCACATCAGCAACAAGAACAGAGGGTCATTTTGTTGCCATTCCTTACAGTTCTGTGAGATTCATCAGCTGCTGAGAGCTGTTGTCCTGGGAAAAACAGGAGACAAGGTCCTCATTTTCATTCCATTATGTTCCATTCAAAAGGGGCAGGGAATGTGGTAACTGAGGATTATCTTTGCTGCTGAGGAATTCCTAGGTGTATCATTTGTAGATTTGTTCCTCAGACTTTCACATTTCCCATAGTATAATTTTGTCATTCTTTCTTTAATTCTCTTTTTTTCAGAACCTCATTTTTAAAAGCAAATCTCTTAAAACTTCATGAAGTCTTAACCATGAGGTCCTTCTACAAGGACCTCTCCTAAAAGACAGTGTTTCATTTTGTTGGGGTTTTTCAAAGCCCATATATAACACTACATATGATGCAATAATATAGTACGTGCAGATATGTTCATATATATTTTTATGGGTATGTTTAAAAAATGTACAGATATTTTAAAGTTAAAATATTATGAAAATGTGAGAATACAATTCCAAGATCTTAAGATTTTTCTATGGGTTTTTGACAAAGAAGAAGCTTTTACCCTTTTTGGACATAGCTTGCTTGTTCTTATGCCAGTCTTTGAACAAAATCTGATACCTTCAAACAAGTGCCTGATCCAAAGCTTATAAAATTAATGTCTTTTTTATGTTTGATTCACTGAATACTCAGTGAGGACTCTTAAGACATAGTCATCTTACATGCTCTGGAGATAACAAGATATTTCAACTATTTGTCTTGATTTCCTGTTTAGAAATGTAACAGAAATTTGTGCTTTAAGAATGAGGATTAACCTGATTCGTTTAGAAGGCCACTTTTGAATGTCTGTTCATTCAAATGTTGGTATTTCAATGAGTCATACAAATCTATTCTGAAAAGTGCCTACTTCACTCCACTGTTCCTCCAATGAATGTAAATAATCAGTTATAGACAATTGCACAGTCCATGTTTGATCAGATGAATCTTACCCACTCTGGGTGCAGTAACAGTTTAAGTTGGAAGAGAATTTATAATTAACATTTTTCACTAAGGAAAATGTCTTCAGCTAATAGGAAAAAAAAAAATCTTAATTGTAGTGCAGACCAGATATTCATAAAGCTCCACCCTGATAGCTGAGGGCTAATTTCAATGCATGGCACACCCACTGACAGTGTAGTGTAAAATGTTATGACACATTCCATCATCAGAAACAGCATCAGAGGGGTTCTGAGAGAGCTTTATAGCCTCTGCTCCTGTCAGTAGTTTCCAGCAAACACAAATTCTTCAGACATTCAAGCAAGGAATGTGCCCTCTTACTACCACAAATGATCTTCCACCCACTTATTTTTCGTATTCACTTTAATTCTTGTCCACTCACTATGAGTGATAAAACAGACTGTTACTTCCTTCCTAGTTCCATGAACTGCTGAATCACAGTTTCTGCTAGGACCTCATCAAAGCCTATTGAGATTGATTAAAAGATTTATCCATCCCCTAAATGAGCTCTGCTGCAGGCCTTGAGGTCAGTGATGCATAAGGCAACTGGCTAAGCTTTTAAAGAGAGAATATTATGCTGGAAGAGGCTGTAGTGGTCTTCTGATTCAAATTTCCTCATAATCTGAAATTCTTCAGATTTCCCTGAATTTGCCTCATTTCATGGAAACATATTGTTTGTACCACAGTCTGGAATGCCTGCTGAATCCAGTTGAATATCAGACCATCCAAGTTCACTGTCTAATGCTAAAAGCAGACACAGGACATTGACCATTCTAGTACTCACTGCTGTAATTTTTGTGCAGAGTTCCCCTAATATTTTAAGTACTGTAGTGCTTAGGTTTTTAAATTTACCACAATAGTAGTTTTTTACATGTGATATTAGAGAAAAGCAGACTTGCTGTACTTGTGTTTCCAGCCAATCTTCATACAGTTACTAGAGCTTGCTAGGTGCTGAGGTCCTTCTAATTGACCAAGACAGAAGTTGCTTGTTGGACTCATTAAGAAACCATTCTGTAATTTTTTGTATTTACTTAAACACATTTTTATTTAGAATATACTTAGGCTGCAACTCAGAGGTGTGATTTCTGCTGGTACTAGTACATATATTCGGGCTAGACTTAAAGTAAGTTGTATATAAACAGGTAACAGTTTAGTTGTTAGCACAGCCAGTGCTGCAGATAACTTTTGCAGCCTTTTCTGGCTCTGTCTGTCAGACACCATGAAAAATTAGCAAAATAAGATTCCTGGGCAGCAGCGAACGTGGTGAAAGTGGAATTTTCATAATTATGACATTTCACAGATGAGTGTACAACTTGGGTCTGGTAATGCTTGTTTAACTCCAAAATGTGAACATTGATCAGAGAGGGAACTAGCTTCTCTGGCTGGCATGCTGAACACAAGAGCAACCTGTTTTACCTCCCAAATTGTGTGTCCACTGTATCCACTTAATGGGCTTGGAGCAGTTGAAGATTATTAAATCTTTTCATGTTAGGTTATACTCCTTCAGATTAATTCCTAATATGTAAAAGTGAGGTCCGAAAACAAATTTCCCTGCATGGTGATCTTTTTGCACAAATTAGTCTTTCAGGTGTTTGTCAGTGTTATGAATATGATTCTATCTGTCTAATTTAACAAACAACAAAATAAAATTTAGCAGCAATTTTTAATTCAGCAGTTTTATATAAATGAATATAATCAAGTATATTATTGAGCATATACAAAATTTGGCAATAAGTGATTTAAGTATAATTTAGGTTCGTATAAAGCATAAGCAAAACCGAGCGGGGTACGGGGAGGGCTCCTCACCCTGCCTCACGTACAAAGCAGTTTACAATGAAATCCATGCTTATATACTATATGCTGATACATATTCATCAATATTTCTGTAACTCTCCTCCTACTTTCAATACCTAAAATCTACGTCATTACATTGCATTGCACATGCTCTACTGGTAGTTAGGTGTGTTCCAACCCTTTCAGGGGTCTTCTTTCCGACGAAGGCTCTCCTCTTCGTCATTGCCTGCTGGGCGACCCTACAGGTGGCCCATGTGCACTAAGCTTTGGATTTCATAATCAAGCATATGTCCCAAAAACAAGCCTTATTATTTCATAAAAAGGGCCCAATTCACACTGTGTACCTGGAGTTGTCTCAAGTTGGCTAACTCCTAGGCCAAAGTCTTCTTGGAGGGTCTGTCTATTTCAATCCTACATCCTGCATCTCCCTAAATTGAGAATCATTTCAAGGCCAGAGTCTTATTTTGAGACCCTAATTATCTGCATCCTGCGTTTAATTACTCCCTGCTAACATCTGCAGGAAGAGTCCATCTGTTTTGTCTCACTATTTTATGTCCTTGTATTGCTTTACAACAATTATTTCCTATTGATATGGTTACAATATTGCTAATATTGTTACAGTTTAGTTAGCACGAATCAGATTCATTTATCACATCAGAAACAGGCGTTTAAAACATACTTAGGCCTGAGATGCTGACAAGTGGTGGTTGTGCAGCCTTGAATGTATAGACCAACTATAGTCTTTTGTTTAGTAAAAACACAGATGTCTTAGCAGTTAATTAGTACTAATGTGGTCTCTTCCTTCTGCTTGTTCTGGATGGACAGGATTTTTTTAGCTGGGAACATTGTGCGCTCTATAACAGAAGACAGTGGGTATGCAAAACGTTCTTATAACTAAGTGCTTCTAATTTTAATTTTGACCAGTTTAGCACAAACTGAAGCACTGCTTGTTTTTGTTTGAGTTACCAGTCTGATCTGAATCAGACAGTGACACACAACTGCATAACAAAACTCTAGTGTACACAACTGTCAGTGGAAATAAGTAGATCATAAGAGTGCTGGGGAATGTGACAGTCCTACAGTTGGTAAGGTTGTGTGATCAGCTATGCTTACCTGAAACCCAGGCCAAGTCCAACAGAACAAATAGCTTAGCACTTAGTGAGCATGAATGGGATAACAGTTTAGCTCAATTCTCCCTAACTCTGCTAATTTCCCAATTACTCATGACTCATTTTTTATTTTTTGTGTGCAGAGTAGGCTTGAGATACATGGTATAGTTATAGGCAGTCGCTGGCTATAGGGCTGAAATTTTTTTCCGTTTCTTATCTGACCATGCTCCATAGTTTCTTATCTACATTCTGTACTGATTCCCACTTGTGGGACTATGGGGCTGTGCTGCAAACAGGACCAACCACTGAAATGAGCTGCAATAGTTGTAAACTTCTCTCCAGAAAGCACTGCGTCGCATTGGCTGCAGAATAGGGTTTGGAGGGCTGTGGATTGCAGAGCTGGGAGGTGCTGAATGGAGAATGGGAGAGGGACCCATCACACTGTGATGTGTAAAACTGCTCCCTGTTCAGGTACAGTAGTCAGTGTTTGGGCACCAAAGAAGGACCACATTTGATAAAAGAATGTAGGATTTAAAGTGGTGTTTTGGGGAAAACAGAGTATATATTACAATGAAAATTAGCAGCTGCAGAACACTTTTGAAAATCAAGACCTTCTTTAGATGCTGGTAAGGCACAACTCTTGAAATTATGTCTGAATGGGCTAATATGTGTCTAAGTTTTTCTGCTAACTGGGAACTTACTGAATCCTTACATACCGTACTTGATTTCTAAATGTTTAACCACGAAAATCTTCTACATGTACCTACAGTGTACATTTCATTTCCTGTTTGTAAATGAAATGATGAAAACGTCTCTGAGTGCATGGATACACGTGTAAGAAATGGAGCTTGTATGTTGTTATAGAATGGAATGTAACAATTTCTATTCCTCCATTTCTTATCTGCTCTAAATCTATTCAGCACAGAAGGAACCCTAATATGACAATCCATTTATTCTCTTACTTTCTACTGCAGAATTCCTTTATTGGCATTTTTGTAGAAGAAGAGATCAAATACATATGCCAAAGTATCTTAAACTAGCAAGTCCCTAGGAGAAAAAAGGGAAGATGGGAATCTATGATACTGTTTCACAACTGGGCAAAATCTATGACATTTGCAAGCATTTTCACTAATGAACTTTTGGGCTACATTCACGCTAATGAATTAAACAGTGCCAACAAATGTTCTTGGGACTGGAAACTGATTGTCTCTACCCTCAAGTTGACCTTGGCATGGTTTTGCCCTGGCTACGGTGTTCTCGTGAACAATTTGTGGTGCAGTTTGGGGGTTAGCATGGACCATACCTGATAGAAGCTGGGATGTGACCACCTTGTTTTGGAGACTGAGAGAGCTGATTAGTATTGACAGGTATGGTGGAGTGCCAGTTTGGCTTGGTGCCAGGGAATGGAGACATGTACTATGAGTAGCTTTGCCATCTGAGGCTGGGGTTCTTGGGATGCAGGGCTACTTGTAAGCTCTTTTTCCCAATCTCCAAGAAAAGTAGGGGCAGTGACTGTTCATCTTCCTGGCTGTTTCTCACATGTAATAAGGAGTTACTAAAACCAACAACAAACATCTCACAAACTTTGCCTTATCATGCACCTTTTGCAGGTAAGGAGCTGCCAAGACTGACTTTGCAAGCATCAGTTGGTTGCTGTACTATCACCCCTTCCCTAGTCCACAGAGGTGGCACCCTCTCTTTTGTCACCACAAAGGCTGATGGTCCAAAAAGAATCAGCAGGGGTATGAAAACCTAGAAAAGCAAATGTAAAAGATGTGAAAAGGCTGCATGACTGCCTGGCATACAATTAGAGCACAGTGTTTATGCACATTGCTGTTCATACCTGATTTTCATAAGAACATAGAGTGATGCTTCTGTTTAGGACTATAACTGACTGCATTTGGCTGTGTACCACAATGCAGAGGATGCCACTCCACCACTTCTGAAGAGGCACACATCAAGGATTTGGTATAATTTCTAAATGTATTGGACTTGTCCTGCAATGAAAGAATTTGGACAAATCAGACATTAGATGTGTCTAGTCTACACAGTTAAAATGAACGTGCTAAAGGAACAGAATCTTACTCAAGCTGCTTCAGTGCACTTTTTGAACTCTGAAGGTAGGTTAAGATAAATAGGTATGACCTTAATTGCAAATATTGGGCATAGAGGACAGTCCAGCCAGACTGCATTACCAATCGGGTCACATTTAAGTAGCTTCGAGGCTCCTTGAATTTCTGCCAGCATCCTTCTCCCTGTTCAGATCCAGAACCGTTCCCGACTCGCCTCCGAGCCCGAGCCCCAGGCCAGCGCGCCTTTGCGGGCTCTCCGGGTCTCTCCAAGTCGATAACCGGGCAGCTCTCCACAACAGGCTGCCGCTCTGCTCGGAGCTGCAGACAAAACATTGCTCTCGATGCTGCTTTTGTTTGCTGCTGGGTTCTGAGAATCCCACCCGTTTCCCAGCTGCATCAGCCCGGGATGCGGGAGCGGTGGCCGAGGGGAGGTGGGACACACCCGTGGGCATCTCTGCGTAGACACAAGTGTCTTGCCGCCGGGCCGCCCACCGCGGGCCGGCCCCGGGAACGCCCCGCG